>JAQSVV010000220.1:0-446672 GCA_036375495.1 Agrotis segetum | reverse complement strand
AGAGCTCTAATTAACGAAATTAGTCCTCATATGCCCATTAATCTTCGTTCCGACGGGATTGACACGAAAACAAAGTTAAGTAGGCTCCTAGTAATTAGGTATTCAATTATGCACAACTATTTATGTGGCTCACAACTTTATGACTTCTTTTTTTATATTTTCATTGTTTTAGATCTTGGTTGCCTTGGCGTTCTATGCAAGTGGTTCATACCAAACACTTGTCAGACAGTCGCAGTGTCATGTCATTTCACAACCCTCAGTTTCTCGAGCATTAAAGCAAGTAACTGAGGTACTAAATAAGCCACATATTTTCAAAAAATATGTTAAGTTTCCAAGTTCCAGAGAAGAACGTGATGAAATCAAAAGAGGGCAAGTACCAATTGCATCATACCTATTTTGTCTGTATGAAAGGTCACTAGCGTAGCTAGTTATTCTTAATAATAAACAATTTGTTTTTTACAGATTCTATAGAAACTTTGGCATGTCTGGAGTTTTGGGGTGCATTGATGGCACACATATTGCTATAGTTCCGCCAGCCATTCATGAAGAGCGCTATTTTAACAGGAAAGGATATATCATTCCTTAAATACTTTAATTGTGAGTTATCTCCATTTAAACCTTTATCAAATCTTATCAGCTAAATGAATAAATATTAATATCTAGTACTTGTTTCAGATTTGTGATTCAAATGCACGCATATTGTGTGTCGATCCAAGTAACCCGGGATCAACACATGATAGTGCTGCATGGAATAATAATCCCCTAAAGTCTATCCTAGACGAATTGATTAGCTCTACTGGAGAAGATTTTTACTTATTAGGTATTTATTTTATCAGTTTTTATCATTTATCTCATCATGGGCAAATGAAACTAACAAACTACAAATAGAATCATATATTATTTTGAATTAATCTTAAGGCACAATATTTATTTTTTGTGATTATAATATTTATTTCAAATACATATGGGACAATAAATTAAATAATGAGACATAATCCTAGATTGCTACTAAATGAAACTTATTTTCAGGAGATTCAGGATTTCCTTTAAGACGAACAATGATGACTCCTATACTCAACGCTAGTCCTAACAGTACTGAAGCTCACTACACTGAGCTGCGTAAGACTGCAAGAAATGTTGTGGAACGATGCATAGGAATTTTAAAAGAACGATTTAGGTATACACTTTTTATTGTACCTCAGACATATTTGATAGTAAAATTATAATATTGCAATTATTACATAGTACATAAATATTGCAGATGTTTACTGGTCGACAGGAAATTGCACTACAAGCCAGAAATTGCAGCCAAAATTACCAATGCTTGCTGTGTACTGCACAACATTGCCCTCAATTCTGGTCTGGAGTTAGATGATGAGGACCTAGAAGATATGGGACAGCAACTTGAAGATTTTAATGATGCTGCATTAGTTTCTGAAAGGCATGGATCCCGGCGGCGCTCAAACTATCTTTTAGAGCAAGGGCGGAATTACCAAGCAGCTTTGGTACAACGCCTGTGGTCTTCTAGGCAATAATGGATTTTTTAAATAGTCTCTTTTGTTTGTACTTATCATAATTTTATTTAGCTAAATATTAGTTTTATGTGTACACTAATTTTACTTCAAATTTTGTAGTGGCTTTATACAATTATTATACAAACCTCTATTAATACTCGTATACCTATTTCATAAATAAACATAGTACCTACTCCTAATTAAAATATTATTAACACGTTGCGGGACGCACTGAATTAGCAGTAGATTTTTTGAAGTTGAAAAATGACAGTACGGGCATCGCCGTACAATTTTTAACTCTTTTAAAGTGAGGTACGGGCATTGCAGCGAAATTTCGTATAGAGTGTAGTGTATCGATGTTTGCGCTCACGCCTGTGTGAGTGCCGGGTCAAACGGGCAGTCCACAATAAACAGTTGCACTGGCTGTACGTGTGTCATTTCCTAATACATTACAGTGGCTAACGAGGATTGTTTCAGCGTGCGAATTGAACTTTATAAAATCTCGGTCAACATGACGATAGGGAAGTTAATGGAATTTAGTGTGCGTTCGGGGAATTGGACATTATATGTGGAGCGAGCGGAAATGTATTTTAAAGTGAACGAGATACCAGAAGCACTATGGCTACCCACATTAATCGCGGCAATGGGCGATGAAGCCTATGAATTGTTAAGTAATTTAACGAGTCCTGTGAAACCCAGTGATAAAACGTATGCTATAGTTACACAAGTGATGAAAGACCATTTACAACCCAAACCTTCGTTTATGGCGGAACGATATCGCTTTAGACAAAGAAGACAACAAGAGGGCGAGAGCATACCCCAATATATATCAGAATTAAAAAAGTTAGCGAGATATTGTGAATTTAAGGCGGTATTGGAGGAAAATCTTCGTGATCAGCTGGTGTGTGGACTGAGCAGTGAGACGATCAGGCAACGTGTCTTCACGGAGGAGAACCTGGAATATGCCAGGGCCGTTAAAATCGCATGTGCGATGGAAGCAGCGAAGCGAGACGCGGCTGCGGTGGAGCGGCCCGAGACAGCATCGAGCACCACCCGGGGCAGTGCCACCGATATACTTCACGCCGCGATGGCGCGGCGCGGCCGAGGCGGTGCGCGCTCTCCAAGGGCACGAGCACAGAACGCGGGCGTTGGCGGTAGCAACAAAGGGGACCCTTGTAATGCCTGTGGAAGTTGCGACCATCGGTTTGATGATTGTCAATACAATCGTTACATCTGCGGCAAATGTAGACAACGAGGACACCTACGTAAGGTGTGCCCGGCGCGAGCGGAAGGAGCGCAAGCGCCGCGCCCGGGCAGCGGCGCACGTGGCGGCGGCCTGCTGGCGCACGTGGAGGCCGGAGACCAAAAGCGAGACAGGGAGTGCAGAACAGACCTGTCTGTAGACGACGAGTCACCGGCTGAGGATGAAGAGTTGGAGATTGAGGAAGATCTGTATCAACTCTGTCTAAATGGCTATAAGCCGGTAAGCTTGTCAATAAATATTGATGGGACTAATATTTATTGACAAGCTTCTTTAGTGTCCTGTATAAGTAAAAAAATGTACGATAAGTATTTTAGTATCAGAACGTTAGAAAAATCGCATTTGGTGTTCAAATTTTATAATGGGGCTAAAATTAGGCCCTTAGGAGTTATTAAACCCTTTGTAAGCTACGGAAAGGAATCTAAATCTTTGGAACTTTTGTGATCGAAGGTGGCACTACATCTTTGTTAGGAAGGCAATGGCTTTCCGAATTAAAAATAAAAATACCTACGTTGTTTAAAAATACAGTTGAGACAGAAAACAGGACTGATATCAATAAAAAAATATTGTCATTGCTTTCCAGGTATAAAGAACTATTCACGGAAGGACTGGGACGGTTCAAGGGGGGAACGGCTCGGCTGCGGGTGCGCGAGGGGGCGACCCCGGTGTTTTGCCGCGCGCGGCCCGTGCCCTACGCGCTACGTAATCGCGTTGATGAGGAGCTGGATGCGATGCTGCGCACCGGCGTCATTGAGCCTGTTGACAGCGCGGACTGGGCCACTCCATTAGTACCGGTGCGGAAGGCGGATGGGGACTTCGGATCTGTGCGGACTACAAGGTGACATTAAATCCTGTTTTGCTGATCGATAGATATCCTTTACCCCGCATCAACGACCTGTTAGTTAAACTAAATGGTGCTAGGGTACTATCAAAAATTGACTTGTCCCAGGCTTACAATCAAATCGAGTTAAATGATCCCGATAATTTAACAGTAATTAACACTCACAGGGGCCTTTTCAGATATAAGAGATTGGTTTATGGACTATCCTCGAGTCCAGGTATTTTTCAGAGGATAATGTCTAACCTCCTTAGTGATATTCCTAATGTACAAGTATTCTTGGATGACATTATAATAGGAACTACGACGATGACTCAGCATTTACAAACCTTAGAGAAATTGCTCGAAAGATTACATAGCAGTGGAATTAAATTAAAAAGAAATAAGTGTTTCTTTATGACAAGCGAGGTTAAGTATTTAGGGTATATTATCTCCGCGGAGGGAATCAAGGCAGACCCAGAGAAAGTAGAAGGAATAGTTAACATCCCTTCCCCTCGTAATATCACGGAATTAAGGTCATTTTTAGGAACAGTTAACTTTTATGCCAAGTTTGTTTGTAATTTAAGCACTATTTTAGCACCTTTGTATAATTTACTTAAAAAGGGTATTACTTGGAAATGGGATCACGAATGCGAGTTAGCGTTTAGAAAAGTAAAATCCATTTTAACGAGTGTAGATGTTTTAGCTCATTACGACCCGGATAAACCATTGTTTTTGACGTGTGACGCTAGCGCGCGCGGTCTAGGAGGAATATTGACACAGCTGTGCGAAGGGGAAGGCGCGGGCGCAGAGAGCGGTACGGTTACGCGCGAGCGGCCTGTTATCTACGTGTCGCGCGCACTCACCTGTGCTGAGAAAAATTACTCACAAATTGAACGGGAGGCGCTAGCGATTGTATTCAGCTTGGAAAAATTACATCAATATCTTTATGGTAGGCAGTTTACTTTGAGAACCGATCATAAACCGCTAGTAACCATTTTTGGACCCAAACAAGGAGTGCCATCAATGACGGCGAGTCGGCTTCAACGATGGGCCATTACAATATTAAGTTGTCTGCGTATACGTACGATATTGAGTTTGTAGGATCGAAAGATAACGGGGCTGACGGTTTGTCGCGGTTGCCGGCGCGCTCGTCATGTAAACAAAGCACTAAGGTACCGGAACAAACGTTCTTACATTTTGCACAGAATGCGATGCTAATGGATTATCAGGAAATTAGGAAACAGACTAGTCGTGATCCTTTGCTGAGCCGTGTTTTATCATATCTTACAGACGAATGGCCGTCTGATGACATTATAACGTCGTTGAAACCTTATCACAATCGAAAAAAAGAGTTATATGAAGAATTAGGATGCGTGATGTGGGGCCACAGAGTAGTAGTGCCGGAAACCTGTAGAACAAAGGTATTATCAGAGTTACACGAGGCGCACATGGGCATCGTAAAGACCAAATCATTCGCTCGTAGTTATGTGTGGTGGCCTGGCATCGACGAAGCAATCGAGACTATGTGCCGTACGTGCCAGACTTGCACAGCTGAGGCAGACGCGCCACCGCGACACGTACCTTGTCCCTGGCCCTGGCCGGATAAGCCGTGGGCCCGGGTTCATCTTGATTTCCTAGGACCAATCAGTGGTAGAATTTTCTTACGGCCGAGCTCAATAACGTACTGAAGTTTAAACTCGGGTAGCTACCAGAGCTTAACTCTTACATCTGATCTATCTGTTACTGCCGTCTCAATAAAAATTTTGCGTAACGCTAACTTTAGTTAACCACAGATCGGTCCTTATCTGCAGTTTGGACACAAAAAAAGAAGGGTTCCTTTTTTTACTGCCGTTCGACTCTGTTTCAGGTAAGGATCTTTCATTGAATAGGAAGAAAAAAAACGGGATCTCGGAACTTTGGTGACCAAAAAATTAAGAAAGAAACATTATGATACTGTTACGATTAGTTCATCACGTGAGGATGATTTTTATTGCATGCGAAGGAAAAAATTTGGCCAGTAGAACTTATTTTTTTTTCATCATGAGGTCTACTCAATGTTTTATAGGATTTGAACCACTTCTGCTCCCCAGAAATTATCTTTTCCATACAATGAAACTATCATTACATAAAATGAAGTCAAACAGTATCTAAAAAAAATTGGTTATTTTTAACGCCAGATGTCGCCAGCGATGCCAGCCAACGCCAGACAAGCCTGCCAACGCCAGCCAGCCAGCCAGCAGTCCAGCTCGCCACGTCACTGCCTACCACGTGAGCCATCCCCGCCAAATTCTGAGCGGAGGGGTGAAATAGCCGCCAGCCGGCGAGCTATATAAAAGCGAGGAGCAGTGATTTTGGTGTGTCTGTTTATAACGATAATTGTAAGGGAAAGCTCTGCCTAAATAAAAAGCGTAAATTAAGTATTTTCTATTTATTTTCATCTTTGTCGTTTCAATTCAGAAGTGTGATATAAAAACCTACGTTAAAACGACGCTCTGCTACACATTAATCTCGACGGTCGTCCTATCTGGAGGACGAAGATTCTGCTTTGGTAAGCCAGACTTCTGAAAATAAAAACGAAGAAAGGCGATGCACACCACACGCAAGGAAATTATTGAAGTCTCCTTGCACAAGAAGTTGAAAAATCATCAACCATGATCTGGATCACGAAGTGTCTACCCTCACGTCGGAAAGAACACCATGCCGCATCGTTTATTCCGTTAATGATCGAGTTTCAAGAAGCATTCTTCTCGCTACCAGCAACGCTTCTCTGTGGAAATGAAAGCTACCTCAAAGTCGTCAATAGCGGATCCAAGGACATCGCAGGCAGGACGGATTCGTCATACTTCGCGCCGAGAGCTGCCAGGAATCATGCTTAAACAACCAGGTCAGTCATGCCATGCCAATGTTTGCAAAATGCCATTAGCCAAATGTTTTTTTATATTTGAGTGCCTCGTGTGTCGATAAATAATCATAAAATGCCATTGGTGACCTTGACAAAACTAGGGTAAGCCTGATAAGCAAATCTGACTGTAATCAATTTATTAGTTTACTAGCTGTTGCCCGCGACATTGCACGTGCATATCCCGTTTTATTCCCGTTCCCGTGGGAATATCCCGTTACCGTATAGCCTGTAGCCTCCCTCGATAAATGAGCTATCTAACACTGAAAGAAATTTTCAAATCGGACCAGTAGGTCCTGAGATTAGTGCGTTCAAACAAACAAACTCTTCAGCTTTATAATGTACCTACTATAGTAAATAGTAATATAGTATATAGTATAGATATAATATTAGTATAGATTATCTCGGTATAAAACTGCTTTGCTAGCTATACTAGGGAGCTGGGAAGTTGGAATATACAGATTTAGTCCAAATGCTCATTAAGTACACGTAGGCCTTAGGAATAGATAAGCACATCACAAACAAGAGATTGTTAGAGTCAAAATTAATGAGCCATTGAGCCAGCAGGTATTATAAAAAGAACCCGAATTGATGTATGCCTCTCTTATTGTTTAGTTATGAGAAAGAACGGAGATAGTTGCCTATGTGTCGATAACAGAGCCTTAAATGCATAAATTGTCCGCGATAGATAACCATTTTAATATAATATCGATAAGCAAACTAAATTATCTGGTAAGAAGTACCTACTTCACCAGTCTGAATGTAGTCCAAGGGTACCCATAAACTCAGCAACCATCCTAAAGATACATTTAGCGCTCCCTCAGTTTTTATGCGCTGAATTAACAAGTTCGTAGATAGTTTAGTAATTTCAAAGTAAATTATCAAATAAAAGTAACTCCAATAATGTCGTCAAATGGTCGGGGTCAAACGCAGAATTTTTATTTAATTATGTACATGTGGGTAAATGTTAATTTTTACAAAACAGGATTTCTTATTTAGCTGTGTTATTTAGTGATGAATTATTATGTTCATGGCATTGAACCGGGTGAATTTAAGTTTGCAGCTGTGTCTCAATTTCCCGTTCTGAGTAACATACACAAAGTGCGTCAGTTCATTGGACTATGTAGCTACTTTAGGAAGTTCATCCATAATTTTGCAATAATGGCTCGTCCACTAACGGAATTATAAAAAAAAAAAAAAAAAAAATGAGATGTGGGTATGGTATAAAATCTTAGTTTTGCCAATAGAAATTCACACGGATGCATGCAAGTTACCCATAGCAAGTATTCTTTTACTAATACGGATAGGCGGTAGTTTGAGCTCTGTCTTGTATTTTAGTTGCGTTACAAGTAAAAAAAAAAAGAAAGTGTTTTTCACAGCGTTATTACGAAGTTTTAGAATCTGTGTTGTGTAAAAATGTCCGTGTAATTACGGATTGTAGTGCAGTTCGCGATACAATGACTAACGTGATCTTATTGCACGCATTGCCTACTGGTGACTTTCAATTCGAGACTTCAAAATTGCCGTTGACTATTTTATAGACCAGGTAAGCGCTTAGAGCATATCAACGCCTTGAGCAGGAATCCGATAGATGCCGTTAATGTGTTCCGTTTAAAAGTAAACTGTTGGTTTCGAAGAGTGCAACGTATATTGATCTATTGTAAAGTGGGTGCACAGATAGTGATACTGTAAATAATTATGGGCTGTCTCATAAAACGCTTTACGATAACCGATCAGTTGTGCCAAATTTCGCGCGTAGAAAATATTTCAAATGCATCAAAACGATGGCCATTACATAATAGGAAATATGTGACGTTGTGTTTACATTGTGCGTACGATAAAAGAGAATACGGTTGAAAAGAAGGCAAATTACATCGAATCCCTAAACCTACTAAACCAATGATAATGGTGGACATCGATAATTTGAGCCCTTTTGAGCAAAATTAAAAAGGGGTGCCAATAAGTGTTAGTTTTGACAAATCTTTCTCTAAATTCGTTGTTTCTGAGCCTACACGTATTGTCAATTCTGTAAAGACAATTACCGTCTTATTACAAAATAAAAGCGCGTAAAAAAAGGGTTTAACTAAAAACCCAGGATTGAATCTCGTAAAACGGTTTGCACAAACGTTATTACATGTCGTGGTTTTGTGATAAACCATGGTCTAACAGTAGTAGCTGTCAAATGTGTGTGAAAGTTTCTGATAGTAACTTTTTCATTGTGTTGTTGATTTTATGTTAATTTCAGCCAAAATGTATTTAAAAATTGTAGATTTAATTGTTTAGACAATGGTTCAACAAAAAAAAAACGGCACTAGGTCAGGTCAAGGTTTAATCTATGTTTTGTATACGGAGAAATTTTAAACCGCGGTTCCGCAGACAAGCCTGAACTTGGTAGTCCAGGTTTTAACTAAGGTTTATTCAGTTTTTGTGATTATTAGAGTTTAAACGCATTTCTAGTTTACTTAGTTTCCCAGATCACGTAGTTTCTGTCCATGGTAAGGCCTTTACCAGTAGATACTTTAAGAAGTTCGCAACAGAAAAACAGTTAAAGATAAAGATATTTTATTTGTTCAAAACATGCGTTTACACACAAATTACGCATGCAAGTTCTTATAATTTATTTTGTCCGTACATGTTTTACCCTGGTGAGGTTCACAAATTTTGTTTTTTTTTAACAATTTACTAGATAAATTACAGGTTTGTCTATTGTTGTACGTGTGTAGTTAAATACATGTTAACAGCTATTGCGTGGCCTAGGTGTAATGGGCAGGTAGAACGCTCTAATTGCACAATTTATTCTCGATGCTTTGAGAGCCACGGAACCTAGCGAGGCCTCTCTTATTTGGGACAATAGTTTACCAAAGTCATATGGAGTATTAATAATACTATTCATGACTAAGCAGGCTATAATTTATACGAGTTACGTCTGCTCGTGCAGAGAAAACCAGAATGGGTATGCTTAATCCATTACTGGTTTGGTTACCTCAAACAGTGCGATCTAGACGCATAGGGCTATGTGGTATTAATCGAATTTGAACAGCTAGCAAGTAATGTAAACGTACCTCCTGATACCCACAGGCGCAAAAATAGTACAATATCGCTCAGGTCGCTCTAGTCGCGGTACTTGATACTAAATACCTGAGGCGAAACCCGCGCGGTATGTAACTCTACCCACAGCGGCAGCGATATCGCTTAGGTTGAATAGGCCTTTATAATACTGTTAATGATTTAGCAGGCTATAATTTATACGAGTTAATGTTTGCTCGTGTAGGTAGATCTGAATGTGATGTTTCCATCCCTGGTTGGTTTATGAGTCAGTGCGATCTAGACGAAAAACACTCTAAAACTAAAATAACAATCAAAGAAATAATAAACAATTTCAACTCCCGCAAAACAGAAAGGTTTGTAAGCCGCACGGCAAATCAGGAATCCCGATCATAGTTCCTCTAGTAGCGATCGTGAGCTTGACGCTACATAACACCGCTGTATTAAGGACGCTGGTAAGCCGAATGTCTCCGGCTTATGATAAGGACAGAGATATGAAATGCTTACGCCAGAACGAGATGGAATGATACTGGACTTCGTAATTTGTTTAGATAGTTTTTATTTGGATTCACATTAGTTTGGCCCGCTTTATATTTTTATAGTTTTTGAATACCATTGTTTTCAACTGTCCATTTGTTTTTGATTTTGTATTATTTTTGAAATTGATAAGTTTTGCGTAGTTAGCGCAGTAAAAACATGGTTCGTTCAGTTCAATGATAATGTTTGGTAATGTTCACTGCAAAACAGTGTACGTTAGTTACAAGTTTTCAACTAGATGGCGTTGTGCAATTTCGTCACATTTTTGAATCGCGGTGTTAAGATCTGTAGGCGATTAGTATAAGGTTTTGTGAACATAGAATTTTTCAGAATTAGGAACACTAATAATGTTCGTTGTTCAATATTTATGATTGTATGTGTAATTGTAATAATTGGATAACCGACTACAGAAAAGGTGGACATTGTGGACAAGGAGGTTACTCAAATACTCAATTCGTCCGTACCGTATCCATTGGACGAAGTATCCAGAAAATTAAATATTACAATGTTTTTGTTTTTGTTCGCGGGATAACTTTGTCGTTTAAGAACCGATTTTGATGATTCTTTTTTTTGTTGAAAAGTAGATATTTTAAAGGTGGTCCCATGATAAGAAAATCAGGGTTTGATGATAGAAGACTAGAGAAGTCGAGTGGAACTTTCAAAAATCTTACGGCCGACTAGTGTGTTTGTAAGTTTTTTTCATTAAGTATTTCAAATAAAGGTCTGGAGTATAATATCTTGATGATGGAGCTGAGAGACATTGAGAGAACTCCTCAACGATTCACAGCAGCTACCTTGTGTTTGAGCTTCATTAATTTGTATTGATGAGAACTTTTCACCTAGACGGGTTGCAATTGTCATTAGGGGTCTGACGACGAAAACGAAGATGGTTCAGAGAACTCCTGAACGGTTTATAGCAGCTATCTTGTATTTGGACTTAATTAATTTATGGTGATGGGAACTTTGCACCTATATGGGTTATATTATTCGATGCCTCGATACCTGCCATTTGTTCCCATAAAAATTGATTTGGTTTGTTTCAGTAGTTTTTATTTTAATGAACATTTTTAGCTTATTATGTAAGTACATGGGCGATGTTATAACCGGTGCTACGGATATTACAATTCTAGTGCCCCAAATAGTTGTTGAATGTTTAAACTAAAAAGGCTAAAATTAGCCCAAAGCTATAGTTACTAGAATTCAAGTTTTGGTCCGGGTTCCCCTCAAAATTTTCTGACCTTCGCCACTGATAGCTGTAATATATAAATGTCTTAGAGGATACAAGAAGTTCACAGGCCCAATATGCGCTGATTTATTACGACCATATCGGTTTGCGACGGCTGTTATGCCCGATAGCAAAAAAAATGTGAACAAACAGTCGGAAAACGAAGATCTCGTAGATCTCCTAGACAGCTAAATTATAGTCCATGTTATCGATATGCCATTTGCTCTGACTGACTTGTAATCACTGTTTTGTGTTGTTCCCATTGCGGGAGCAATTGTTCCAGGATGGCCGATTGTAACGCCAGATGTCGCCAGCGATGCCAGCCAAAGCCTGGCAAGCCTGCCAGCGCCAACCAGCCAGCCAGCCAGTCCAGCTCCGCCACGTCACTGCCCTACCACGTGAGCCATCCCCGCCAAATTCTGAGCGGAGCGGGTGAAATAGCCGCCAGCCGGCGAGCTATATAAAAGCGAGGAGCAGTGATTTTGGTGTGTCTGTTTATAACGATAATTGTAAGGGAAAGCTCTGCCCAAATAAAAAGCGTAAATTAAGTATTTTCTATTTATTTTCATCTTTGTCGTTTCAATAGCTTTATATAACTATGGTAAGCGGTAAGCTCCCCAAAGATAGATCAATGGTAAAGGTAGATATTCTTATCTATCTTGAGTTTATTGAAACGCACAAATGCGGCTACAGCTACTAAAGATTGGCGATTTAACAGATGGTTTAAGATAGATGCGTTATTGAGATCGGCCGTTAGTTATGGTAGATGCCAGAACCAAATGGATAGAAGTAAGTCAGGTACTGAGTACGGCTGCTTCTCACACCATAAATAGGTTAACGGCCGAACTCAATAACATACTGAAGTTTAAAGTCGGGTAGCTACCAGAGCTTAACTCTTACATCTGATCTATCTGTTACTGCCGTCTCAACAAAAAATTTGCGTAACGCTAACTTTAGTTAACCACAGATCGGTCCTTATCTGCAGTTTGGACACAAAAAGAAGGGGTTCTTTTTTACTGCCGTTCGACTCTGTTTCAGGTAAGTATCTTTCATTGAATAGGAAGAAAAAAAACGGGATCTCGGAACTTTGGTGAACAAAAAATTAAGAAAGAAACATTATGATGCTGTTACGATTATAAGTTCATCACGTGAGGATGATTTTTATTGCATGCGAAGTCAATGTTTTATAGGATTTGAACCACTTCTGCTCCCCAGAAATCATCCTTTCCATACAATGAAATTATCATTACATAAAATGAAGTAAAACAGTATCTAAAAAATTTTGGATATTTTTTTATTCAGTGTATAAAAAACGAATTGTACAACCAAATAAAATACTCCGGCCTCATACATCTCAATATCACGGAAAAAGCCATTATTTCAATGAAATAAGTTGTAAATACTATTGCTACCAGCAGTTAATCGCCCGATTTCGAGGGATAGCCAATTTGTAACTGACTGTAACTTTAACAAACTAAAGTTAACCACCAAAGTGCTATTGAGACGCTCAAAATTTTTTTTCTATTGCTTTACATAACTATGGTAAGCGGTAAGCTCCCCAAAGATAGATCAATGGTAAAGGTAGATATTCTTATCTATCTTGAGTTTATTGAAACGCAAAAATGCGGCTACAGCTACTAAGGGCCGAGTTCACCGACTTTTAAAACGGCTGTTTATCATTTGAACAACTGATTAAATCATTTTTAATGTTCACCATACGCTAACCAGTGTTTACAGCCCTTAAACAGCCGATTGTTTTAACCGAGCTCAAAAGCATCGTTTAACCGCGTTAAACCACCCATTTGACATTTGATGTGAGTTGACATAACAACAACAGTTGCAACATTACTTACTTATTTTATTTAGATTTTTCGCTCTGTTTGTGAATAGTTAAACATGGAGACAGTGTTCAATGATAACTATCAAGATCACTACTTAGACCTTCTTGAAAATCTAGAGGATATAGAGACCAGAACAAGGCGACCTAGAGTATTTCATGTGCGTCGGAATTATTACGAAGAATTTACTGAGGAATCTTTTAAAACTAGATTCCGTTTGTCAAAACCTGCTGCACTGAACGTACTACAACTAATAGAGAATAAACTTGAGTTCCCGAACGATAAGTAAGTACCAATAATTATTATAACCAAGCTTTTCTGTGTGTTTTGTTATTATTGCCTGGAGCCAGTAAGTGAAAAAAAGAAGTGATTGTACAGACGCCAGCACATCAAGCTACCACAATCTGTCAGATTTCTTTAATAAAATTTCAACGTTATCACAAGAGTAGAAGGTTAAGGTTTGAATGGTAAAATCTGACAGATTCGGGTAGGTTGACCTGCTGGCGTCTGTACCAAATGGTTGGATAGAGGTAGGTACATAATTGTAAATAATTTTAGGTAAGTAGGTACTTACTACAAAAGAAATGATTCATAAATCTAAGAGTTGCAGTGGCACAGAGGTACCATCTAGCTTGTTACCCAAAAAACAAATTAATGCTACTCTTTAAAATTTCCGCAAAAACCTCCAATAAAAAAATTGTAAAGTATTCAATGTAATCTTTTCCTTTATTACAGGAATAATTCCTTGGCACCTATAAATCAGTTACTATTGACTTTACGTTACTACGCAACTGGATGTCATCAACTGACCATGGGTGATTTTTCTGGAGTGAGTCGACCAACAGCTAATCGTGTCATTCACCGAGTAACTGCAGCAATAGCCTCCCTGAGCCGTGATTTCATCAAGTTTCCGCAGACTGATGCAGATATTAGAAAAACCCAAATAGATTTTTACAATATAGCCAGATTTCCAAAAGTTATAGGTGCTTTGGACTGCACACATATAAAGATTATATCACCAGGAGGAAGCCATGCCGAAACCTTCAGGAATAGAAAAGGCTATATGTCAATCAATGTGCAAGCTATTTGTAATGCCCAATTGTTATTAACTGATCTAGTAGTTAGGTGGCCAGGAAGCACACATGATGAACGGATATTCAGTGCATCTAGAAGGCATGCCATGTTTGAATTGGAATGTATGGTGATTCAGTGCTTCTTGCGGACAGTGGGTACATGAATAGGAATTACATGATGATGCCATTAGACAGAGTTGCTACATCAGCAGAATCTCTATACAATGAATCCCAAATCAGGACACGCAACCCAATTGAGAGGTTATTTGGGGTTTGGAAAAGGCGCTTTCCAGTGTTAGCCCTGGGAATAAGGGTAAACTTGAAGAATGCGCCACCTATTATAGTGGCTACTGGAGTATTACACAACATCCTACGAATGAGAGGAGAAGAAATGCCTGTTGACGATCCGAATCTATTCCTACCAGCACCATGGGAAGAAATGTTACACCAGGGAAGAATACAACGTTCTCTAGATAATAATGTAAGAGACATTAATTCCAACAGGAGATCATTAATATCAAATTATTTTCACAGTCTTGTTTGAACAATCAGGAATGTTATTAATTAAATAAAACTATTTTAATTAATCAACTGAACATTTTTATTACACATAAAATTTACTATATTGTCTAAAAAAATACTAAGTAAAACAATAAACAAGAAGAAATAAAGACACAACAAAATTATGCATTCGTAAGTTTTTGGGTCTTTATTTTTTCTTGTTTTAATTGTTCATCCAGAATCGCTAATCTGATACGGGATTCCTTCTCTGCATTTTCTTTTAAAATTTTTACCAACTCAATTTTTTCTTTGATTAATTCATCACCCAAGCAATCAGTTTTAGGTCTTCTTCTTTTTAACCAATTCTCTTGATTTTGACTGGGTACTTTTAACTGAGTTGTTACTGGTGTTTTTAAATTCTTCGGTGTCCATGACGTCCAGGTATCATTGTCCTGTTCACAAAAAAAATCCATAAATAAAGCACTGTCATATATTTTAGAAAGAGGCCGAGTTTGTACACATATACATGGGATCATGCCTTAAGGGGTATGATATAATATCAGGTCACACGTAATAAGGCATGAACCTATTGCCATAATTATTCTGGTTACAATTCCAGAGGACTGTTACATTTTCCTCAGCAAAATAAGTGTTAGTCCAGCAGTTTGGGCTAAATTCTTACCTCGTACAGGTTACCAACTAAGCTGAATTTTAACATTTCTACTTTATAGCATCCTGGACAGTAATAGCCGCCATTTTATACCCCACTGTTGGGCACAGGCCTCCTCTCACATAGGTACAACAGTGAGAAGGAATGGGTGAATGCAGGAATGTGGAGTATATTTAATTTTACAGGTATGGTATGATGTTTCATGTCTCAACTTATAAAAAAAGTGGGAACTTACATTTTTTTCTTTCAAAAAACCCTTTACATTGCTGGTGTCAGCATTCTGTGCTACAACCATATGCTGTTCGTCAACCGCTGAAACAACATTTTCTATGTTTTCCTGTAAGAAAAAATGAGTTACAATTTTTAACATGTAGGTAAGTATGTACAATGTTATAAGTAAATTAAGTAGGTATAACAACTTATAAATATTATCAACTCACATTATCTTCTATTGATATGCCTGTATAATCAGTGTCAGCTACTGTATAAACTTCTTCAGTCTGACCTGAGTCTGTTGCTGTCTTCCATTCTATAGTTTCCTGTTGAAACATTAAATTATCAGTCAGAATGCAACAATTTTAGATACAGAATCTGACAATCATGAGGAATTATGGATCTTGGGACTTAGTTCTCTGTCGAGTGCATTATAACTATACAGTGCATAATTATTAGACTTGAATACACAATATATTAGATAAAAGGAAGATTTAAAATACTTACACTGAATATGGGACTGTCGCTGTCGAATTCACTTGAGATTCCCTTTAGAGCTGGTCCTAATATGGCCTCCACTATTGCAGACTCTTTATTAGACGGTGGCGGTGTTGGCGGTTTTCCACCACCTGCATTATCATAGAAAAGAAAAATAAATACATGCACAGATACAGAATAATGCAAATAACTCCGCCTCAACGACCCACTACCACAATATGCCTAATACACCACGTGAGTAATGTAAGTTGTTGTACATACCAGTCATAAATATCTGTTTCTTCCTGTCGGCTCGGTCTTTTTTGGTCTGCCTTTTAATATTTTCCCAGCAACATTTTAGAACTGAGTGGGTTCGATGGCAATATGTACTGACCGTGTTGAACTCTTCTTGTAGACGGATCCACCCTTTCAACTTCGACGAATTCGTGGCGGCATCGGTGCGCTTATTTTCGACAACATCTTGGTATTTTAACACCAACTCCATTAAAATGCGCTTCTCATCGCTTCAAAAATTGCTTGTTCTCTTCTTCTGAGCCGCCATTTCTCAAATAGTAGGTAATTTTACAATAAATCTTCACAAACTCAGACCAAGTATCCAATGAACACGATTTCACAATCACAACACAACAAAATAATGCCCACGTGAATAAAAACTAACAAAAAATATAGTTTGTGAATACCATTGACATTGACAGTAACAGCGCAGCGCCGGGATGTTATTACCTAACCAAATTAAACACTACAGGCTAGTACAAAGTTCCCAATGCATTTTCGAACTTCTCAAGTTGCAAGCATTGTAATTTATGCTATTAAATAAAGATGTCACTAAAACTCGTGTTGACTAAATATAATGACGTGACTTCGCTAATGAGTAGACTTATTATCATTCATTCATTCACTCTGAGCGTATGGTGATTGCCCGATTTAATAATCATGGTTGTAATAATCGTGGTGAACAGTGAATACTTAACCGGCAGCATAAACGATGTTTAAGAATTCATCAGCCGATTACTCAAACATTGGTTATATGAGAGTCGGTGAACTCGGCCCTAAAGATTGGTAATTTAACAGATGGTTTAAGATAGACGCGTTATTGAGATCGGCCGTAAGCGAAGTCTTTGCTCGTTTTGGTTTACCAAGACAAGTGGTTTCTGATAACGGCCCACCTTTCACAAGTAGTGACTTATCTCAATTTTTAAACTCAAATGGAATAGAACATTTGTTTTCCGCACCTTATCACCCAGCATCAAATGGCGCTGCAGAAAATGCGGTTAGAACAGTAAAAAGGGTAATTAAAAAGGCATTCAGAGAAAAACAGGACGTAACTTTATTTTTAAACAATTTTCTATTGCATTACCGTAATACTGAGCACTGTACAACAGGTGAAACACCCGCTTTGCTAATGTACGGCCGAAGGCTGCGAACCAAGCTTGATTCTTTGAGACCGGATAGAGGAACTAAGATTAAGCACACCCAACAAAGACAACAACAAACAGGTGGCGCAAACGGGACACGTAACCTTCGACCAGGTGAAGAAGTTTGGCTCCGCCAGTACACGGGGGGTGATAGGTGGGTGCAAGGCAAGGTTGCGGAAAGGATGGGGGCAACGGACTATAGGTAGTCGATGCGATAGGTAGGGAGTCTCATAAACATATCGATCAGCTCAAACAGAGAAAACGTAGTTCACTTATTGGTCCGTCAAGTACCTCCCCGTACCAGTATTGCAACGGCTAGGGAAGGGAGTGGCCCAGCCCGAGCCGTTCGGACAGAAACACGTCACAGGTAGTCACGGTAGAGGATGAGGCTCAAGAGCGGTTCGAAGACTGTCAAGAGCAATCTACACCGGAAGCAACACCACCGCCGCACTTACCTACTCTTGAGCCGACCCAGTCCCGTCCCATGCGCCAATGCCGGCTAAATAAACCTCCTAAATATAAGTCCTAATTAGCCTTAAGATAATATTATTATACTGTTTAGATGTAAGTTTAATCTGTAAACATAATAGTCAATATAATTGGAACAATATTGATAGAAGAATAACGTAAGTATATCTTGTCCATAGATTGTATTGCTTCACTTAATCACAGTTACTGTTAAAGTTCCTATAGTTTGTAATTCATTGTTTTTTTTTTATTTTTTGGTTTAAAGATAACTTAGAATAAGGGTGGAGGATTGTAGTGTATCGATGTTTGCGCTCACGCCTGTGTGAGTGCCGGGTCAAACGGGCAGTCCACAATAAACGGTTGCACTGGCTGTACGTGTGTCATTTCCTAATACATTACATAGAGGAACAAGGAAAACCGTTTTTACTGTCGTATCACATCAATCCCTCATACGTATAGAAGCATTAGAACGCACAAAGTCACACATTGAAAATATATGTGTGAGTGCGTTTTCTAAGAAGTCCTCGCACGCACACTACGGTTATGCCCGTATTCGGTCTATGAAGATTCTGTGTGACGGCTCGAGTAGTGTCACGCCACGCGCGGTTGAGTAAAGTTGTGTTCGTCGACTTTCGCGCCATTTTTTGTTCACCATATTTATGGACTAACGTGAGTATTTTGACTGATATTTGTATTTACAATAGTTTGTTATACACTTAGGCTAGCAAACAAGGATATGTAGACAGATAAATCTATTTCAAAGGCGCGTATTCGGATGTGTAAGTGAATGATCATTTGTTTTGTTTTAGATGGATTCAAATAAAGATTCAAACCGCATTAGTCGTCTTCTGGAAGAAGTTTCAACGCCGGAATCCAGCGACAATAATGATGACCCGTACCACGACGATGGAGGAGAGTATGATTCTGATGACGATTATCGTCCATCTGCTGAATCAGATTCTTCCGACGATGAAATTGGCTTCAATGGAATCGCAGCGCGCCACCGCCGCCGTTATCATTCGTCGTCTAGTAGCGATAACAATGCGCCGGTAAGTCCATCCCTGCAGTATCCAACACTTCAGTCAGAACAGCCCGTTGCCCAAGGAGCCACTGATTTATTGCAGCCTACCGACATGGACGTCTCCTTTCAGTCTCAAGAGATGGAACAGCCTGGTGCACAACCTGCTAATGATAATTTTCACGATATGGATATTTTCGTTCCGTCTCCAGAGGCTGCCGATTCAGAGCAGCTCCAAAACAATGAAGAGTGGTCGCGAACAACTATACCAATCGCTGATTTCCACTTTGAGGAGTCCTCATCGGGACCAAGATTTGATTTAAATAACATTCAAACACCACTAGATATGTTCAAATTGGTTTTTCAGGAAAGCCTAATTGATCACATAGTTGAATGTACTAATAAATATGGCGAAAAACTAGCTAGTCAAGGTGGGCCACGCACTAGGAACAGTCGTCATTATAAATTCCGACCTGTGGATAGGCGGGAAATATTATCTGTTTTTGGCATATGCCTTCTGCAAGGGCAATTGAAATTCCCCCTTAGACGGATTTTTTTTTTCTAATGATCCGCTGTACTATCATCCGTTTTTTCAACATGTAACATCTGGTAGAAGGTTTGAACAAGTCATTAGATGTCTGTGTGTAGCGGATGATCAAGCAAAGGGAGAACACAAAGTGCTTGATTTTATAAAAGCTCTGAATAATAACTTCCAGCTTATCTACGGTCCTTCGAAAGAATTATCCATAGATGAATCACTAATTCTATTTCGGGGTAGAATTTTCTTTCGTCAATATATAAAGTCTAAAAAAGCGAGGTATGGTATCAAATTCTACGTCCTCACAACTGCGAGCGGTTATGTCCTTGATATGATTATGTACCGTGGTAAAGATGCATCTGCGGAGACAGGAAAGAAAACTCAAAATATCGTGCTGAAATTATTGGAACCATTTATGTGCTCAAAGGTCACCATGTTTTCATGGATAATTTTTATAACTCAGTGGAGTTGTCGCAAAAATTACTTGATTTGCGGACACACTCTTGTGGGACATTGAGAAAAAACCGTAAGGGCAACCCAAGGGTACTAACAAGTCTAAAACTAAAAAAGGGAGATTATTACTGGTATCGCAAAGGCCAAATTTATGTTTCGATGTGGAGAGATAAAAGACCGGTTTATACAATTTCTACTCGGGATCACCCAAAGCTAGAACAAGTTCCAAATCGACATGGTAAATTAGCAACTAAACCCGCCGAAGTAGCTGCTTACAACACTTTTATGGGTGGAGTGGATAGGGTCGATCAGATAACTTCATATTACTCATCCCCCCGCAAAAGCATAAGATGGTATAAGAGGGTTATCTTTCACTGCCTCGATATAGCTGTCTGGAACGCATTTTATCTGTATAAGACTTACGTGAAAAATAATCGAAAATATAAGTCTATTGAGTTCAGAGACCAATTGATAAAGGAAATGTGTCAGATTTCTGGTGATATAAAAGGTCCCGATGTGGTAAGAAAAGATAGTGTGTACAGCAGCCGAAGATTTAGACAAAATGTTGTTGAAGAGTGTAGCGTCGCTGTAATGAAAGGTCACTGGCCAGTCGTGATGCCACCTCCAACCTCCGATGGCAACAAAAGAAAATTAATTTTAAAAATTCAATTGCAAATTGTGCACTAAGGTAAACAAGCGAAAGGAAACTAAATATATCTGCAAGGGATGTGTGAAAAGAACACCTTTGTGTCCTGAGTGTTTCGAGGATTGGCACATTTTGCATGGGCATATTCAGCAAGATGCAAATCGGGAAGACTAGATTTAAGGTGAATTTAGCAGGTTCTGATTACATGACACTGAAACTTCTTTCTATAATTACTGTTTTTGATTATTTGATTCAATAAATAATAAGTATTCGTTGAAATTTTGGTTTTATTTTGAAAACAACTTACATTCCTAAAATACTGCAATAGCCGTAGCATCATATTTTGAGACCGTAAAATATTTATAAAATACGGTATGGCTATAGCCGATTACGGGAATAGCCGTAGTGTAATTTTAACATGTCATTTATGCATAATTAAATGACAGTACGGCTATAACCGGCATACGGCTATGAAAGTACTGTCGTTGTATCATTATTCTGTAGTAATGCTCTAGGTACGTACGGATATAGCAGTGGTCGTAACTTGTATGGGCAATTTTACTGTCATATCGCAAAATTTGAAAAAGTCGCTACCGTCCCGCAACGTGTTAATTGTATAAATTATTATAATTATAAAAGATTCAATGATGATTAGGTGAGTATAAATTATAGGAACAAAACGATTGTGTAGATTTTTAACCGACTTCAAAAAAAGGAGGAGGTTATCAATTCGACTGTATTTTTTTTTTTTTATGTTTGTTACCTCATAACTTGCGACTGGGTGAACCGATTTTCATGATTCTTTTTTTAATCGAAAGCTGGTGCTTCCCGTGTGGTCCCATTGTCACCATTTCAGGATCTGATGATTGGAACTTGGAGAAATCGAGAGCAACCCTCAAATTTTATTGGCTGACACATCGTTTTTCGCAAATCTTATGAAGTGATTCAAGTACTTGCGTATGAAAATCATCACCTCATGTAGCTGAGCTGATGATGGAAGGTACAACTCCTCAAGTAAGAAAACTATGTTTGTGTTCGCATATCTCCGGAACTACAAGTCCTTTTTAAGTAATTCTTTTTTTGTTGCACTAGGTATCGTCCAACTTAGGGAATACTGCAAATTTCATCAAAATCGGTTCAGTAGTTTTTGAGATAGGGAATGAATGAAAGATCTTAACGATGTTATTGCCGGTGCTACGGATTACAAAATTCTAGTACACATGTAAGAAAATGATGTATTTGACAAGAATTTTGGTTGAATATTTAAACTAAAAAGAGTAAAATAAAAACTTTTTCAAAAAAAATGTGACCGCCTTCAAAAACAACCACAAAAAAGGGTAAAATAACCTACAAAATTTTCTTTCGGAAGTCGGTGGCAAAAGAGACAATGAAATTACTAAACAAGTCACCGACTTCCGAAAGAAAATTTTGTAGGTTATTTTACCCTTTTTTGTGGTTGTTTTTGAAGGCGGTCACATTTTTTTTGAAAAAGTTTTTTTATTGTTTAAATATTTAATGTTATGTAACTGAAAAATTTCTGTGCCCTGCCACTTAATAATTATATAAGGAGTTCAGTGTCAGGTTTTGTCCATCGTAAAATAGAAATAACCACATAGATGTAATAAGAGTTTTACTTGAGACTTAAATTTAGTTTTAATTTTATTTTCAACTTTATCAGTAGTGGAAGGATTAATTTTCGATAGGAAAATAGTTAGAATGCGTAAAAGTGAGAAAGTGGTTAAGTATTGGCTTTTCAATATAATTATTGTATTTCTCAGAAATTATTGTTTTTTTAATTTTTTATATTGCAGGATATGTGTGGGTAATACTAAAGAAACTAAATTAGTTCCTAATTTAAATAATAAAAATAAATACATCATTCACTACAGGAATTTAAAACAATGCATTGAAATGGGGATTAAATTAATTAAAGTACATAGAATTTTAAAATTTAAACAGAGTTCTTGGTTAAAGAAATACATAGACTTAAATACTAGTTTGAGAACGTTAGCTACATCAAACTTTGAAAAAGACTTTTTTAAATTAATGAACAATTCTGTCTTCGGTAAGACTATGCAAAATATTGAAAAAAGAGTAAACGTTAAACTACTAACTCACTGGGATAATCGTGGTAAAGTTTTAGGTGCTCAGGATTGGATTGCAAAACCAGAATTCCATAGTTTATCAATATTTTCAGAACATTTAGTCGCAATACAATTACGGAAAACAAAATTAATTTATGATAAGCCGATTTATTTAGGATTTTGTATTTTAGATATATCTAAGACCCTTATGTATGAATTTCATTATAACTACATGATTCAAAAGTTTCATAATAAAATTAAGTTATTGTACACCGATACCGATAGTTTGATATATCAAATTTTTACAGACAATTTTTATGAGGTTATAAAACCAGATCTACTTCAATATTTCGATACATCAGATTACCCGGAAAATAATATTTACGGATATCCAAAAATAAATTAAAAAAAAGTTAGGTTTTTTTAAAGATGAGAACAATGGTAAAGTATTGAAGGAATTTGTAGGGTTGCGATCAAAAATGTATGCCTTAGAAATAGAAGATAAATTTATAGCAAAGGCAAAAGGGGTTAACAAAAGTGTTAGCAAAAAAATGAATATGGGAAATTACAAATCGTGTTTGTTTAATAAAAATATATTATATTGTAGTATGCTTCGATTTAAGTCAATCAAACACACTATTTTTACACAAAAAATAAATAAATCATCTTTATCATAAATAATTATACCAAACGATGTATTATGAACAACAACATTGAGTCATTGGCTTGGGGACATTATAAATGGGTGCTAATTAAGGCAGCTTCTTTAAAATGTCATTCTCGTCTGCAAATATATTTAGTTGTCTAATGAATTAATAGGTCAGCGACAAACTTTTAGCGTCTAATAAATGGTTTATAAGCGACCATATATTGTAAAACAAGCTACTGTTAATATGACGCAACATGGTGATAATTCTTAAGCAACTAAATTTGTGATATTTCTACTCATTGCCAGCTTCTAATAAGTGTATCAACTTCATCTATAAAATAATATCAACGTACTCTAATTTCATAGAGTCACCGTTATTTTTATACTTTAGCAAGTAATTGATGAGTGAATCTACTATATTTGAACATAAAATTTCCTTAATATTGTCATCAAATAATGGTCAATAAAAGCTATAATTTCATGTATTCGCCTATCTATTTATAATGTTACCATAAGTAATTGACTATGGGTGCTAATTAAGGCAGCTTCCGCGGGGCTCTTACTTCCGGGTCACAGTATTTTATTTTATCTCAAAATGACCACCTCCCTGATTATTGGTGAATCAGATAGAGCTTTTTATTCTAATTTTAAGAGTAAAACTCCCACGAATCTATTGTAACTAGTTTAGGAGATATCTACGGGTAAAACTTTTTACCCATATTTTGAAAAAACTAATAAAAAAATATTTAAAAAATTATTTCATCTAAAGTTTACCAGTTGTTTTATTTTTGTAACTACATTTTAAAAGATCTTGTTTTTATCTATGTTACGAGTCCTTTATGGCTGCTCTAGACCTCGTAGGAACCGAGAAATCAGCGATTTTGTAATTTTCGTTTTTTTTTTTTTTTTGCCGATTTTCCTCAATATTAGAATCTGCAATTTGCTTTAAAATAGAGCTAATAAAGGAGACTACCAACACTAAAAAAAACAACAATTAATTCCGTGGAACTTCGGAAATATTAAGATTTACCCGAACTTACCCGAACCCGGGTAATTACCCGCAAATTTTTAGTGTGGTTATTTTTTTAAATTAACATAGGTTGTTGGGTACATCTACGAGAACTGCTTGTATTTGTGTTTTTGGTTAGTTATACAACTAATTTTGTCCAGTGATAGGTAATACGGTGCGGGAAGGAGTCCACCCTCGAAAGGCAATCGCTGAAATTCGTACATGCATATTACTCTGGAGGGCACGGGGGTGAGGCACTATGGAGCCGTCAAAGACTCATAGTGCCACTTTGCCTCAGCACGGCTTGACCCACCGTGCTGAGGGATGTTACTCCGAACTCCGATCGGATGACTTAATGCAATGAGGGCGCCAACCCTCATGTTAGTCGGCGAGTGGCAAGTGAAGCTACGGATTGCGCCGCAGCCGGTCCTTCACATGCTCCGGAAGAGACCGCAAGTATACGAGGAGTACACCAAGACCCAGATCCTCCATTAACAAGATTACATGCTTTTAATATTTTTATTGAAGAGAGTAAAAAAATAAATGGACGGTTGGGTAGGCCAACGAATCTAACTAAATGTCTGATGTCATTAACTCTTTCAAAATATTTGAATTCTCCGCTCTCCAATGCTCAAGAGGAAAAATTTGCTATGGCTATAGGATTATTTATTTGTAAAGCAGAACAAAAATTCAAGAGTTGTAAAAGCAACTTCTCCTATTTCGTCAAAAAGAACAAAGACTGGTTGAACAGCAGAGAATTCAAATATTTTGAAAGAGTTAATGACATCAAACATACCCTTTCGATTTAGTTAGATCCGTTGGCCTACCCAACCGTCCATTCATTTTTTTTAATCTCTTCAATAAAAATATTAAAAGCATGTAATCTTGTTCATGGAGGATCTGGGTCTTGGTGTACTCCTCGTATACTTGCGGTCTCTTCCGGAGCATGTGAAGGACCGGCTGCGGCGCAATCCGTAGCTTCACTTGCCACTCGCCGACTAACATGAGGGTTGGCGCCCTCATTGCATTAAGGCGCATAGTACCCTCAATGACCTTGAACATCCAGACGGAGCTAAACGCACATTTTCATATCTTCACCGCACATAATAATATGTCCCGAGCATACCGCGATACCTCAAAATGATATCATAGACTATGCAGCTAGGCAGAAACAGCTGCAAAAACCCGCCTTCGCCCGGTTTTTATATGTGGAAATCTCAATTTTCAACATATTCTTTGTAAAATATTGACTGATTTACATGAGCGCTACTCACATTGTAGTAAATTTTAACACCGATTGATCTATTTAAAAACATTTTAAATAAAAGAAGCCGTTTAGAAGGAGTGAGCATTTATTTGAACAAAATAGCGTGTTGTTAAATATTTTTTTACAGTTCAACTATTTGTCATACGAAAATAAAATTTACTCACATTGTTGTACATGAATATACATTCAACATATATTTTTTTTCAATTTTTGCACCCAGCCGTTAATCAGGAGTATGCTTTAGAATGTAACGTTTTTACGGCTTAAAAGGCGCGAAGGCCCTTAAGTCATCCGATTGGAGTTCGGAGTAACATCCCTCAGCACGGTGGGTCAAGCCGTGCTGAGGCAAAGTGGCACTATGAGTCTTTGACGGCTCCATAGTGCCTCACCCCCGTGCCCTCCAGAGTAATATGCATGTACGAATTTCAGCGATTGCCTTTCGAGGGTGGACTCCTTCCCGCACCGTATTACCTATCACTGGACAAAATTAGTTGTATAACTAACCAAAAACACAAATACAAGCAGTTCTCGTAGATGTACCCAACAACCTATGTTAATTTAAAAAAATAACCACACTAAAAATTTGCGGGTAATTACCCGGGTTCGGGTAAGTTCGGGTAAATCTTAATATTTCCGAAGTTCCACGGAATTAATTGTTGTTTTTTTTAGTGTTGGTAGTCTCCTTTATTAGCTCTATTTTAAAGCAAATTGCAGATTCTAATATTGAGGAAAATCGGCAAAAAAAAAAAAAAAACGAAAATTACAAAATCGCTGATTTCTCGGTTCCTACGAGGTCTAGAGCAGCCATAAAGGACTCGTAACATAGATAAAAACAAGATCTTTTAAAATGTAGTTACAAAAATAAAACAACTGGTAAACTTTAGATGGAATAATTTTTTAAATATTTTTTTATTAGTTTTTTCAAAATATGGGTAAAAAGTTTTACCCGTAGATATCTATCTCCTAAACTAGTTACAATAGATTCGTGGGAGTTTTACTCTTACAATTAGAATAAAAAGCTCTATCTGATTCACCAATGATGGCGGGGTCTTTCAGACCCCGCCATCCTCTTCTAACCTAAATTGTCCGAGTCGGGGTGCCAGCGAGTCCCGAGCTCGCTTCGCTCGCTCATAAAACTACGTATAATAATATATTATCGTATATTAAGCATACTGAACTCGTTGCTGCACGCACCGAAAAAAAAATAACCACGAAGTGGATGCCATCTTCTTCTAACCTAAATTGTCCGAGTCGGGGTGCCAGCGAGTCCCGAGCTCGCTTCGCTCGCTCATAAAACTACATATAATATTATCGTATAAGCATACTGAACTCGTTGCTGCACGCACCGAATAGAGCTCGCTCATTGGTGCAAATGGCCGGTCGCGCCCCTCTGATTCCCAACGAGCGTCAGGTACACTCCCGCGCTTGTGTTGCAAACTTTCACGAAAAAAGAATATGATTTATTAATTTAGTTGTTGAATGAAAAACTTTGATTGCTAATTTTGAGGCTGGATTTTGATTTTATTAGCAGACAGATGTTGAATCTCTAAAATATATAAAGTAGTTCACTTACAACATTAGAATGCTCGCAGGGGCGTTAAGAAAAGTACCACCAATTAAAATGGACCTAAGCCTAATAAAAATCACATCCGTTAATTGTAGATCTGTACGAAGATCTTCAAAATTCATTCAGGATCTCTGTGATACTAATGACATAATATTACTTCAAGAAACCTGGTTGTTACCAACCGATCTACACTTTCTAAACACCATCCATAACGGATTTGATAGTATTGGGACATCAGCTGTTGACCTCTCTAAAGGAATATTGGTGGGTAGACCATACGGCGGCGGCGTCGCGATATTATATAAAAAAACTTAAAATGCAAAACAATAGAATGCGAAAATCCACGCCTATGTGCAATTGAAGTACACATTAATGCTTCGAACACTATTCTGCTTTTAAACGTATACATGCCTACAGCTAGTACCGACAACTTCCCGGAATACTGTGAAATACTGGCCAAAATACACTCGATTGTAGAGGACAGTGAGATCGCGGACTGTTTGATAATCGGTGATTTTAATGCAGACCCTAAACATCGCTTTGGCACTGAACTGGAACAGTTTTGCACTCAGTATAAGCACAAATATGCAGATAAACTGTGCTTGCCGAACTCAACATACACATACGTTAGTGACGCTCATAATACAACTAGCTGGCTTGATCACTGCCTAGCGACTGAGAACGCGTTCCGTGCGATAAAGGACATTGTCATAGACCAAACAACGGACTGGACAGATCACAGACCGCTGACTGTTATGTTATGCTCCAAATAAAAGATCTGACGATCTGTGCTAACATAACGTTACCAGCACGACCACCATGGACCTGGAAAGCTCATTCGGAAAATATAAACGAATACTCTTTATTAGTGTCTGAAGAAATTAATCAGCTTATTTCTGAAAACATTGAGGTTAACGACACTGTCTTGATTGATCGTCTGTACAACTCATTGATTAAGATAATGCAGAGATGTGCATTTGTTTTAAATCACAGTCGTCAAGAACTAAGACCAAAACTAATAGGATCGCAGGGTGGAACGATTACGTTGCAGATAAATATGCCGCTTCGCGGCGATCACTAGCTCTGTGGCACCAAACCGGTTGTCCCTCCAGCGGGCCTGTGGCCGAAGAACGTAAACAATGTCGCACTGCGTTCAAACGCGCTTTGAAATATTGTCAGCGAAATCATGACCAGATAGTTATGGACAAGATTGCCATGGATATGAAACACAAAAACTTTGCCAAGTTCTGGCAAGGAATAAACAAAATTGTCAAACCATCTACACAATATCCATCACATATCGACGGTATCACGGACAATAAGTCTATTGCCGATAACTTTAGTAATTTATTTTGCCAATCCGCCCCTGACAAACCACATGTTTACAAAATAAATGACAATGGAGACGAGAACATTATGACAGTATCTGTAAAGGACATAGAGGACGCGGTGAGACAAACAGCCGGTGGTAAGTCGCCAGGGCTAGACGGTCTTACCATTGAACACATCCGTTACGGAGGCATAGGGATGTATTACATTCTGTCGATCTTATTCTCGACCATCATAAAACATGGATATCTACCGAAAGCCCTCACAGACACACTCATTGTACCTATTTGTAAAAACCGAAGGAAAAACATCTCCAGCGCTAGTAATTATCGACCCATTGCACTGGCTGCTATTATAGCTAGACTGCTGGAGAAGATTCTACACAAACAAGCAGCGCCTTTCATAAGTTCTTCTGACAACCAGTATGGCTTCAAGAGCGGTGTATCAACTAGTACTGCTATTTATGTACTCAAACAGGTGGTAGAATATTACAAAAGTAGAAGTACCTCAGTAATAGCCTGCTACCTTGACCTCAGCAAAGCATTTGACCGCGTGGACCAGGATCTCCTGTGGCAGAAACTAATAGATCGTGAAGTTCCCAGCCAGGTGGTACAGATACTGAAAAAATGGTACCTGCAGCAGGAAAACCGCGTCAAATGGAAGAATGAGCTGTCGACGCCCTCTGGTCTTAAGTGCGGAGTGAGGCAGGGGGGAAGCATGTCCCCTGCACTTTTTAATGTGTACATGGATGGGTTATCGGTCAGACTCAACCAAACTGGTGTAGGCTGCTCCATGAACGGAACCCTGGTAAATCACATTTCTTACGCGGATGATATGGCTCTGTTAGCACCGTCAATATCGGCCATGCGCAAACTTCTGGCTGTGTGTGAAGAGTACGCGAAAGAACACAACATGCTGTACAACCCGGACAAATCAGTGTACATGGTGTTCGATAGCCCGAGCATCCGGTCGGACCTGCCGACACTTAACCTGTATGGTACGGCCCTTGCGCAAGTCAACGAGGTAAAATACCTAGGCCATATTATAAGAGCTGATTTGTCAGATCACGCCGATATAGACAGGCAGAGACGAGCCATCTCGGTCCGTGGCAACATGTTGGCCAGACGGTTCGCCCGCTGTAGCGACGTAGTGAAAGCACAGCTATTCATAAGTTACTGCACGAGTGTCTACACAGTCGAATTGTGGACAAACTACACCAAGGCTACTCTGAGTGACATGCGAGTGCAATACAACGACGCATGGCGTGCAATGTTCCGCCTGCCTCGGTGATGCAGTGCGAGCGCCATGTTCAGCGAGGGCTGCGCGCCGGGCTGGCCGGCGCTGCTGAGGAGCCGCACGGCCGCCGCACGCTCCGCCATACATCGTTCCGCTAACTCCTTGGTAGCGGCGGCGGCGGTGCGAGACTGGGAGCACAGCCCCTTACATTATAGGTGGCAAACCTACCATGCGCCCATAACCTAATTTGCGGTGACTTGTTTAAATTATTTTATTTATTTCAATTGTGTATTATTATTATTATTTGTTTTTTAATAATTCAATATGTATAGTTTTATATAATTTAGAATTTATTATGTGGATGCAAATCTGGAAAATAAACAATTTCATTTCATTTTCATTTCATTAGTCGCTGAGTTATCAAATCAGAAGTAAATATATTTATCGGTAGCTCGGAGTCATATTAATTTACGCTCGTAAATTGACGCTGGTTTCTTGATATTTTGTTGGAATAGTAAAGATGATGAATTAATATAATTGAAGCTGTTCTATTAACTCGTCGCTCACATATAAAAAAAGACGCTAGGTTGCAGGTGCTAAAGAAAACTTTTGTTGCCGCACATATAATTTCCCATTATAAATTACGCTAAGTGTAATACTTTTTACTTTTATTTCTGTGTGAATAAACAAAATTTGTACTGATTGTAAAATTATGATATTACTATAATGTTATAATTGTGATAGTTTATTACATTTTTAAAATTTATTGTTTGATTGTAAGTAATGTAAAAATAGTTGTAGTTTTTATTTGTGTGCTTAAATTTGATGTTTAGCAATATATACATATATTTAATTTTTACACCAACATTTTCATTTTTATTTCATCCCTTTAAAACTCTAGACGTATGAAAAGTTTCACTTTATCCATCCGTTTACTGCTATTGTGGCAGGACCAAGTGGATGTGGGAAGTCAAATTTTGTAACAAATTTCATAAAATCAGTTAAAGAAATATGTAATTGTGATTTTAATCAGATCACATGGTGCTTTGATGAAATGCAGCCTTTATATAATTTACCAAATGTTAACTATCATCAAGGAATTCCAAATCTTAATATGTTTGATGGTGAAAACCCACACCTTATTATTATTGATGATCTAATGAGAGAGTCTGATGGAAGAATTGTGGATATATTTACAAAAGGTAGTCACCACAGGAATCTTAGTGTATTTTATTTAACGCAAAATTTATTTCATCAAGGTAAAGGTCAAAGAGACATTTCTTTAAACTCAAGTTATATAATTTATTTTAAAAACCCTCGAGATAAAACTCAAATAAGATATTTAGCACGACAAGTGTCATCAGATAACCCAAAATTCATTGAAGACGCCTACAGGGATGCAACTTTCGAAGCGCATGGATATTTAATGGTAGATTTAAAACAGAATACAAATGATTTTTGTCGTATCAAGACAAATGTATTCCCATTTAATGGTTACTGCACAGTCTACGTCCCCACGAAAGAGTTTAAATACACCAAGAATCAAACAATTCAAATCATTTCTAAATGATACATCGTCGACTCACAACGCTTAAACATTTCGTAAGAGTTTAAATACATCAAGAATCACACAATTCAAATCATTTCTAAATGATGCATCGTCGAATCACAACGCATAAACATTTGCTAAACGCTTTGCATACGCTTAAACCAAAATATCAAAGAGCGTTACTTAAAACGTGTGATGAAGAAGAAATAAATTGTATTTGTGAATGTATTCATAACGTTTTACAAGGAAAGATACCTCTTAAAGATCAAGATAAACAAAAATTGAATAAACACAAAAATATACTCCGTAAACTGGTGCATAAGTGTAAACATAAACTAAGAAAAAATATTATTATACAAAAAGGAGGGGCTTTCTTACCAATAATATTAGGTGCAATATTGAGTGGATTAGTAAGTGGACTAGCCAGTTAACATGGAAAATGCTAAGAAAATGATACTTATTGAACCTGGATTGATTGAAAAATTAAAACAAGAAAATAAGATTACTAGTAATTTGTCTCGACTAGATATTGAAATGCAAAATATTATGAATAGTAAGACGGAAGACCGAAAGAAGTGGATGTTATATTTACAAACACTACAAAGATACCTTCACTTTACCGAAGAGGATCATCAACCACTCAGATTACCAATTTATTCTGATACATCTAATGAAGATTCAAATGGGTCAAAAATTGGTTTTAAAAATAAAGATAGAGATCTAAAAAGTTCAGTTAATGCTGAATCTTTGTTGGAGGAGAAAGGATCTATTAAAAGTATAGAAAGTGAGGCAAATCCACTGTATTCACCAACACAAATACTCAGTTTGATACCAAAAACTTATAATAAAAAAGGTGAGTCATTATTAAACTTAATTGGAACAAGTAAAAGTAAAATACGTTGGGATAATGAAGGCACAGTCATAATTGATAATGAAAAAATTCCAGGAAGTAATATTATCGATTTAATAAATGATTCACTTAGACCCTTAAAAAAAAGTGATCCGATAGGGTGGGATAGATTTGCTAAAGCATTAAAAGATATTAAAGTGCCACTTACTTATATTGGAAATCCAAAGAGATGTGAGTATATTAACCAACTTCAAGCAAAAGATCTGGACAAAACATCTGAGATTGAAGTTCAAGAGTTTTCTACACCGAGCAGTGGAGATAAAAGATCTATAACTAAAATACGTAAAAAGATCGATTGGGAAAAATGGACCCCGTACTAGAAGAAATTAACAGGATTTATTATGATCCATCTAACCCCGCTGGTTTTGGTAGTATTGATAAATTATCAAAAGCTATGAAGGGTAAAATGGATAAAAAGCAAGTAAAGGAATGGTTACAATCACAAGAAACATATACATTACATAAACCCATTCGGAAAAAATTCCCGCGTAATAGGTACATTCTATCAAATATTAATGAGCTGTGGCAAGCTGATTTAAGTGATATGCGAACTTATTCTCAATATAATGATGGTTTCAACTACATACTTTGTGTTATTGATGTATTTAGTAAATATGCTTTTGCAAGACCAATGAAAAAGAAAAACTCAGAAACAAGTAAAGAATGTTTTGAAAGTATATTTACTGAAAGTAATTCAACATCTACTCACATACAATCTGATAAAGGTACAGAATTTGTTTCAAAAGGTGTACAAAAATACTTTAAATCCAAAAAGATAAATTACTATACTACTAACAATCCTGATATTAAGGCTAGTATTGTTGAACGATTTCAAAGAACTCTAAAAATGAAAATGTGGCGTTATTTCACTCATAACAATACTTATAGATATATAGATGTTTTACAAGATTTAATATACTCTTTTATTCACAGCATTCACTCGAGTATTAAAATGTGCCCATGTGATGTAAGTTCCAACAATATTATGACAGTTTGGACTAATCTTTATGATAGAGGGTCAAACAAACTTTCTTTAGAAAATCCAAAACCAAATTTCAACGTGGGTGATTATGTTCGAATAACTAAATATAAACATGTTTTCCAAAAAGGATATGAATCAAATTGGAGTCATGAAATATTTATTATATCTTCAATAATTGATAGATCTCCATGGGTTGTTTATACAATAACAGATTTACAAAATGAACCAATAGTTGGTACTTTTTATGAAAGAGAATTACAGAAGGTCACTCACAACCCCACCTCACAATATAAAATAGATAAAATAATTGGCACTCGTTATTCGGGTAACAGAAAAGAAGTATTAGTGAAGTGGAAAGGTTATCCAGATAAATTTAACAGTTGGATTTTAGCTTCTAGTTTAAAAGAAATATGAATAAAGAAAGTTTTTATTTAACTTTGCTCAGCAACAGTTCAATGGAATACTTTCCTGATAATAAGACCACAAATTTTTCAACAAAATTACCAAAAGCTATGAAATTAGAAGGTGAATGGTCGGTTGGAGTTGTCGAGTTTCAATATCCATGCACCATGTTTACTGTTCAAGATCATGAAAATGTTGTATACATCACAAAAACCATGTTAATGCCTAATGAAGATAAACCATCAAAAGTGTACTACAAAAAACATATTCCCGCTACCAACTACGATAACGTTGAACATATTTTAAATGCGTTAAATGGTATCAGAGAGAACTTGAAATTTCGTTATGATAAAATAACAAAATTTGTGTCTGTTTCTGTTTTGGATAAAAATATAACATCCGTAACATTATCACCCAAATTAAGTTTACAACTAGGTTATGAACCAAATACAAATCTCCTAGACAGAAATTTTGGGAAGTGTCCTGCTAATTTACACTTAGGGTTACCATCTCAACTATTTCTATATTGCGACATTATCGATCCCCAGATTGTGGGTGATGTTATGACTCCGCTATTAAGAGTCATTTCATTAGATCCTTCAAAATACATTTATGGTGCGAATAAAATGCACATTTTCTCTCCACCTCACTACTTACCTGTTATGCGAAGAGAATTCGATACGCTGGAAATAGATATAAGATCGAGCACAGGACAAAAAATACCATTCCAGTTTGGGACCGTGTGTCCATTTTCATGATCTTGAACAGTAAACATGGTGCATGGATATTGAAACTCGACAACTCCAACCGACCATTCACCTTCTAATTTCATAGCTTTTGGTAATTTTGTTGAAAAATTTGTGGTCTTATTATCAGGAAAGTATTCCATTGAACTGTTGCTGAGCAAAGTTAAATAAAAACTTTCTTTATTCATATTTCTTTTAAACTAGAAGCTAAAATCCAACTGTTAAATTTATCTGGATAACCTTTCCACTTCACTAATACTTCTTTTCTGTTACCCGAATAACGAGTGCCAATTATTTTATCTATTTTATATTGTGAGGTGGGGTTGTAAGTGACCTTCTGTAATTCTCTTTCATAAAAGTACCAACTATTGGTTCATTTTGTAAATCTGTTATTGTATAAACAACCCATGGAGATCTATCAATTATTGAAGATATAATAAATATTTCATGACTCCAATTTGATTCATATCCTTTTTGGAAAACATGTTTATATTTAGTTATTCGAACATAATCACCCACGTTGAAATTTGGTTTTGGATTTCTAAAGAAAGTTTGTTTGACCCTCTATCATAAAGATTAGTCCAAACTGTCATAATATTGTTGGAACTTACATCACATGGGCACATTTTAATACTCGAGTGAATGCTGTGAATAAAAGAGTATATTAAATCTTGTAAAACATCTATATATCTATAAGTATTGTTATGAGTGAAATAACGCCACATTTTCATTTTAGAGTTCTTTGAAATCGTTCAACAATACTAGCCTTAATATCAGGATTGTTAGTAGTATAGTAATTTATCTTTTTGGATTTAAAGTATTTTTGTACACCTTTTGAAACAAATTCTGTACCTTTATCAGATTGTATGTGAGTAGATGTTGAATTACTTTCAGTAAATATACTTTCAAAACATTCTTTACTTGTTTCTGAGTTTTTCTTTTTCATTGGTCTTGCAAAAGCATATTTACTAAATACATCAATAACACAAAGTATGTAGTTGAAACCATCATTATATTGAGAATAAGTTCGCATATCACTTAAATCAGCTTGCCACAGCTCATTAATATTTGATAGAATGTACCTATTACGCGGGAATTTTTTCCGAATGGGTTTATGTAATGTATATGTTTCTTGTGATTGTAACCATTCCTTTACTTGCTTTTTATCCATTTTACCCTTCATAGCTTTTGATAATTTATCAATACTACCAAAACCAGCGGGGTTAGATGGATCATAATAAATCCTGTTAATTTCTTCTAGTACGGGGTCCATTTTTCCCAATCGATCTTTTTACGTATTTTAGTTATAGATCTTTTATCTCCACTGCTCGGTGTAGAAAACTCTTGAACTTCAATCTCAGATGTTTTGTCCAGATCTTTTGCTTGAAGTTGGTTAATATACCCACATCTCTTTGGATTTCCAATATAAGCAAGTGTTTCCATTGTGGTGGTGGTTTAAAAGATTGGGAAGATGACGATGATCCTTGGCAGCAGCATGTTCAGTGGTTTATTCAGTGTGCTTAAGTAAAGCTTAAACTCGAACAGTGTTTTGTATAAGATTAAATAGGGAGTTTATAAAGAAATAAAAATAATATATTGCATACAATTTGTTTTATTTAATTTTATAATGTTTCCTTTAGTTACATATACACAAAATGCATTAAGCATAACACATAAATCTAAAACACAACACACATTATAACCTTAACTACTATAGTCTACAGTAACATTTCTATTTTTATCTATTTCAATAATATTATCAAACTCAGCATAAACAATACAGTTAATTGTTTGTATTAGTGAGGATTCAAATCGTACTTCCAATCTTACACTACCATGCTTTATGAGATTCCAATGAGCTGATGAGTTAGCTGATAAATCAGGAGTTAAATTAAATGCTAAAAGACAGTAGCCTTTGGCATACTGTTCACGAGAGATTGCATTTCCTTCATTAAGAAAGTGAATACCAGTCCCCGAGAATAGAGTATGATATGCCGATGTAAATATATTATTATTAAAAGATGGTTGCAAAGCTTTTGAAGGTATTTGTTGACCATCAATGTATAAGCTGAAAGAGTTAATACCATAGTTTTCAAAGTTAAATGGATTTTTAGTAAGTGAGCCATTAAATGCGGAATTGTTCACAAATCCAATAATACATCTTTTGGGTACCTGTCCTAAGAATATTATTATTATCAAGAGTTTTTCCTTGAACACCTGATGGAATTGTTAAAACTTTAACTTCAGCACGAGTAATAGGATATTTAGCAATGGTAGAAGCTAAAACTTTCTGATGTGCGAGTAATACACTTGGATTAATTCGTGCTCTTCGAACAATAAGAGTTGCGTCCGTAATGCAAACTTTAAACTTTACATCATTTGACCCAGCAATTAAATTAAAACTCTCTCTTGATCGAACTAATTTTACACTCATTTCAACGCCATTAATTAAAAATTTATCTTGATTGAAAATGTCACCATGAAGATGACCAATCATTTCTATTTCCCTGCTTTCATTAACTAATTCCTGTCTTTTAACAAATCCTATGTTTTTACCATCTGTGGAATCCATTTTTCCTGCTGTATCATCATACCAAAGATTACAAGTAAGATGAGATTGTTTAGCAGCAGGAGCATAGTTTAAAAGGGTTTCCATATATGCTCGATAGGCATATATGGAAACCCTTTTAATTGTATTATTAGGTGGTGATACAAGTTTTTGATTTAAATAAACATCGAGTTGACTAAAAAGTGAATGCAACCAATTATTTACGGGTGCTACTGCTGTAGCTGATATCAAGTTTGTTGAATCTTGATTAATTACTTTTGCCTTTATGTGGAGTAATGTATGAGACAAATCTATGTAGTCATCGCCGGTTCCAGGAACTTGAAACTCGATAGGTAATGCATTTTGTGTATATGTAACTAAAGGAAACATTATAAAATTAAATAAAACAAATTGTATGCAATATATTATTTTTATTTCTTTATAAACTCCCTATTTAAATTCTTATACAAAACACTGTTCGAGTTTAAGCTTTACTTAAGCACACTGAATAAACCACTGAACATGCTGCTGCCAAGGATCATCGTCATCTTCCCAATCTTTTAAACCACCACCACAATGGAAACACTTGGTCTGTCTCCATGGCCAGTATAAAAGAAACCGGCTTCTGCAAGATCTTCAGTCAGGCTTCTGTTGCATAACGAGAGGCCAGTTTTCGAAACTGATCAGCCGTCTAGATTTTGAACTGAAAAATGGATATTCAGCTCTTGGGTACTGCATATTCTTCACTTTTTCTTCTCCAATCAATTTTGTAGTTTTGCTTTTCCATGAAGTGTTTCTGTACACGTATACCACACTCATCTCTTCCTTCTGCTCTTGCTTTTCTCTCAGCATCACAAGACGACAGCTCCTGGATCTAATGAGTACACAGAAGTACTTTAAGTAAACAGAATCACATTCACTTCACTAATCCACTATGAGTGTCATTGTTAAAAAAGTATTTTTTAACTTTTTCACTTTCTGCAACATGCTTTGTTATAAATTGTATACGAGGCCGTTTGTGTCGTCGAGGATGCTATCCCTATTATTCTTTGCATAATATTTAATTCTCGTGGTAGCGTGCTTCCAGTGATCATTAGTTGGAATCTTGGATAGTTTCTTCATATCATACATTTCAATTTTTATGAGATGCGTCGCTGGTCCTCCGTCGTCAGAATTTGTAGAGATGTATGATACGCCATCTCTAGCAGCTCGTGCCACAGTCGACGATAGCAGCTTCTTCCTTTTTATTTTTGGTGCCACTTCAAAAAATTGATCAATCGGCTGCGATTTCCTTTTTCCACTATCGTCTGTGTTATTAACGACGATGTCATCACTCTTTTCTTCGTATTGAGGAGAGAGTGGTGAGTAGTAATACTGTTTTTATAGGTATTTTCAATATCGTCTGCGAAAGCTGAATGATCTCTGCAACAACAGAGTTATCACGTTAATATCAATTTGTTTACACTTAATCTGACACACACACGTTAGGAAAGACAGTACACAATACAAATACAAGTAAGTTTGTCAATAGAATAAACACTTACCTCCATGGCCATTGATGAGTTGAAGTAACACAAACGTAGTATTGATAGACGTATACAATCCACTGTGGTCAAACGACCATAGACTGACTGCATGACTGCAACTGTTCGATCTTATATAGCACCATTCTTATCTAAAACAAATTCCTAAGTACAACGAAACTGATTGTAACTCTATGAGTCAACAAACTTATCTCACGTTCCTTCGCTACAGGCATCAACCTGCTTTGTGACTCACAAAGAATGCGATTTAATATTTACAAATCACTATAATTGAACATTCCTATGACAACCATTGAATAGATTGGTACTGTAATAATCTGCTAATAACAGTAATATCATGGATACACTAGAATTACAACAAAATATGAAAAAGATTCATCCCAGTCTACAAAATAATGTTTATGCTGCTAATAGACTACCTATGTACACACATGTACCAACGTATATTGTGGCATGCGGGTTTCTAGGTAGGTATATGAATGAAACCAAACGTCACTTAATGCATTTATTAAGAGAGCATGAGCACACAGAATAGATTCAGGGTAATAGGTTCTAGGGTCTCTAGGCACTTGTCACTGGTCACTTGGTTAGAAAGGTACTGCCCTGGGCTTTAGGACGCCGAAGACGACGATGCAGGGCAGGAGGCGAGCGCGTGGCAGACGCGTCCGCCTTCAAAGAAGCAGGCACGTAGGTCGGCAGGCAGCAGGCAGGCTGTGAGTGCCCTCCGCTAGGCACATGGCCCGCGCAGGCAGGGCACAGCGAGGCACGTGGCCCGCTCAGGCAGGCACCTCCACACGCGGCTGGCGTGAGGTCTCGGCCCTCACGCGCCGCGTGGGTAGCCGGATCAGGTGGCGGGCTCACGGGCAGTTAGTGCCGTGCGCGTGGCGACGTGCCAGCGAGGCAAGGCTCCCACTAGGTGCCAACGGCGTTAGTGGCCGCGTGGCTTCGTCAGGCGCCTCTCTCCTGGGGTAGGCCGGGAGGCAGCGGGACGTCTGACGGTTTAGCGGTGAAGCCGTAGGTTAGGATGTTAGCCGTAGCCAGGAACCCTGGAACGAGTGCGGAGAAGGGGGCGTGCGTAAGCGTTCGTGCCGTAGTCTGCAAGCCTCCGTCATGTGGTGGGTCCTTCAGCCGCAAGCCCAAAGCAAGGGGATTGGTGGAAGACTCACCCACTCGCGGTGGCTTACAATAGAGGTAGGTATGCGCGCACCTGCTCCAGGCATTCTCGAAGTTTCCTCGCCGCGTGGCCAGGCGATTTAAGCGAGCAGCTAGGCACAGCGCGGCGAGGCAAGCATAGCGTAGGGTGCGAAAAGCATGTGGGCGCATTCACAGTGAGGTGCAATGAAGAAGAAAAGGTGATGAGTACATATAGCTTTTTCGACAGTAATGGTGAAATAACGCTGATACAATAAAATGGCTGCCAGACCGCGTACACAAGGAAATACAAAGAAATGCGATCTGGCAGAACAGCGAACAATTGAAATCACATGAACACTTTACCCGTTTAGCTCGGGGTTTTTGAGTAAAAGCGGCTTCCGATTCGAAAAAGAACTAACTAACGAAGCGGGCCCTTATATAGCACACACGAACGCCGCCAAGCGATGACGCGTTCATATGTGGAATATTTAGTGATGGGCAACGTTACTAGTGAGGTGCGTTTAGTCGGTTTTTTGCAAATCGACTACAACGCTACAATATAATATGCAATTTGGATGCGGATGATAAACCAGGTTCACACTGGGTAGCTGTACATATCGATACGAATGGCATCGGTCAATATTTTGATTCATATGGACGAGCATTTGCTATTTAAGTTTCAGGGATGTTCAATGCATAGTTTTACGAACATATTCACAGGGAACACACTGTACGATGATATTTTTGTGGATGAGATGTTCCGCTCATATTTTGTAGAAAAAAAGTAATAAAATTTCAAAATAAAAATGAAGGAATATGTTTTATTGCGCCAGAACCCGCTATATTTTCCAGGGATGTTCAATGCATAGTTTTACGAACATTTGTAGGAAAAAAGTAATAAAATGTCGAGTGAAAATGAAGGACGTGCTTTATTGATGACATAGAAAAGCAGACATAATGAGGGTTAACAATGAGTTAATAGATAAGAACGCCAAACCAACCGTAATGAGGGTGTTCGAAGTACAATAGATAAAAGGATTAGGCGAACAATGGTGCGCTAATGAGGGTGCAGGACCACCGGAAATCAATGAGATAACAGTTAATTGATTTGTATAACTCCAGAACCACGCATCCTACGCTAAAACGGACTGCAGGGGGGCAATTCTCGGCTTTGGAGATAATGTCGAACTCGGCAAAAATGTCTAATGACGTAATTTTTTCGACAAATTTTAAAAGTTGCTAAATCTGGGGATGTCGAATTTGACATTTGTCGAAGGCTAACGTTAGAGTTCATGTCGAGTGCTTCTGAGCAGTAGAGATGTAATGTCGATTGTAGAGATACGTCATTTCTGAGTGAATTTGTTGAGTTTGGATGTACACTGTTTTCTTTTCTTTAGTTGGTATCCGTTTTTTTAATAATAACTTCCAGTAATCCTTAAGATGATGGATCTGAAACAAACAATATTTTTGTTACAATCTTTAAGAACTTAAATACATGAATAGAATTTGACTTTTTTAAATAAGTATTTAATACACAAAAATAGTGATAAAAGCTCCCTTGGTCACATACTATTTTTAGTTGTTGTTTTTTAACGTTGCGCCAATCTATGCATTTCTTCTGCTCTGTGTTCGTGGGTGCGTTTTTTACAGAATCTCTCTTATACAAACACCCAACTACTTGTAGGTTAAGTATAAAATATTTGTACCGTGTTGGGATCAAACCCGCGACACGCTGCGCAGTAGTAGGTCGCTCAACCACTGCGCCAACTGAGCCGTTAATAATCGAATGTTAATAAAATTAAATAATTATGCTTACTTCAGCTTCGTGATAAGTAGACGCGCAGAATCTCTGTCATGCTGGACATACTTTCCGCCATGCTGGTCATAGCAGAAGATATATTTAATGCCGCTGTGGCCATCGTTTGGTCAGTTCGCGCCCGCATCTCTTCGATGCGGGCTATGGTTGCCCTGGCTTCATCTAGAGCCGCTGTGTTACCTACAATATGTCATAATTATAGTTGTAATCAAAATCAGAATTTCTAAGTTACAGTAATATGAATTGGGTTTCGATTGGCAGATTGTTTTAAAATAAAATTATACTAACTCTGATGAACATAGCGAGGGCGGGTAGCTACTCTGCGCGGCCGATTTTGACCAGTGTGTCGAGTTCTCGTTCTTCCTGAAAATTTAAACAAAACATTGTAATCTATTTATAAACACAACTTTAAAATAATAATATGCTAACACTGTTTCATTTTGGTTTGAGTGGACGTGAGTTGCACGCCAAAGTGCCTGAATTTTATTTATTTATTAGTGACGCAAGGGTCGTCAAGTGGAAGGGCGGACTATTAGGCACTTGCACTTGTGGACGCTTTTTATGGATTGGTGTTTTTTCTATGTCAAACAGACCTATGAGCTGTTATTGAACTTTGAGATAAGATTGTTTATTAATTTCTATTTTAGGAAATAAAAAGTGATTGTGGCAAACATTCTAAGTTGCTGCTTTTCATTAGGTACTTCCTGTTTTAAAATATAACGTTATGACAGGAAATGGTTAATTATGATTAGTTAGGTATTAAAAAATGAGAACCTGTTGTTGGCGTAGAGCCCTGACTGGCTGGCTGATTATTGAGTGGGGTATCTCTCTGCTGAGATTCTGCTGGTGCCTCCAGTGTCGCCGTCCTACTGACATCTGGGGATATATTTACAGGCGCACCAGCATACTCTTGAGATAAATGAAGATCTCTGAAAGAATTCATAAATAATGATAAGTAAATTGATGGCTACCTTGTACATATCAAAAGGTACCTACTCAAAAATATGAAGTAGCTTAATACTCACAAAACAGGTGAGTTTGATGCTGGCAGTGTCACTTCCTGTTCCATATCCATTTCATCAGTATTATTGATGTACTGTTTGAGCAAAAAAGAAAAGAAAACAATCATGTACTTAAGAAAAATGATTCAATTTTCAGAATTCAACTATCATAACCAAAAAATATATAGTCACCTCAATTTGAATTTCTGGATCCTGACGGACTCCAGTTAGTGGACCAACGTCTCTACCTAAAAGGGCAGCCACCCTTTCTTCTAGCGGAGTCAACACTGGCACCCTGCTCGGTCCACCCCCTGTAGCTCTAAATCCTCTATTAATTTCAGATACTTTTGCGCGCACTCTACATTTGTAGTCGTTCCAGAACTAAAAGAAATAGAAAATTATTATTTTCTTGTCACATTAGTTTTTTTAATGATTACATTTTAATAATATTTACTTGAAAACATACCTTAGACCAATCTTTAGGTGTTCTTGTAACACCTTCAGCATTTAATATTTCAGCACACTGTTCCCATAAGCGTGCTGAGGTTGCTCGTCCTTCTCTGGACCTCACTTGTCCCACAGCAAATTTTTTATGTCCTTCCATGAAAGACAACAGAAGTTCCAGTTGCTGAATTGAGGTAGTTTTTCGCCCTTCCATTATGCCTGAAAATATTCACGTATTTACACACGAATGGTTGCAGCGGAACTAAATCTTTTGCCAGAAAATAAAACGCACCAATCTGCAAGTTGTCCCATATTTTATGTTTTTTTAATGCTTAACCAAATTCAAGTGCGATTTCGGTCGTGTGACTGCGTGTGACCGTAACCCTTAAGTGGGTCGTAAATATTAACCTAAGGACTTTGACGCACAAAATTACTTCTATGATAAATACAAAAATAAAACGGTTTATGGTGCGATTTTTGACATTATAAATACATATGTAATAGTATAATGAAACAAATACTCACAGTAAATCAATCATTTTGATGAACTTGCAACAAAAGTTTTTGCTTCCCGCTGTTTGTTTATATTTGGATCACTTGACATGTGACTTGACATCACCAAGACGTTTCATTTCACATAGACTTCGGCTTGCAAGAGAATAACAATGAAACGTTTGCCTAAGTTTTTATTATTTAACCATGGAAATGTTCCATTATTGAAGCAGTAAAATATTTTGTCATAGTTTGAATAATTTATTGTATTTAATAACACTTTAGTGACATCTATTTCTATTTAGTAGCTTTCATATTTTATACTGTGGTATTATTTAAACATACTGTTCGTCATGCTGGTATCACAGGATAACGTTCCTAGCACAGTCGTAAATTCCCGCTACGATTCAGTTACGATTACGCTTCCAGTGTAAGGTAACAAATAGTAGAATGACTTTTTAGGTTACCGTCGCTCGTTGATAGAAATTGTACCGCTGCGTAATACTGCGATAGGCGGAGACCTCTCGCGCCCGGCATTGGTTGCGGCCATGCTGCGGGGCGAGGACGGAGTGGGAAGCGGTCAGCTCCTTCTGCGAGGCAGTAATGCTCGTCAAGGAGGAGGCAGGCCGCGAGCGAGAGAGGACAGCGTCCTCCCTCCGCCCCAGCCGCAGTGGTAGGCGCCCACGGCGACGGACGTCGCAAGATGATCTCCGGCCACCGTAGGCGCGGGCATGCGGGCAGCGAGTAAAGGGCAACTCGCTGCCCGACCAAGGACCATGCCCGGGTCGACGGCGCGTTGTGTCCCACGCGCGCCTCAAAGAGCGTCAGCATAATGACGGGGCCCCCTCAGAGGGCCAAAGCCTGCCGGGGTCGCGGGATTATTCCCTAACCGTAACCCCGGAACTTAAGGCTATGAAGGACACCGTGATTTTAGTCAGTAGAAGTCTGACAGTCCCTCCCGCCCTGCCCGGGGTTGGAGGACTCATTTGATGATTTTACCACGCTAAAAAAAAAAAAAAAAAAAAAAAAGCCAAAGGTCCAATGCAATAATTTTTGTAAAATTGAGCATGGTTATAATATTTTTGATAGATACTCAGATTTCAACAAGTTGCAAACTCAAGTTGCCTATATTTTGCGTTTTAAACATAATGCTAAAAAAAGCAGTGTAAGAAACACTGGCCCTATATCTCCTCAAGAATATTCAGAGGCTTTAAAAGTTATAATCATATATAATCAATCAATTTTCTTCTCAAATGAAAAAACTTCACTTTTAAATAACAAACCTTGTAAAAGTGCTCTGTCTAGTTTACATCCCTTCATAGATAGCGATAAAATTTTAAGAGTGGGAGAAAGATTGACTAATGCTCCTAATATACCTTACGATAAAATGCATCCAATTAGACTGCCCAAATCATCAAACCTCACAAAAATGATGATTCTTAAAGAGCACAAAAGACTCTTACATGCTGGTGCCAAACTAGTTTTGTCTTCTTTGTCTCAAAAATACTGGATATTGAGTGGACTGAGGGAGATAAAAAAGGTTCTTCATTCCTGTATTAAATGCTTTCGCATAAAAGCTGAAGGTGCAAAGGTTCTCATGGGGAGTCTACCTTCCCACAGAGTGACTGTTAATAGAGAATTTCAAGTAGTAGGGGTAGATTTTTGTGGGCCATTTAATTTAAAAGTGGCTAGGATCAGGAGACCAATGGTCAATAAAGCATACGTAGCGGTTTATGTATGTTTCTCCACAAAAGCTGTGCATGTGGAGTTACTTAGTAATCTCACAACTGATGCATTCTTAGCGTGTCTTAAAAGATTTATATCTAGGCGTGGTCTGCCTAGCTTTATATATTGCGACAATGCAAAGACATTCAAAGGTGCTGAAAATCAATTGAAAGATTTGTACAAACTACAGGCCTCTCCTAGTTACAAGGATTCGGTTTATACATTTTGCTTAACAAATTACATACAATTTAAATTCATTCCCAGTTATTCTCCAGAATTTGGTGGCTTGTGGGAGGCTGGAGTTAACAGCCTCAAATATCACTTTAAAAGAATTGTGGGAGATATATTATATACTGTAATTACACAGATAGAGGCTGTGTTAAATTCTAGGCCATTGTGCCCACTGTCAAGTGATAATATTTCAGATTTGAATTATCTTTCTCCTGGACATTTCTTAATTGGTACACAGATGACTAGCTATCCTGAAATCAAATACACAAATATAAATACAAATAGGTTGAAATTTTGGAATTTGTGTACCAAGCTGAAGCAGGATTTTTGGAATGTCTGGTATAAAGATTATTTAACTCAGTTACAAAACCGGACTAAATGGAAACATGATAACATAAATTTAAAAATGGGTGACTTAGTTATTGTAAAATTAAGCAATGTAGCACCCATGAAATGGCCCATGGGGCGCATTGTAAAGGTTGTTCCAGGCCCTGATGGAAAAGTAAGAGTAGCACATGTAAAAATGTCTGATAAGATTTATGTTCGCTCTTATAGGACTCTATGTCCTCTTCCCATAAGTGAGTAGATATTAAGAAAATATAAACTAATTAAGTAAATATAAGTTAGCATAAGTCATTTAATAAAATGTTAGTTTAGATCAATGTCCTTTTACATTGTTTTGAATAAGTTAGTTAATATAAATTTCGTTTATATCAATGTCTATTTACAGTTCTTTGTTAAAGGTTTCGTTTGTAATAACAACACTTCTTAATAAGCATAAGTTTTCCTTTGTATTGTTATTATCTTTCCTGTGTAACTAAATTAACTATAGTGACTAGTTATAAAATATTTCCTTTTACAATTGTAATTTCCAGTAAGCTAAAAATCATTGTTATTAAGTATCCTTTCCGCCCCCAACTCTGTTTAATTTATAATTAAACATGTAATTTTCTAATATTTAAATCTGTTTAATAATGACTTTTGTATTGGCAACACTTTATAACCTAATTAATTTCTAATCTGGCAAGGATTCGCTCTCTTGTCATCAACGTTCAATCCAATAATCTTGTTCTGTTTGTGCTCCGCTATAAAATAAAGTTTATACTAAAAAGTAAACACTTTTGTGTCTTTTAATGAACATACTCAAGCACTCAATTGTTTAGTAATTATCTTCTATATTATAAAAATGGATCTTTTTAGTATATATATAAATTAAACAGAGTATTTTAAGTGAAATACAGTCACTTAATTGTATACTTTTATGTTTTCTAATAAAATAAATTGGAGTTCAATTTATATTACTCATACTCTATGTTAATAAGAAAGATCCAATTTCATAATGGGAGAGAACCATTTGTATGCAAGTACATACGATTACCTTATAAAAATTTCGTCTCAGTTTTCAACGACAGTGAGGCGCCGTCTAATATATCATCCTAAAATGGTAACTTAGGGCAATGTTACAATTGAGTATGAATGATGATTAAGAAATAAGTAATTATAAATCTTATGCACAATACGCGTAGGGATTAAAACAGTATGTCAATATGCATACTTAATTTTAAATAACCTATTACTAATAACCAAACCTTATGTATGCATACAGTTTTACAATTGATGGTTATAAAATCTGTGTCATCTGGAGATAATCTCCCACAATATTTTTAGCAGTGCATTCTGCAGTGACCCGTTAAAGTCGTTTCGTTTAAACATTAAAAACTGTAAGTATGTACGTATCATTTTAACTCTCTCTGTGTGTGTGTGAGTGACTGAACATTTTTATAAACGGGTTTTATAAGTTCAGAAGTCGTTGTTGAGAGCGAGTTTATGAGTTCGATTCCCTTGCATGAAATAACTTGGTGCAGCAGGAGCCTAATAATTATGATCATGAATGGACTGGATGATAATAGTTGTAACTCAACGTTTAAATGACCGTAAGTAGACAAAATGTTATAATATTGTTTTGTTTTCAGGTTTCCCAATCCTTTTGATTCCGATACTGAAGTGATCCCTATATCACAAAAGAGGAAGTCAATTAAGCCTAAACCTTCTAAGACAAAAGGAAAAAATAAGAAACCGCTGCAAGAACAGCCGGATGGCAGCGGGTCTGAATCAGAGGCCGGCCCTTCGACTGTACCTGCATCTGCGTCTACAATATTGACTAACAAGAAACGAAAACGCTGCATCTTCCCTGATTCCGAGGTAAGTTGAGATAAAATTGTGATTTAATCAACATTTCATTCACATGTCCGATATATATTATTTATCGATGAAGATTATTAATGCCTTAAGATATTTTTGGAATGGTATAATATAATACTTAATAGCAGAGAGCTCATGATCATACGGAATCAACAAATTATAATGATGATATAATATTAATAATAATGAACTATTTTTTTCTTTGTTTTCAGGATGAAGAGCAACATGAACCAATTCGGGCAGCAAAGCTGAAGAGCTACCTAACGCGTCGAGTTGGTTCTGGTTATACTATGCAAAGCAACCCCACAAAGTGCGGAAAATATTATCTTGAGGTCCGCATATCAAATAGTCAGGAGTTAGAAGCCATAGCAACCAACGACCGCTGGAAAAATTCGCTGGTTTGTTTCAAAACAGCGGTAGATGACGTAAGCCCAACTTGGAAGGCGGTTACTCAGTTGGTTGCAACAGTTAAAGAGGATTACTCCTCTATCCAACCAATTTTGTACCCCAAAACCCCTTTTTAAACCTTTTTTTTTTAAGAATATTTTTGTGAACTTTTATATCATATAACTGTAGACTTAAGTAATGTTTTAGTATTAACCTTGGTTTAATCCTTTTTAATATTAGACATAGTATAGGTACGTATTATCCGATATTATATCCTTTTTCTATTTGAGTAGGTATCTACTAACCATGTTACTTTTTTAGTATTGTTTTCTTACAGATCTATTTAGTAGACAAAACAAAAAACTTATATAAAAAGCTAAAATTCAAAACAATACAATAATTTATAAAATAATAATATTCTTATAAAAATATTCTTATAAATAAAACTTTACAATGAAAATAGAAGGATTTTTTTGTATTGTTCTCTTACAGATCTACATAGTAGACAAAACAAAAATCCTATAAATAAAACCTAAAATTGAAAACAATACAATAATTCATAAAATAATAATAATAAAATTATCATTATTCCTATAAATAGAACTTTACTTTGAAAATAAAAGGTTTAGAAAAAAAACAAAAATCTAAATAAAACCTAAAAAAACCTAAAACAGAAAACCATACAATATTTCATACAATAATAATATTAATATATTAATATCATAAATAAAATTATCTATAATAATAATAATTGTTAATATCATAAATAAAATTATCAATAACAATTATTATTAATAATATTACTATCATAAATAAAATTTTACTACGAAAATAGAAACAAATCAAGTCCAAAATTATTGAAAATGGTTTTCTGTCAAACTTGTAACATTAACATTCATAATTATTCTTCTCACAAAAAAACCAACATTCATAAATCTAATAACCTCATAAAAACTCAATTTGATAATGTCCTTATAATAGCTAGTGCTTTTAAAAACAAAATAGTCAGTTACAAAATAAATCCTTAACGTTTTACTATTACACCTGAAAAATTTTTAACTGAAGCTTCAGACACATGTTGCTATCTAATTAGAGAATTATTAAAACAACACGTTTCTTTGAAATTAAATTTTGAACTTTTTGTTTCTTACACTTTACCTAAAAATGATGAAATTAGTCTTAAATCTTTTAACACAAGATATGTGATTATACTTCAAAGCACAGATATATTATCCATTTACAATGCATTTGCAGAAAATATCATAACTAAATGTTCCGAGTTCGAACTGAACGAGTCAGGCTGGACAATCGAATCGATAAGTCATTTAGAAATTAATTTAGTCAAATACAATCCTTTGAGAGCGGGTTCTTATTTAGAATTACCTAAACGAATTCAAAATACGAAATCATGTCTAAACATTGTCAATAAAGATAATCATTGTTTTCTTTGGAGCATTGTAGCATATTTGTACCCAGCAAAGAATAACCCCAATAGAGCCACATCATACCCTCACTATTCAAAAGTGTTAAACATTACAAACATTACATTTCCACCCAGTTTAGATGATATAAAATTATTTGAAGACTTAAATCCAAACATAAGTGTTAATGTTTATGGTTTGGAACAGAATTACGATGTAACAGGGCCGTTATATAAGACTTTAAAAAGAAAACTTTATCATGTAAATTTACTTTATTTCAATAATAAAAGTAAAAGTCATTTTTGCTTAATTAAATGTTTTAGTAAGCTTGTACACAGGCAACTTACAAAACACAAGTCTAAGATATATTTATGTGACGAATGTTTTGTGTATTTTGATTCACCAGAAAAACAATGTAATCATAGCTGCGCAAGAGTGCAGACTATACTTCCTGAAGATAACTCAAAACTTTGTTTTTCAAATTTGAACAGGACTCAAAGAGTTCCAATTGTTATTTACGGTGATTTTGAAAGTCTATTACATGAATATTCAGACAAAAATAAATCCACATGTGTAGAAAATATACAAATCCATACGGCGAGTTGTTATGGATATTACATTTTGTGCCAGTCTAAACCTGAATTAAATGAGTTTAGATCATATAGGGGGCCAGACTGCTCGAAAAAGTTCGTTGAATCTATTAGTCAGGATGTAATAAGACTACATAGACTTATATCAGAGATAAAACCCATGATAATTAGCAAAGATCAACAAATGTCTTTAAACAATGCTAAACAATGTCACTTATGTAAGAAAACTTTTTCTGATACTGACCTTATTGTTGCTGACCATGATCATTTCACAGGAATGTATAGAGGACCAGCACATGATACATGTAATTTAAATGCAAAATCTTGCCCATTTATACCGATCATATTTCATAATCTTTCTGGATATGATTGTCATTTGTTTATAAAAGAACTTTCAGCTCTCGGTGGTCGTATAAATCTTATTCCCAAAAACAAAGAAAAATATATTTCTTTCACAAAATTCGTCCCGATTGACAAAAAAAATGTAGCTCAGTTAAAGTTTATCGACTCTTTTCATTTTTTAAGTTCAAGTCTAGATAATTTAATAAAAACGATGAAAACAGAAGATTTTCAAAACTTGCGAAAGTTTTTTAATGATGATTATTTATTTAATTTAGTATGCAAGAAGGGTGTATACTGTTATGATTTCATTGATTCATGGGATCGTTATAATGATACGAAATTGCCAGATTCATCAAAATTTTATAATAAACTCACTTCTCAATCTATTTCGGACGAAGATTATAATCATGCATTAAAAGTCTGGAATGCCTTTGATATTTCTAATTTAGGAGAGTACACAGACTTATATTTGAAATGCGATGTCCTACTTTTATGTGATGTTTTTGAAAAGTTTAGATCAATGAGTTTAAAGTATTATAATCTTGATCCTTGTTATTATGTATCATCTCCCTCACTGAGTTGGGATGCAATGTTATTATATACTAAAATTAATTTAGACTTAATTTCAGATATTGATATGTACCAAATGTTAGAACAAGGTATAAAGGGGGGCCTTGCTCAGTGTTCTTTAAGATATGCGAAGGCAAATAATAAATATCTTCCAAATTATAACAAAAAGGAACCTGACAGCTATTTAATTTATCTTGATTGTGTAAATTTATATGGCCATGCTATGATGCAACCACTTCCTACACGAAACTTTAACTTTTTGAACGAAGATGAAATAAATAATTTTAATGTAATGCATATTTTAAATGACAGTGATACAGGATTTATTTTGGAAGTTGACTTATGTTATCCTTACAAAATTCACAATTCTCATTCAGATTTACCATTTGCCGCTGAAAAATTTGCTCCGCCAGGTAGTAAAAACGTTAAACTAATTGCTAACTTGTACGATAAACATAAATATGTATATCATACATTATGTTCATCTTAAAGAATGTATACAAAATGGGCTTATTTTGCTAAAGGTATACCTATAGAATACTAGCGTTTGAACAAGAGGAGTGGCTGGAGAGAAGTCATGGCGTCCTGACCTACCGCTTGACGCAGGTCCTCACCGGACACGGAAGTTTCGGGAGGTACCTGTGTCTGATGCGAAAGGAGGAGACGCCTGGGTGCCACCACTGCGAAGATCGCCCGGAGGACACGGTGGAGCATACGGTGCAAGACTGCCCAGCTTGGGCGGAGCACCGACGTGTCCTCACGGCTGCGATAGGCGGAGACCTCTCGCGCCCGGCATTGGTTGCGGCCATGCTGCGGGGCGAGACGGAGTGGGAAGCGGTCAGCTCCTTCTGCGAGGCAGTAATGCTCGTAAAGGAGGAGGCAGGCCGCGAGCGAGAGAGGACAGCGTCCTCCCTCCGCCCCAGCCGCAGTGGTAGGCGCCCACGGCGACGGACGTCGCAAGACGATCTCCGGCCACCGTAGGCGCGGGCATGCGGGCAGCGAGTAAAGGGCAACTCGCTGCCCGACCAAGGACCATGCCCGGGTCGACGGCGCGCTATGTCCCACGCGCGCCTCAAAGAGCGTCAGCATAATGACGGGGCCCCCCTCTCAGAGGGCCAAAGCCTGCCGGGGTCGCGGGATTATTCCCTAACCGTAACCCCGGAACTTAACAGGCTATGAAGGACACCGTGGATTTTAGTCAGTAGAAGTCTGACAGTCCCTCCCGCCCTGCCCGGGGTTGGAGGACTCATTTGATGATTTTACCACGCTAAAAAAAAAAAAAAAAAAAAAAAAGCGTTTGAACAAACTTCATTTTTGGCTCCATATATCTTGTTGAATACTACTCTTAGACAAAGAGCGGCTTCCGATTTTGAAAGAGACTTTTTCAAAAAACAAAACAACTCTATTTTTGGAAAAACTATTGAAAACAAAAGAAAACAAGTTGATGTAAAACTGGTTAATGTGTGGAAAGATATTCATAATAAAACCAACAAAATTTGTGGAGCTGAAAATATGTAAGTGCTCCAAATTTCAAAAGTTTATCTGTATTTTCTGATACTTTAGTAGCAATCCAGTTACAACAAACGAAAATTGTTCTTGATAGACCAATTTATATTGGTTTCACAATATTGGAATTGGCTAAAAGTCATTTGTATCGTTTTCATTACTCGGTGATGAAACGTTTATATGAAAATAATATTCAACTTTGTTATACTGACACAGACAGCCTTTTGTATTTACTATATACAGAAGATTTCTATGAGGACATGAAACAGAATATAAAATACTTTGATACGAGCAACTTCGAAAATGGAAATAAATTTAATATGCCTAAAGCAAATTGTAAAATACCAGGTTTTTTTAAGGATGAAATGGGTGGTGATATAATATCTGAGTTTATCGGTTTAAGAGCGAAATTGTATTGTATAGACTCTGTAACTTCTTCAATCATCAAAGCAAAGGGTGTAAAAAAATCAGCAGTTAAAAAACTCGATATTAAAAAATGTAAACGAGCTTTACGGTACAATAAGAGATGACATGTGTATTATAAAGTCGAAAAATCATAAGATTTTTACTCAGAAGATTAATAAGCTGGTTCTTAGTAGCAATGATGATAAAAGACAAATAATGGAAGATAGTTGTAAAACTTTGCCATGGGGGCACCATAAAACAGTATTTTAATGAAGTGCTGTATAAGATAACAATACATTAATTTAAGGTGTCTATATAAGCAAACATAAATTTTAAATGTATTGAAAATTTATAATATAAAATAAATGATTGGTAAACAAAGAAATGTGTTTAAATGTGATATCCTACACCTACTTCCTGTTTAAATTAAACTAAGTAGTAAAAATATGAAACTCTAGAATACTTTATAGTTTACATTTAATTAATTTTCACAGAAACGTAATTTTTTTAATTGTTTTACATCATAATGAATTTATAGAACATTTACAGTCGACTATTCATGTTAAAAAAATAAAAACAGTCAAATCTCGAAACATTAATAAAACAATAATAATTGTAATAAAATATAATAATTATAATTAACTCAAGTTTACATTTTTTGACAGTACCAACTATAACTATTTATTTTTAGCTAGGTATACAAAAATTACCTAAACCTGTTCAGAGTCACTCAATTTTATCCCAATTTTTTAATAAGGGTCTCTGCTGTTATCATTTAAATGACAATCTTGTAATAATAGTACAAACGCCAGTAAATCAAGCTATTCCAAACTCAAATTTTCCCAATTGAATATGAACCTTATTTTTTTGTAATAAAGTTAAAAACCTAACAAAGAAATTACACAGATTGGAGTAGCTTGATGTGCTGGCGTTTGTACTATTATTACAAGATTATGAATTTTGATTTAATATGAGAAATAAGTAATTATGTAATCTTACATCAGTTATTTGATTTATTCATTTTGCCTTACTTACATGGAAACTATTAATTATACATTTCTTTTACTTTTAAAATAATACTTTCAAATAATAATTAAATTAACATTTTACGATAATAACAATAATATTATAATATTATACATTAGATTTGCTTATCTTTTCTACTATTTTACTAACTAAATGTTCAATTTTGTCCATGATATCATCGTAATCACTTGTCACTATATATTGTACATTCACACTCGCATTATCAGTTTCAGTGTCTATTTCTTCCATATTGCGACCATCCAAATCATAGACCATAAGTTTTATTAAGTGACGAGCGCGCCCTTGCTCCTTAGGCTCTAGACAGACGGACTGCATTTCAACTGCAATCCAACTGCAAATTGCAGTTCGGATGCAGTTTGAATGCAGTTGACACGACTGCAATAGAACTGCAAACCAAACGTGCAGTCCGATTGCAGTTCAATTGCAGTCGGCGTGCAGTCGTGTGAACTGCACACCGACTGCAATCGAACTGCACGGTTGGTTTGCAGTTCTATTGCAGTCGTGCCAACTGATTCGATTGCAGTCGGTGTGCAGTTCACACGACTGCACGCCGACTGCAATTGAACTGCAATCGGACTGCACGTTTGGTTTGCAGTTCTATTGCAGTCGTGTCAACTGCATTCAAACTGCATCCGAACTGCAATTTGCAGTTGGATTGCAGTTGAAATGCAGTCCGTCTGTCTAGAGCCTTACGCACGATAAAAGATGAGTTTTTAAATGATTTACTTTTTTTCTTCTTCAATCTTGGCTCCTCTTTTTTTTTCTGGCGACTCTCCTCATGTGCTATAGCTGCTACTTCAATATCCCAGCTCTCCCTATCTTGAGCATAGTAAAAAGGATTGGTAACTGGGTCCATGTCATCTATCTCATTCTGAAAGAATACCAAGAATATTATAAATAAACAGTATAAAACTATGAATTTAATGTTTGATTGAAGATAATCTTAATAGTGACATACCTCTGAATTTCGTAGGTTCATGATATCTAAAGCAGGGCTGTAGGATGGTGAGTGTGACATGTTTCTGTAAAAAAAAAAGATGCATTAAGTACATAATTATTATTATTGTAATTATTTTAAATGAAGAAATAAAAAATAAAAATACTAACCTTGAAAATATAAAATCGTAAACAAAATGACCAGCTGCCTAAGCAAACAACACCTGCAAAGTGATCGCTTATTTTATAATACATACAAAAATTATTTGATGCACGATGATGTGTAACAAGAGTCACATTACCTAGCTCACATTTATACATTCCTATCTTGTAAGATGAGAATAGAACCGTTCCTGTAGTAACAAGTTTAAAGATAGCCCAAAATAAAGTATATATATATCTATGTTAGGTGTTAATAAAATGAATTGGCAAGATGAAGTTGATCAAACAACCCATATCACTACACGTTAAAAATATTAATCTTGGTGAGTCTCCTGAACAGATTAAACATAGCGCTTTGTTGCCTAATACAATTCGTTGTATAATTTGCGGTCCTTCAAATTGTGGTAAAACAAACGTTGTGATCAGTTTGTTATTGCATGAAAATGGGCTCAAATTTCAAAACCTTTATCTTTACTCGAAGACTAATTTTCAGCCAAAATATTGTTTTTTACGAGAAGTATTAAGAAGAGTGCCTCAGATAAAATTCAATGAGTTCATTGACGATAAAGATGTCATATCTCCGAGTGAAGCTTTACCAAATTCTGTATAAATATTTGATGATGTCGTATGTGAAAATCAAATAAACATCCGTAATTATTTCTGTATGGGTAGACATAAACAAATAGATTGCTTTTACTTATCACAAACTTACTCAAAAATCCCGAAACAGCTGTTACGCGATAATGCTAACTTTCTTATAATATTTAAACAAGATGATGTGAACTTAAAGCACATCTATAAAAAACATGTCAACTCTGATCTATCGTGGTATCAGTTCAAAGATATATGTAAAACTGTTTGGAGTAATTCTTATAACTTCCTTCTTATTAACAAAGAGTCATCATTAAATAATGGAAGGTACAGACAGAATTTTGATATTTTTTTTAAATTTGAATGAAACCAGTATACATTTAAATGAATTCTATACAAAAACATTGCTAGTGTTATTCCGATCTTAGTTGAATACAGTTGTGGTTGCATAATATGGAGAAAAATATTAAAATGGAATTAATGAAGTCTGTTGACTCCATAAAAAGAAAAATTAAACAAATGAAAACTCTGGAACATACAATGAACTTGTCACTAGATAAAATGCTAAAACCAGTGACAGATCCTCTTAAAACTCTAGTTAATTCAAATAGTTCTATAGAAAATATAAAAAATAAAGGAAATAAAACTCTGAATACTTCTGAAGAAATTGAATCGGATGAAAATAATACTAGTTCATCAACTAAGTGCAATGATAATTACGAAGCAAAATTTAACTCTGCACAATTTTCGGGTAAAAATTCTAATAGAGAATTTACAGATAATTTAGAAATTTCATTACAAGGTGACGACATCCATGATATTTATGATGGTGTTAATATACCATTCGGATTAAGAAGTAAAGACAAAAATTTACTTTTGGGTAATTCTGTTGTATCATTTTCTAAAATCGATAGTTTAGATAATGATAATGTAATTTTGATAAAAATCGATGATAAAGCTTATAATTTGACCCCAGGCCTGAAAGAACTTTTGCTACGAAGAAAACCTGATTTAAAGTTAATATCGAACCAAGATAAACTTGTTTATAAAGATATGTTGCATTATACAAGTGCGCATAAAAGAGATTTTAACCCTAAAGGTCAAATAAGAGGCGATAAAGGGATAAAATATCGTGAGATAATCAAACCTCTGTTTTCCGAAACTTTTAATGATACAAGTGAGATCAAACTAGGAGGTAACTTACCAAAACTAAAAAAATATAAAAACAACACTGATTTAGTTTATTGGGATGATCCCAATGAATTGGTTGATAGATTAAAGTTATTAGTGGCTTCGAGAGATGCTGGCAATACAAATCATGATAATGAAATTTTATCTATAATTGAAGAATTAAAAGAAGCTGACATAATTAAATAACAAATAGTGGCAGTGACAAGATTTTAATTCAGTATTACAGATTTATTCATCATAAGCATTGACAAAGCTCGTAACTGAATCAGCTTAAAACACGACATTAATTTGTAATTTTATGTAACACATGTGTTCGATCCTTGTCTAGTTTAAGGTAGTTTTAAGCTCCATTAATTTGAAGCCTTCTACCCTCACTTCTGGTGAAGTGACGGCGATGTGCAGCCATCTTCGTGCTGCGGTGAGTCGACGTTCGACTACTGAAAAGGAAACAGGAGCGCGTTGCCGTGCACGCCGTTGTGTCTATTACCACATTGTATAACCTGACTTTTCGTTTACTATTGTGATATAGTGCCATCTGATCGTATCAGAACAAACCTGGACATTAATTTGTGTGTGCCTATTATTCGGATCCCGAGAAACTTTCTAGAAGCCCATTGTGACGTCACATCTAACCACGCGGCAGCGACCTGCATCAGCAAGCTTGATCTAAGCCAGAACAGGGGCGGAGCTAAAGGTTAGTGGAGTCAAATTGCCTATTTATATTATGTCATAATTGCCTTAAACAAAACCATAATGCTAACGAGTGCAAAAGCCAGTTTAAATGTTTAGTTTGTCAGAAGTCGCATCACGTGTTATTGCACCATCAGCAAGCTTGATCTAAGCCAGAACAGGGGCGGAGCTAAAGGTTAGTGGAGTCAAATTGCCTATTCTAGTCAAGGATCTGAAGCTTAGCCAGGTTTCACCATAATTTTAACATTATTAGGTATCTCAGAAAACCTCTAACATTTCTCATACAGTCCACTACTCCAAACTAAAGGCCCTAGTGCCACATTTTTTGGTCCATACGAGACGGATTTCAGTACCTATTTTATTTCCCAATAGGTACGAGTACCTACTTTCAACAACTTACAGTTGCCATTCTATAATATTTTACGTCGTACGTAAAAATATAGTGTGCATACATTTTATTCTACAAATCTATTAGTTTGCTCAACATCAATCCAAAATACTTGCATTAAATAATTACGTAAGTCTCTTATTTGTACTATCTACCTAGAATCTACCTACATTATAAAATATTGTCAACTTAAATAGTTGAAGGTAATCATGCCTCCTAAAAAAGATGTTTCATTGCAATCATTAACATACCTAATCCAAGAAAAAGAAGTACTCTTTGAGCAATTACAATATGCCTATGAAATGTCAAAGGATATTTCAACGCCTGATAAGCAGGATTTACTGTTATTACGTGTTTCGGACATTGACGAAGTGCGTGACCGATTTCAAAAGGTAATTCTCAAAATATGTGAATCGGAGTTGGAATCAAACCCGGACGCTAAAGTGCGAACCCAGGAAATAAAAAGTTTCGATGATGTTTATTATAACGTAAAATTAGTTACAAATAGATTACTAATTAAAAAAACTGCGGGTAGTGTAAAAGTTGAAAATCAAAACTTAAATCAATCAAGTCCGCGTTTGCCTAAATTAGAGCTATTTACATTTGACGGTGACATTGAAAACTTTACCACGTTTTACGAAACCTTTTGTTCATTGGTACATAATCAACCGCATATACCAAATATCGATAAATTCCACTACCTTCTGTCATGTACGAAGGGCAGTGCATTAAATATTGTCAAAAGTTTACCGATTACTGCAAGTAATTATGATTTAGTCTGGAAAAGTCTTCTTGACAAATACCAGGATAATCGTATGCTAGTGGGTAGATACCTGGATAAAATGTTAAGTTTTTCACCGATAAATAAGGAATCTTCAGCTCAGTTAAATACTTTTATTGAAACTTTTGAGCATTCTTATCAAGCTATTCAAGCGTTAAATATAGAAAATTTAAATAGTTATGTGATGTGTCATATTGCACTACGTGCCTTAGATTCACAAACTAGAAAATTATTTGAACAAAACTTGGATCAAAAATCTGTTCCGACTTTCCATGATTTAATCAGCTTTGTACACAATCACATCAAAGTACTTGATCATTCTACTTCTTACACTAATACTACGAGTTCAGTGAACTTGCAACATAATAAACGTCAACCAATTAATAAAACGGAAAAAACTAAATCATTTACTCATGCAACTTCCTCGCAATCAACATCTTGTTTACATTGTGACGGCAATCATATGATTTTTAGGTGCGATAAATTCCGTGAATTGTCCCCTGAGAAGCGCATTAACCGTGTTAATGCACTTACATTATGTCATAATTGCCTTAAACAAAACCATAATGCTAACGAGTGCAAAAGCCAGTTTAAATGTTTAGTTTGTCAGAAGTCGCATCACGTGTTATTGCACCTCGACGATAACAAACCGGTTTTGAGTTCGCGCCCAAGCGGCAGCAACTCGAGTAAATTTAACGAAACATCATTGTCATCACAGACGCCATCGCCTACTGTCGCGGCCGGTCCGAGTGAAAGTAATAGTTGCCACTCCGCTTCTTTACACACACATGCTGGTACAGTTATATTAGGTACAGCTGTGGTGCATGTGTTAGATAAAACCGATTGTTATCAGCCGTGTCGTGTTTTGATTGATTCTGGCGCTCAAACAAACTTTATTTCTGTTGATTGTTTACAACGGTTAGGATTAACGACTCGTAAATGTAATTTTGATATTTTTGGACTCGCAGGCGAAAGTGTAAAAAATCATGGTATGACTTCGTTCGCTATGAAACCGCGTCATAGTAACGAACCATCTTTTAATATTGACGCTGTAGTGCTTAAAAAAATTACTGGTGGTTTGCCGACCGTACAATTACCTCAAAGCGTAATTGATGAATATAGAAATTTAATTCTAGCTGACCCTACCTTTTATAGGCGTTCAGATATAGATATTATTTTAGCGGGTGATGTTTTTCCGTATATTTACGACGGAAAGAAATTAATCTTTGGTTCAGATATACCTGTTGCGTTAGGTAGCATTTTTGGTTATGTGATTACGGGAAGGTTTTGTATGTCAAAGAACAACCATTCTAACGTAACCACTGCTACTACTTCTCTGCATGCAGTAACGTTTACTGTCGAGGAAAATGTCCTCAATGACTCACTCAAAAGATTTTGGGAGGTTGAATCTTTGCCGTGCGAAGTTCAACACTTAAATCCGCAAGACGTTCTTGCTGAAAACATATTTTCTGAAAATCATTACAGGGACGAAACGGGTCGATACGTTTCTCCTATTTTATTAAAACCAAACCACGAGCCTTTGGGCGATTCCTACAATTCAGCTTTAAAGCGGATGACTCAATTAGAGCGCAGACTTGATAAATCACCCGATTTAAAACAGGCCTACTGCGATTTTATGAATGAGTATGAACTGTTAGGACACATGGAACCCTATAAGGGTACGGAACCATCTAAATACTTTATTCCGCACCATTGTGTATTGAAACCCACGAGTACGACTACACCTTTGCGAGTTGTTTACAATGGTTCAGCTCCTACTACTAACGGATTATCACTTAATGACATTCTTTTAACCGGCCAAAAACTTCATTCAGATATTTTTAAAATTCTAACTCAGTTTCGGTTATACGATATTTGTTTTACCGCAGATGTTTCTAAAATGTTTCGCGCGATCAACATTATTCCGTCAGAAAAAAAGTACCAACATATTCTCTGGCGTAAATCATCCTCAGACCCCGTACGTATTTATGAACTTAAAACAAACACATACGGTCTAAGAAGTGCCCCGTTTATAGCTATTCGCACGTTACATCAACTGGCTTATGATAATCCGCAGTCCTTGGCTTCCAATGTGTTGTTACAAGGATGTTTTGTTGATGACGTATTATGGTCGTGTCCCACGGTAGAAGAAGCTTGTACGTTACAAGATGAGTTAACCTCACTTCTTAAAAGTGGAGCATTTGACCTCCGGAAGTGGGCAAGTAATCGTTCTGAATTACTTACGCGTATGTCAAGTGAGCAGGTATCTGTTATTAATTTTCAAGACGATACGTTATCGTCCTCAATCAAAGTGCTAGGGTTGACGTGGTTACCTAGCTGTGATTGTTTTTCCTTCAACTATAATTTAAACGACTCGACCTCAACGAAGCGGTCAGTTCTTAAATTACTCGCGAGTATTTTCGATCCTGTGGGATTTATATCGCCATGCACTTTTGTTGCTAAGTGTATTATGCAAGATTTATGGAAGTTGAGTTTAGGTTGGGACGACTATTTACCAACAGAATTAAAAGAAAAATGGCATAAATTCTTTTCAACCTTGCCCTGTCTTGCGGAGTTGCGGATTGAACGACACATTTTAATATCAAAATTCAATTCGGTGCAGCTCATCGCATTTTGCGATGCGTCATCCTTAGGTTATGCAGCATGTATTTATGTTCGCAGCACTGACAACGCGGGTAATATAAAGGTGCGCTTGCTAACAAGCAAATCAAAAGTGGCTCCAATAAAACCAATGTTGTCAATCCCTCGACTTGAACTTATGGCGGCCGTGCTGCTCTCTAAACTTGTTAATTCTGTTGTAAAAAAAATAAAGGAATTAGATTCCCCAATTATTGCACTCAGCGATTCGAGTGTCGTTCTTTCATGGCTTCAGACTCCATCATATAAATTAAAAACTTTTATCTCTAATCGAGTTAGTCAAATAACTGATATCTTGGACCCTAACTGTTGGTATCATGTCAGTAGTGAGAATAATGCTGCTGACATTTGTTCGCGAGGCGCATTACCTGATCGATTTATGGAATTTGCTCCGGAATGGATCCGTGGTCCCTTGTGGTTGTATCAGGAACGTGGTCTATGGCCTATTAAAACGTTTATGTTTCTGATGAAAATAAAGTACCCGAATTAAAATCAAATTATGACACTTTTTGTTTTAATACTACTGACAACAAACTGAAAAATTGTAAAAATAATCTAGAAGAATTAATATTTAATAAAATTTCATCATTCAACAAGTTACAACGTTATATCGCTTGGTACCACCGTTATTTAGACTATTTAAAATCGAAACAGATAGTCTCAGGGCCTCTCACTACCCTTGAGCTAGCTCGAGCTCATGATTCTATAATTAGATTAATTCAAAAGAACTATTTTGAATCTGAAATTGCCATACTTTCTAAAGGGGGCAACGTAGTAAAATCCTTACGTAAACTTTCACCCTTCGTTGATGAAAATAAGTTCCTCAGGGTGGGGGGTAGAATTTCACAGGCTGACTTGCCTTATGACACCAAACACCCTTTGCTTTTGCCAAAAGTATGTCATACTACCTCAATTTTAATAGAATATTATCATAACCTTTACATGCATGTAGGTCCGCGCACGTTGCACGGAATCTTATCTAGGAAATATTGGATTATAAATGGTCGTAATGTTATTCGATCGGTGTTATCAAAATGCGCAAAGTGTTTTAAATTAAGACCGTCTTCAATCCAACCAATGATGGGTATGTTACCCTCAAGTAGACTTCAACCTAACAAAGTATTCAATCATGTAGGTGTCGATATTGGAGGTCCGTTTATTGTAAAGGAAAGCCAAAAACGTAATGCTAAAACTTATAAGGCTTATTTATGCCTGTTTATTTGTTTTTCTACCAAGGCAGTGCACCTCGAGGTCTTATCAGACTTGTCATGCGAGTGTTTTTTAGCAGCTTTTGATAGATTTGTTTCTCGACGAGGATTATGTAACACTTTGTATTCTGATTGTGGGACAAATTTTGTAGCAGCCTCCAAACATCTGAAGGAAGTCTGTAAATATTTTAATAGTCAAAGAAACCGCAATGACATTCTCAATGGTCTAACATTGCGATCAGTTAATTGGAAATTTAATCCACCTAGTGCCCCATCCATGGGCGGCTTATGGGAAGCCGGAATAAAATCCGCAAAGCATCATCTCTTTCGCTCCTGCGGAGATAAGATCTTCACGTTTGAAGAACTATCAACGGTTTTTTGCAAAATTGAAATGATAATGAACTCACGCCCACTTTGTCCAATGTCAGATAATCCTAATGAATTTGATGTCATTACAGCTGGTCATTTTTTAATTGGTCAAAGTATGCTATCAGTTCCGGAGTTTAACTTAGAGGATGTTTCTTTAAGCAGGTTGTCACGTTGGCAATCGCTTCAAAGAATTACACAATCATTTTGGAAACGATGGTCTCATGATTACCTTCACACTCTGCAACAGAGAGCGAAGTGGTATTCATCACCACCTAATCTGAAGGAAGGAGACTTAGTTCTCATTAAATCTGATGTCAAGCATCCATCTGAATGGCCGCTGGCAAGGATTGATAAAATTCATCCCGGTGTTGACAATATTGTTCGCGTCGTTACTGTCCGAACAAAAAATGGTACCTTTAAAAGACCGGTGAATAAACTTTGCCCCTTACCATATGCTAATTAGTATCTTTTAGTTAATAAAACCTACCGCAATTAGGTAATTATTTTAGTTTTATAAGGATAATCTCTACTTAACATATTTTCTTTATAGGTTCGTCCTCTCCCCTTTTTTTTTCCCATGGCTCTATCAGAGTTCGTGACCACTGATGTAAGCCTTCTTTGGCTGGTAACTAGGTCTCTTGTTTTTTTTTTATGAGAAATCATCATAGTGATTTCGGTGGGGGGTATGTTCGATCCTTGTCTAGTTTAAGGTAGTTTTAAGCTCCATTAATTTGAAGCCTTCTACCCTCACTTCTGGTGAAGTGACGGCGATGTGCAGCCATCTTCGTGCTGCGGTGAGTCGACGTTCGACTACTGAAAAGGAAACAGGAGCGCGTTGCCGTGCACGCCGTTGTGTCTATTACCACATTGTATAACCTGACTTTTCGTTTACTATTGTGATATAGTGCCATCTGATCGTATCAGAACAATCCTGGACATTAATTTGTGTGTGCCTATTATTCGGATCCCGAGAAACTTTCTAGAAGCCCATTGTGACGTCACATCTAACCACGCGGCAGCGACCTGCATTAGCAAGCTTGATCTAAGCCAGAACAGGGGCGGAGCTAAAGGTTAGTGGAGTCAAATTGCCTATTCTAGTCAAGGATCTGAAGCTTAGCCAGGTTTCACCATAATTTTAACATTATTAGGTATCTCAGAAAACCTCTAACATTTCTCATACAGTCCACTACTCCAAACTAAAGGCCCTAGTGCCACAACATGCGATCCGAAGAAATTTAAATAGTAAGAGTTACAAAAATATCAACATGAGCAAAGCAGATGTGGTAAATGAAATTCATAAAAACGCAAGAGTCAATTTTCTTCGAAGGCGTGTTATTATGAGAGACATAGATGATCTATGGCAAGCCGATTTAATTGATATGCAATCTGTGGCCTCAGAAAATAAGAATTTTAGGTTTATTCTTGTCATTATCGATACATTTTCAAAATACGGTTGGGGCTTTCCTCTTAAAACCAAATCCAAGGATCATGTGTGTGACACTTTTAAGATGTTGCTGGACAAAGGTCGTGTACCTAAGAATCTACAAACTGATAATGGAACAGAATTTTATAATAATAAATTTAATAAACTCATGAAATGCTTTCACATTAACCATTATTCAACCTTCTCAACAAAAAAAGCTTCAATAGTTGAACGATTCATCAGAACATTGAAGTCTAATGCCCGGTTTCTGGTGTCACCAGTTATGCTCTCAATAACTGTTGCTTCAACAAAGTTATTGGTCAGTTAAACGTAGTTTAACTCTCGCTGTGTTTCTGATGACACACGGACCGATAACATAACTATGAGACCAATAGCCAGTTCCATAATGTGCCACTAGATGGGTCTGTTTAATAAATAGAGTTTTTCATGGATTTTATTAGTGCAATTCGACGCCAAAACTAGTATAATGTATAAAATACTTTACAAGAGTAATAAAAGTACTTTGCCCAGCATTGAGACACACTATTTTCAATAAGAAAAGGAAAATACCGGTGACACAGGGACATACTTTACAACTGAAAACGAAAGGCAATGTAATTTTTATTTTTGAAATTAAAACGAGTTGATTACCATGTTGATTTGAAACAGTACACCCATCATCATGGTACTTGCAAATTGCCGAAATATGGTATAATCAAAACAAGTAATAAACATGGTTAATAATTCTATTTAAAACGCTAGTGATCATGCTAGTTAAAAAACTCAGGTATACCTACAGTGTTTTTTGTTAATACAAGTGATTGTTCAAAGAACTACATTTCATTTTGAAACATCTTTTTGCGTAGACAAATAACTGCCAATAACAGTACAAAATAATAAATAGAAAGAAACGAGCTTTATTTACATAACACTATGATTCAATTTTGTTTACACAAAAAATCATAAATATTGGTATTGATCCCAGATGTCTGACCACCCTTTGTAAAAAAAAGGTCAGGACAAAAAAATTCGACGTCGTATTATAGTTGTGGAATCGATAAACGGCAAAAATTGATCGGTCAAGTTGATCTTAGTTTATGTTGAGTTTAACTTACATTGCGGTGTTCAGAAACCCATTTTTGTAGTTTATCGAACCAACAGCGCTATTGAATAGATAAACTTTCGACAAAAGGACACCAGAAACCGGGCATAAGTTGTATAAAGAATTTAGTTTAAAAGGTAACTACAATTGGACAAACGACACTCTTAACGATGTCATTTATAAATACAACCATACTCATCATCGAACAATTGATGAAATTCCTGCAAATGTAGATAATATTAATAAAAAACGAAAATCACAAAAATATGTTATGTTAGAAAAAAAGTTGATTTAAAAAGTAAGTTTAAGGTGGGTGATTATGTACGTATCAGTAAATACAAAGGAACATTTGAAAAGCGATATACTCCCAACTGGTCGACAGAAATATTTAAAATTCGAAAAATACAGAATACAACTCCTTTAACCTACTTAATTGAAGATGCAATCAGAAGTCAGCCTATTTTAGGAGCATTTTATGTACAAGAGCTTCAAAAGACAAAATATCCCAATGTATATCTAGTTGAAAAAGTTCTTAGGCGGAAAGGAAATAAGGATTTAGTAAAATGGTTAGGATTGTCTTCTGCTGAAAATAGCTGGATTGATAAGTCGAATATATTATAATAAAGAAATAGTTATTTGTGCAACAAGAGAGCAAAGTCGTTTTTTGCTGCGAGTGCTGATTTTGAATCTTGAGCAAGCGAAGGATTCAAGGATTGAATCACGAGCGTAGCGAGTGATTCTAAAGTTGAATCCTGAGTGTGGCGAGAGATTCAAAGGCACGAGATGCAAAAAACTTTGCTCTCGTGTAACACACATAACTTTTCACTTCAGCAGCGAGAACACTTTAGGAGATAAAATAATAAATAGGAATAGATTTTTTTTTTTTTTTTTTTGTTAGCCTGTTCTGTCCCACTCCTGGGCAAAGGCCTCCCTCCACTCCTTCCACTTCTCGCGAGCTCGTGCGTCCTCCTTCCAATTTGGACAGAACCTGTCCAGTTCGTCCCGCCATCTCCTTCGCGGCCTGCCGCGACCCCGTCTTACTGTATCAGGGCTCCAGTTTTGAGCTATTTTGGCCCACAGTTTGTCCGGCATGCGACAGACATGTCCTGCCCAGTCCCATTTGAGTTGAGCAGCCTTTTGAGCCACGTCTGCTATATTTGTTTTGGAGCGCAGTATTGTGTTTCGAACGCGATCCGTTAATTTAACACCTAATATACTGCGCTCCATTGCTCGTTGGCAAACCTTGAGTTTGGACTTCTGGATGTTAGTCAAGACCAAGTCTGTGCACCATATGTTAAGATGGGGAGTATACACATGTCCATGAGCTTGCGTTTTAGTGCCATTGGCAACTTACCCTTGAATAGTTCCTTCATGGACCAGTAGCCCTTCCAGGCGTTCTCTGTCCGTCTCGCGACTTCTTTGTCCTGTCTCGCCTGGAAAGAGACCACTTGGCCCAAGTAAAGGTATTCCTGGACATGTTGTATTGCCTCCCCATCTACTTTTACTATTGTAGGTGTTTCATTGCACATTACTTTCGTCTTCGACATATTCATCTTCAGTCCAACCTCAAGGCTTGCATCGCTCAGATCTTGAAGCATACGCTGAAGTTCTGTGGCTGATGATGCAAAAAGGACAATGTCGTCGGCGAAACGTAGATTTGACAGTCTCGTTTCTCCGAGGACAATGCCCCTCTCTCTCCAGTCGTCTGCCAACTTCTTGAAGATTTCTTCTAGAGTACTGGTGAACAGTTTAGGAGACAGCGGGTCACCCTGTTTTACTCCTTTTTCTATTTTAAACTTTGGACCTGTGGTTTGTAACTTTATAGAAGCCGTACTATTTTTATAAATGATGCGCAGTAAATTTATGTAGGTGGGATCAATGTTTTGGTTTTTTAGAGCGTTGAAAATGGCTGTATGTGATATGCTGTCGAAGGCCTTGCTGTAGTCAACAAAAGCTAGGTGTAGAGGGAGTTTGAATTCTTGGTGTTTCTCTATTAGTTGATTTACTGTATGAAGATGATCCGTAGTAGAAAGGCCAGGGCGAAAGCCTGCTTGTTCAGGAGGTTGATGCCCATCTAATTCACCGGAATACGATTTTCTATTATTTTAATAAATGTTTTATACAAATGCGATATGAGACTAATAGGCCTATAATTATTAATATCTGATTTATCGCCTTTTTTGTGGAGTAGAATTATATTAGAGTGACAAAAATCTTTAGGAAAGCTGCCGGAGTGTAGGATGTTGTTAAAGAGGTTGGTGATGTATGGGAGGAGGATTGGTTCGCCTAACTTCAAAGCCTCTGTGCTGATGCCGTCTTCACCACAAGATCTATTGTTTTTCATTTTACTGAGGGCTAAATGAACTTCGTACCCAGTTATTGGTGGTATACTCTCAGGGCAGCTATAATTGGGTAATAAAGGTTGAGATTGAGTGTTGTCAGAGTAGAGGGATTTGTAGAATGTGGTACAAATATTTAATATTTTTGTTCTATTTATTTGTTTTTTACCATTATCGTCTTTTAAATTCGTAATCCAAGATTTCTGATTTAATATACCTTGCTTGGCAATTTTCAAGGAGCAGTTATTTTCTAAAGCATCCTGGACTAGTCTATTATTGTAATTTCTAATATCGGTTCTAATGCTACGTTTCACCTCTTTATCTTTATGTCTGTACTGTAAATCTCTGTTTGCCCACAATATCTGTCTCTCCTCTATTAATTTCAAAGTTTCGTTTGAGAGCTTTTTGCTTTTGCGTTTAATTTGTGTAACTGTTTTACTGGCCTTAGTTAAACTTTGAATTATGTCATCGTACTGTTGATCGACATTTTTTTCTTCGATTTTTGAATCGAGCTTATCAAAACTATTCCTTAACTCTAGTTTAAACTGATTATTGCCTAACATAAGGGACTGTTTACTCAACTTTCTTATTTGATTTTTCATAAATCTTTCCCGGTTAATTTTGGTGTCTAATTTAATTACTGCACGTAAAGGTCTGTGATCGGAACTAAATTTGATTTGATTTATAATTTGAATGTCTTTAATTATTTGTTTATTGGAAGTAAGAATATAATCAATTTCATTTTTAGTTTGATTATTCGGGGATATCCATGTCCATCGCCTGTGCGGTTTTTTGTAGTAGAAGCTGTTGCCTACGTTAAGATTTTGGCCAAAGGCAAATTGGAGGAGGCGTGTTCCTCGTTCGTTACGAGCTCCGAGCCCGTACGGGCCTACAATTTTAGAATTGTCTAGATCTTGCCTTTGACCAATTTTAGCGTTAAAATCGCCTAGCACTATGTTCCAAGTACTTCGATGTTCGTCACAGGCTTTGTTGAGAAGATCGTAGAATTCTTCTACTTCGTCGTCTGGGTGAGATGACGTGGGAGCATACACTTGGGTGATGGACAAAGTTTGAGTGCTTGAAATTTGGAATTTAAGGACAGCAATCCTGTCAGAGTAAGAAATGAATTCCACGATGTTGTTTTTCCATTTTTTTGAAACTAAAAATCCTATCCCATATAGTCCACCACTCTGTCCATTATAATATAAAATGGTGTTTTCTCTCTCTATGGTGTCTTCCCCGCTTCTTCTAACCTCTGACAAGCCAACAATATCCCAGTTGATTTCACTCAATGCATTTTCGAGCTCAAGCAATCGATCTTCGGATTTTAGAGTACGAATATTGTAGGTTAAAACGTTAAGTAATTTATCAGTATCCGGTTTTTTATTTGCCGTGGTCGTTGAACGGGGGATCGATCTCGCCCGGGGATTCTTAGCACCCCCGACTCCAGGGCGAGGCTGCCTACCGTCATCAACAGCTACACCACTGAAGTCACCGGGCACTTGGGGCCTTTTTTTTTATTTAAATAACTTTTTTTTTAAAGTAGCTTTCAACAATAAGTAAATACTCCGCATTGTAGATAATCGTCTCGTCTGTGATAAATCTAAAAAATAAGATAGCAACACCGTCTCCGAAAAACTGCTTGCGCCCATTTGTTAAGTCTCCATTCATTGAAGACATGGTATGGTTTCAGATATTTAGTTAGAGTTAGGAAATTTAATTCTGCATTAATAATTTGTTGTTTTAAATGGTTATGTTAAAATAAGTACTGTTCTCGTCGCTAGTTTTACCCATATTTTTTATTACTTATTCAACTCTTTACGCCAGCCATGAAATTTTATTCCCGCTCTTTTATTTTTAAATTAAGGCGTGTTCGGAAATAGCACCCATAATATTTTATTATTCAAAATATTTATTAACATAAATTGAAACTAGAAATAAATATTTACAGTAAATGCTTATTTTCATTTAAATACAGCAATAAGTTAGAAATTCAATAAAATACATTCGAAGACATTATTATCTTTTTGCATTTCTTTGGTTAGTACAAATTTCCGAACGTGTTTGTCTTTGAGACCAAATTCAAAATCGGAACTTCGAAAGGGCTGGTGTTTGTCTCTCTCTCTTTCTATTGGCGGGAAAGAGATAGAGTGTTAATGTTTCGAATTGTATGATTAACTCAAGGCTGAATATGATATTCGCGGCTTTTTTTAAAACAAAAATTAAAAAGCTACTTTGTCTCACTAGTGAGCAAAATCGCATTTTGCTCACTGATTTCAGGCAGCGAAACCTACATGTTTGAGCTACTGAAGTGAAATAGTTATTTGTGCAACAAGAGAGCAAAGTCGTTTTTTGCTGCGAGTGCTGATTGTGAATCTTGAGCAAGCGAAGGATTCAAGGATTGAATCACGAGCGTAGCGAGTGATTCTAAAGTTGAATCCTGAGTGTGGCGAGAGATTCATAGGCACGAGATGCAAAAAACTTTGCTCTCGTGTAACACACATAACTTTTCACTTCAGCAGCGAGAACACTTTAGGAGATAAAATAATAAACAGGAATAGATTGAAATAACTTTTTATTAAAGTAGCTTTCAACAATAAGTAAATACTCCACATTGTAGATAATCGCCTCGTCTGTGATAAATCTAAAAAATAAGATAGCAACACCGTCTCCGAAAAACTGCTTCCGCCCTTTGTAAGTCTCCATTCATTGAAGACATGGTATGGTTTTCTGATATTTCTCGCTTCGAGACTTCTGAGGTTGTTTTAACTCTTCCGGTGTTAAAATAAGTACTGTTCTCGTCGCTAGTTTTACTCATTTTTTTATATTATTCAACACTGCGCCAGCCATGAAATTTTATTCCCGCTCTTTTATTTTTAAATTAAGGCGTGTTCGGAAATAGCACCCATGATATTTTATTTTTTAAATATTTACTAACAATATTGAAACTAGAAATAAATATTTACAGTAAATGCTTATTTTCATTTAAATACAGAAATAAGTTAAAAATTCAATAAATTACATTCAAAGACATTATTATCTTTTTGCAAAATTTCTTTAGTTAGTACAAATTTCCGAACGTTATTGTCTTTGAGACCGAATTCAAAATCGGAACTTCGAAAGGGCTGATCTTTGAGTGTTAATGTTTCGAATTGTACGATTAACTCAAGGCTGAATATGATGTTCGTGGCTTTTTGAAACAAAAAATTAAAAAGTTACTTTGTCTCACTAGTGAGCAAAATCGCATTTTGCTCACTGATTTCAGGCAGCAAAACCTACATGTTTGAGCTACTGAAGTGAAAAAAAAAATGTTAACATTTCATAGTTCATAAATTAATGAAAGTCGTATTATATTTATTAAGTGTTCAATCTATGATTGATTAGTCTTACGATGTGTATTGGAGAGAGCAGTCTTCTCAATTGGCTTATAAATCATTTACCATTTGAATTACATTTACCTGGATATAATTATTGTGGTCCTGGTACAAATCTGATTAAAAGACTTATGCGCGGAGAGAAAGGTGTAAATAAATTAGACGAATATTGTAAAGAACACGATATTGCCTACCACAAGTCGAAAAGCTTAAGGGATTGTCATAAGGCAGATTTAGTTTTATTAAAAATGGCTAAAAAGCGAGCAGTTGCCTCTGATGCAAGTGTAGGGGAAAAGTTCGCAGCACATTTAGTAAGCAAAGCTATGTTGACGAAAGTTAAAACTGGAGCGGGCTTACAAAATCGTAACTTTGATAAAAAATGTTCAAAAAAAATTACTTCGGGCAATGGTTTTAAAAATAAATTAAAAAATGTTATTACTAAAACGAAAAGACTGTTGGAGCGCCTACGCATTTACTCATAGCTTTAAGTTTACCGTAATTTTAACTAAACCATTATGTATTTGTTAGGTGCCTGCGCGCACAAAAAATCATGTGTCATTCTCATATTCATTATTATAAATCTCACACACGTTACCTAAGCCGGCTGCCTTTTATTTCAAATAATATCGTTAATTTCTGATCATATTGGCCATTACGAGCTGGATTTATTAAATAGCAAGGATCAGCTATTATTTGAAGAAAAATCAAGATTGGAATAGTGGAATTAACGAAAATCAATCAATTCGTGCTACGAGGTTACTGACCGGCAGTGTGGTATGTGAATCAAGTACATAAAATAAAACGGTGTTAAGTCTTATGTATTGATGATATCGTCACCCAACACTCAATCAGGTAGTATATAACGTCAATTAAGGATTTATCAGGTTAGTCCTATTAATTTTAAGCTGTTGTATTGTGTAATAAGTTTGTTCCGTTATATACCGTACCATTTGCATTGTGATAGTTTTATTTTCACTATTGTATGTTCAGAGCAATTAACCCGGCGCCAATGACGTGAAAATAATAACGGCGACGATGACACCGGGTCATGGTGACCCGGTTTTTATTTTATATATTTAATAGTTTTTCTTTTAGTTACCTTTATTTTTATTATTGTGTATCAAACAAATGGATTATGGTTAGATACTGAAATAAAAATAATACTTATTATTCAAATAAATCATTATTTATTAACATTTTCAGTAACACATACGAATTCAACTATAAAAACGTAATAATGTTGATATTTTTTAATTTTTAGTTATTCATTATTAGAAACAATAGGTATTTATAGTCTTATTGACTTAAACAGAGATAAAAAAAACTTATTGTATAAAATAAAATAGTGATAAGTCTTCTTCTTCCTCGATCACAGCCATCAAACTGCTGCAATTATTGCAGTATGATACAAAGTGGTCTGGACATCAAAGATGCGACATGCCTGACAAGTGTGCGATGTTTTCTTATCCTTCTTTGATGGACGTGTTTGACAACGTTTTCGAGATCCAATAACTTTCATCTTATTTACTTTAGCTGTTGTTATTACGCTGAAATAAGGGTCATCATCGTCAATGTCCGGAGCGGCCCGGGAATCTACAGGATTCGAGGAGGAATCTTCATTATCAGAATCCGAGTCTTCTAACTACGCCATTATTCTGTCCAGATCATTTTTTACTGACATTTTATAAATAAACTAAAAAATAACAAAGAAAATTAACATTGAACACTATAGTAACGAATAAAAGTAAGTCACAAAATTACGACGCCAGCGATGACGCTGGGTCATACTTACCCGTTTCAACTTGAAGCGCGTGTATCTCAATCCGCGAACATTGTCTCACAGATTATATGAACGAGGCGGGTCGAGGGGGGCTGTATCTCTAGCTACAAGAACTTTCAAAACATGCGACCGAAGCATAATAAAAATATGTTCATTTAAAGTTGCCTCGGGTCAATTTTACCCAGCGTCATTGGCGCCGGGTTAAATTGGAAATCATACTAATCCAAGTATAGTAATATTGATTTATTACATTATATTTTCATAATTTAATTGTATTTGCTAAAATATTAACTGAATAGACAAGTATTTTTGCATTGGTAGTAGGTACTTAGGAGCAATATAAATTTTAGAGTGTTAGATATTGTTAATTGTTTGATGTTAATGTAATTACCGTATTATTTTAATTATTGTGTTGTACTTCATTGTTAATTTATTGAGTTTTATATAAAGATTAAACCGAGTTTATTATCTCAGGTAGTAACTAATTAGTAGTCATTTAGGTACATCGGTATAAATGTCAGCTATAGGTTGACTTCAACCCATACGTAGGTACTTATATGATTTTTTACACTTTTATTGTATAAATTCCAGATTTACGCCCGCATTCCAGAATGACCGAGGAAAGGGAGTTAATAAAAAAGCGAGGTAGCTTCAAAGGCCGATTGACTGCGTTCGTCAATTATTTGGACGCGCTGGATGATAAAACGTTATCTAGTTGCAATATAACGGAACTACAGCTGCGTATAGGCAAGATGGAATTGTTGTACCAACAATACGATGAGGTACAGTTACGTATGGAGTGCATGACTGACGATACCAAGGCACAGTTTGCTGAGCGTTCTGAGTTTGAGTCCTTGTATTATAAATCATTGTCTAGGGCTCAGGAATTTGTAAACAACTATAATCAAGTTAATGAGTCAGTTTGTAGTAATAAAAGTAATTGTGGTTCGAATTTTAAACCGGTTAAGTTGCCCACAATCCAATTGCCAAAGTTTAGTGGATCTTACACCAACTGGTTGGAATTTCATGACACCTTCACGAGTCTCATTCATTCCAATGATGGTATAGACGAGATCAACAAATTCCACTACCTTCGAACGTCTCTGGAAGGATCCGCTGCCGTAGTGATCCAGTCGATCGAGTTTTCGGCTACTAATTACTCTGTGGCATGGAAGGTTTTATGCGAGCGATATGATAACAAAGGATTATTAATTCACAATCATGTTTCCGCCCTTTTTAATATGGAGACAATAACAAAGGAATCCTCTGTTATTTTAAAGAGTTTAATTGACCAAATAAATAAACACTTGCGAGCATTAGAAACCTTAGGCGAGCCTGTAAAATATTGGGATACCCTTTTAATTTATATTTTTACTAGAAAGTTGGACAACCGAACGTTCCGTGAATGGGAGGAGTACAAAGGTCGTATTGACAAAGACAGCAAGATTACCTTAGATGTATTCCTACAATATATTCGTAAGCGCGCGGAATTGATTGAGACTTTGGAATTGTCGCGTAATAACCAGCCTCAATCTATTAATAAAGCAGCTAAGCTGAAGTCTATGGTTACCGTCCAAAGTGATGCTAATTCTAGTTCAGAGTCAGGTACAAAGGTCTGTCCCAAGTGCAAAGGTGACCACCACTTAAGTGATTGTTCACAGTTCCTCGCATTAAGTAACGAAGCACGCATTAAATTGCTGCCAACTTATAAAATTTGTTTTAATTGCTTTCGTTCAGGTCATTTCGCGAATCGTTGTAAAAAGCCTGGTTGTAAATTGTGTAAACGCAAACACAACACTCTTATCCATGTCACTGATTTTAAACCTGTTGCAAATAGTGACAATAATACAAACAAGTCGTGTGATAACAACTTGTCGCCGCCGTCTTCAACGTCTTCTGTGACTGAGACGAATAACGTCGCCTTGTCGGCCAACGTCACATCTTCGCACAGTGGTGTGAGTCATGATGTGTTATTGTCAACCGCATTAGTCAAATTATATGATCGTAATGGTCGAGAACATATTATTCGTGCAGTTCTTGACAGCGGTAGTACATCGTGCTTTGTGACGGAAAGATTATGTCGAAAGTTAAATTTAGAGACTAGGCAGATAGATAGGTCGATATTCGGCATCAATAACGTGACTTCTCACGTAGGTAAAACGTGTCGTATTAATATGACGTCATTAAATAATAGTTTCAGTACTGAACTTTATTGTTTCGTTTTACCATCAATCACTAGTGATGTGCCGTGTCGTGAAGTCGATCTATCTATTCTAAACATTCCGTCACACATTATGTTTAGCAGACCCCACTTTTTACAAGCCCTCTCATATAGATATGCTGATTGGTGCTGATGTCTTCTGGGACTTGTTAGGGTCACAAAGAATCAAGTTAGCTACTGGTAAACCAGTTCTATGTGAAACCAGGTTAGGCTGGGTTGTTTCGGGTCCTATCAGTCGTAATAACGTTGCATTGTTTTCTAGTAACATTAGGTGTAACTTTACTAAAATCAATTCGTCATCTGACGACGATTTCGATAATATTCGAAGTGATTTAACTCGCTTCTGGCAGTTAGAAGAAATAAATAAGAAGTCTTCTCATTATTCGCCAGAAGAGAAATTATGTGAAGAGCATTTTGTCAACAATACGAGCCGCTTACCTGATGGACGTTTTTGTGTTCGTATTCCTCTCAAACAAGATCCTTCTATTTTAGGAGATTCAGTTGGAAAAGCTGCTCATTGTTTACAGTCGTTAGAACGAAGGTTGAAAAGGAAATCTGATTTTAGTAAAATGTATCACGAATTCATGTATGAGTACGAGTTACTAGGTCACATGACTGAATGTAAACAAACCGATTTAAGCCCTTCTGGTTATTTTATTCCGCATCACGGCGTATTACGTGAAAGTAGTACCACTACGAAACTTCGAGTGGTGTTCAACGCAAGTTGTCCTTCTTCAACTGGCGTTTCATTTAACGATTTACAAATGGTTGGCCCTACTATTCAGGATGATCTGGTGTCGATTCTTCTCCGTTTTAGACAACACAAGTTTGTGCTCTCAGCAGACGTCGAGAAGATGTACAGACAAATAGTCGTCCATCCGTCTGACAGATATCTGCAACAGATATTGTGGCGAGGTAAGGTATCTGACTCCGTTAAAACGTATAAATTAAACACCGTCACCTATGGCACGGCCAGTGCGCCATTTTTAGCTTTTCGGTGCCTTCATCAATTAGGACTCGATTGTCAGAATCAGAAGGTTGCTGAAGTCATCAAGCACGATTTTTATGCTGATGATTTATTGTCTGGGGGTGATGATTTAGATGAGGTTAGATTGATTCGCCAAGAAGTCACAAATGTACTTGCATCGGCTGGCATGCCCTTGCGTAAGTGGAAATCGAACGAACCTCAATTATTATCTGAAGTCGCTCAATCTTCATTAGACTTAAACATGGGTTCTAGTGAGCCTGACAAGTTGCTCGGGCTAGGTTGGTATGCCAGTTCAGATGAACTAGTATTTTCCATAAGTTCAACTATGTCTTGCGGCAGTAGCACTAAACGAGATTTACTTTCAGTGATTGCAAAGATCTTCGATCCTCTGGGGCTGTTATCACCACTTGTAATCACTATGAAAATGTTACTGCAGAGAATGTGGTTGGACAAATTATCATGGGATGATCCATTGACCCCTGAAATTAAATCACAATGGCATACCATCACTCAAAATCTGCCTCTGTTAAAAGAAATTCGTATTCCTCGGATTGTAGTGTGTCATTCATACAGAGAGTTAGAACTACATATATATGCAAGAATGGGTTAAAGTTAGATTCCTTGGTAGTCATCAAAGAGGAGAATCTTCCACCTCTGAAGTGGAGACTGGGAAGAGTCATCGCTGTACATCCAGGCACTGATGGGATTGTACGTGTAGCAGACATTAAGACCTCTACTGGTATCATCCGGAGGGCCTTCAACAGGATATGCCCATTACCTGTATCTTCAGAATCGGAGTCTGGTTGAAAGCACGACTTTCAACGCCCGGGGGCATGTTGGAGCGCCTACGCATTTACTCATAGCTTTAAGTTTACCGTAATTTTAACTAAACCATTATGTATTTGTTAGGTGCCTGCGCGCACAAAAAATCATGTGTCATTCTCATATTCATTATTATAAATCTCACACACGTTACCTAAGCCGGCTGCCTTTTATTTCAAATAATATCGTTAATTTCTGATCAAAGACACATACGGAAATTGAAACCAAAAGGCAAGAAAATGGTAATAGAATTAGCTATGGCCGCTGCAAGAGAATTTGTTAATGATGCAACTATAAAACTTCCTCGCGTTATTCCTATACCAAAAACTGGTGGAGTGTTACCTTTGATTCCTATTTTTGCGGGACTATCGGCAGCAGGAGCTTTAGCAGGAGGTGCGGCTGGAATAGCTAAAACCATAAATGATTTCAAAATGGCAAAAAAGCGTTTTGGCGAATTGAAGCGACACAATGAAAAAATGGAAGCTCTTTGCATCGGAAAGGGATTACATCTTAAGCCTCATAAAAGTGGACTTGGAATTTTTGTATCGAAAGAAAAAAACTAAAATATCGGCTACCCAAACGAGCCTTAACTAACGTCGACATTCTGAAGTATGGTAATAATATTCCATATTTTCGAGGTGTATTTATGAGAGATGAGCTCCCTAAAAAACCTTTAAAAAAAGAATGTGGAGTTATAAATTTAGATAATTCTAGAAATCCCGGTTCTCATTGCGTAGCCTATGTCAAATACAATGATTATGTTGAATATTTTGACAGTTATGGAAATCTTAAACCCCCAAAAGAATTTATTAAATACCTAGGTTCTAAAGTTCAGTATAATTATGATAATATACAACACGATCATCCTTTTAATTGCGGGCATCTTTGTTTAAAGTTTTTAAATCATTTTTGGTCTGGTCAAGAAATAAAATAAACAGTATCATTCAGAAGTGATCAGTATGCAAGCATGTCTTTAACGGTTACCATCTCTGGAAATAAATCAGAACTGGATTCATATTTTCAACCACCTCTAAGTTTATCTGATCAATACGAGTGCGGTTTGCAATATTTTTCAGTATTAAACTCAATACCAGGAGGGCATAATAATAACAATTTTTTGCCCGTGATCAGAATCGAATGTGATCTAGTTCATGGTTCATACTCCAATGGATTACCAACTCACATTATTCATGAATTCATATCTAATACTGCTGCAGGCCATCAATACATTGAAATACCACAAAACGTTATTTACTTTCCAGTGAACAAAAATATAGTACCATCTATATCTGTTAAGATTGTCGACCAATTTGGTTCTAGCATTAACTTCAAAGAAGCGCATATTCAACTACGTCTTCATTTAAGAAAAATAAGATGATACTATATTATAAAAACACTCCTATGAAAATAAAACATCTTATTCCTTCAACAATCTCGAAGGTGCATAGACGTAAGAAAAAAGTTAAGAATACGATTGAAACAAATAAAGGGAAAAAAGTTAAGAATTTGACTGAAGTAAATAAAGAGAAAAAAGTTAAGAAATTGACTGAAGAAAATAAAGGTTTTCTTAGAGCCCTAGTCAAAGTCAAAGTCAAATCATTTATTTTAAATAGGCCATCAGTGAGGCACTTTTAAACGTCGAATATTAAAATTAAGGAAAGGGATGGGATGGGATTGATTCTACACCCATTCGCTAAGGTAGGTTGCATGGAGAAGAATGGGCAAGAAACTCCATACTTACTCTTTTTCAAAAATGTTTAACAATGTTATGAAATAACAATTTAAAGAATAAATAAATGTGAAAGCGATGTACTCAAGTCAAGACTATTAAATCATTAAAAAGATAAAAAAAAACAATAATTATACAGCTAAAAGGTACACGGTGTTCACACTTTCACAAAATAATGCAATTACAACTTTAAAAAAATACAATAAAGGCAGTGTGTGAGCATTAAAATTTCAACCAAGTTTGATTCTGCTCAAGCCCTACATTGTACTATGGAGCAGGACCGGCATGTTTCCAGACATTTTTATCTTGGATATAATCTTCTAATTTATAATATTATGCTTGTTTACTAAGTGTATTTTTTATGTGACTTTTAAACTTTCTTTCATTTAGAGTTAAAATTTCGCTAGGTATTTTATTATAACATTTAACACAGAACCCCATAAAAGATTTTTGAACTTTGGACAATCTATAATAAGGTTGAACAATTTTATCTTTATTTTTAGTATTAAAATTATGTCTATCACTTATTTTATTAAAAAGATGAAGATTTTTCCTAACATACATTATATTTTCATAAATAAATTGACAAGGCACTGTCATTATGTTAATCTTTTTAAATAGTTCCCTAAGAGATTCGCGACGACGTAGTTTGTAAATTGCTCTGACAGCTCTCTTTTGCAAAACAAAAATGGATTCAACGTCAGCTGCCCGGCCCCACAGTAGAATACCATAAGACATAATGCTGTGAAAGTAGCTGAAGTAAACCAAACGCGCAGTTTCGACGTCAGTTAACTGTCTTATCTTTCTAACAGCATAAGCGGCTGAGCTGAGCCGCCCCGCTAAAGATGCTATATGGGGGCCCCATTGTAGTTTATCGTCTATCGTAATTCCTAAGAAAACTGTCTGATTAGTAAAATCCAATTTTTCTCCGTTCAGTAAAATGTCGCAGTCGCTACTTCTAACATTTGGCCAAGTGAATCGAATACATTTTGTTTCCTAGGTACAGGGTGTCCGGTGCCAGAATTAGGATTTCAAAATTAAATAATAAAAAAACTAAAATACATATTTTATTATTTCAATTATTATAACAAAGAAGGGTGGTGCGGGTTTTATTTCTTAATTATTATTTTGTCTAAATGTTGATCGGCACGCCAGATATACTCATGGAATCTGGCTTCAGTATTTCGCGCCACCCGCTGGAGATGGGACGAACATCCGACGGTTACGTGATGCGCCAAGTGAAGATTTGATTCGATTGTGGGTGCAGAGGTTCAAAACAACAAGTTCACCGGCAAAAAATCCGCGGCGGGGACCCAGCCGAACGTCGAGGACTGATGACAACATTGAACTTGTCGCAAACAATTTACGACAGTCCGTGCGTAACAGAGCGTTTGCTCTAGGGCTCCCAAAAATGACTGTGCACAAAATTTTGAAAAAGGACCTAAGAATGCACTCCTTTAAAATTCAAATTGTGCAAGCGCTTAAGCCTGGTGATTTCAATTTTCGCGAAAATTTCCTGTTGCAATGTTGCAGCGGTTTCGGACAGTAAACACGATGTTTTGGAGCGATGAAGCCCATTTTCATTTAAACGGTAGTCTTAATAAAGAGAACTGCCGTTATTGGTCATCTAAAGGATAGAACCTGCGATTAAAACATCAACAGCCACTTCACAGGCCCAAAGTGACGGTTTGGTGTGCATTGTCAAGCAGTGGAATAATCGAACCCAATTTTTTTGAAAATAGTCAAGGACTAGCCACTACTGTGACCGGCGTTTCTTATCAGCGCATGCTGAACGATTATTTTCTGCCAATATTAAGAGAACATCCTGCCAACAGTCTACAGACATTGTAGCGTTGTAGTCGATTTGCAAAAAACCGACTAAACGCACCTCACTAATAACGTTGCCCATCACTAAATCTTCCACATATGAACGCGTCATCGCTTGGCGGCGTTCGTGTGTGCTATATAAGGGCCCGCTTCGTTAGTTATTTCTTTTTCGAATCGGAAGCCGCTTTTACTCAAAAACCCCGAGCTAAACGGGTAAGTGCTCATGTGATTTCAATGTTCACTGTCCTGCCAGATCGCATCTCTTTGTATTTCTTTGTGTACGCGGTCTGGCAGCCATTTTATTGCATCAGCGTTATTTCACCATTACTGTCGAAAAACTATATTATGTACTCATCACCTTTTCTTCTTCATTGCACCTCACTGTGAATGCGCCCACATGCTTTTCGCACCCTACGCTATGCTTGCCTCGCCGCGCTGTGCCTAGCTGCTCGCTTAATTCGCCTGGCCACGCGGCGAGGAAACTTCGAGAATGCCTGGAGCATGTGCGCGCATACCTACCTCTATTGTAAGCCACCGCGATGGGTGAGTCTTCCACCAATCCCCTTGCTTTGGGCTTGCGGCTGAAGGACCCACACATCGACGGAGGCTTGCAGAGCTACGGCACGACGCTTACGCACGCACCCTTCTCCGCACTCGTTCCAGGGTTCCTGGCTACGGCTAACAACCAAACCTACGGCTTCACCTCTGAACCGTCAGACGTCCCGCTGCCTCCCGGCCTACCCCGGGAGAGAGACGCCTGACGATACTACGCGGCCACTAACGCCGTTGGCACCCCGTGGGAGCTGAGGCCCACGCCGCCACCTGCCGGCTTTGCCTCGCTGGCACGTCGCCACGCGCACGGCCCTAACGGTCCGTGAGCCCGCCACCTGATCCGGCCACCCACGCGGCGCGTGAGTGCCGAGACCTCACGCCAGCCGCGTGTGGAGGTGCCTGCCTGAGCGGGCCACGTGCCTCGCTGTGCCCTGCCTGCGCGGGCCACGTGCCTAGCGGAGGGCACTCACAGCCTGCCTGCTGCCTGCCGATCTACGTGCCTGCTTCCTTGAAGGCGGACGCGTCTGCCACGCGCTCGCCTCCTGCCCTGCATCGTCGTCTTCGGCGTCCTAAAGCCCAGGGCAGTACCTCTCTTACCAAGTGACCAGTGACAAGTGCCTAGAGACCTTAGAACCTATTACCCTGAATCTATTCTGTGTGCTCATGCTCCCTTATTAAATGTTTTAAGTGACATTTGGTTTCATTATTTATCTACCTAGAAACCCGCATGCCACAGTGGCGCCCACTCGGCTAAGGTTCTCTAGGTGCTAGCACTGGTCACTACTTCCTATACTCTCCATCGTGGTGGTAAGTACGTTGTGTTACTAATATCTATAAACTGTGTATCCCCTTACTGCGGCCAAGACACCTTTAGCCTAACCACGGTCTTGTGAGTCTGCTTGACCGGCAGTGAGAAACTATTTCCTCCTACCTATTTCCTTTCTATCTTCCATCTGTTACCTGTAGGTCTCAAGGTGCAGATATCCTGGTTTGTTACTAACATCTGCCGCTAGGTCTGCGATTTTTGAATTGTTAAAAATTATTAAATATAGTTTGTTAATAAATACTAAATCACAATGAGCTCTCACCCGATAAATTTTATACACCTTAGAAAGGCCGAACTCGAGTATGAGGTCACTATCAGAGGCGGTGAAAAGGGCACTGTCATAGATTTGAGGAAACAAATAAATAAACTCTCTAAACACTATGACAGTGAGGACATCCTACTTTCAGGGATAGATGAGATGGATGATTTAAATAGTGTTAGTCAGACTATAACAGATTTTAAAAACTATTTATCTACGGTAAACTCTGACCGCACTCTCAGTGTAGCAGTGTCAAATAGGAACCATATTCACTATAGGTTAGGCAGAATAGCTCCTACAGCACAAGAGTCCATCAAGTTAAAAAAAGAACTTGAGTCTCTATTTAACAATTTAGACACACAGCTTAAAACCCTTCAAAGTAAGTTCAGCCCCTGTGTACCTGATACTGCTGTCAACAATCAGCAGGTAGAGGCAAGTACCTCAAATCCTACAAACATAATTGTCACTTGTCCAAGTCATCAAGGCAATAAACCCAAATTCGATGGGAATTCATGTGTAAGAGCTTTTATTCAAAAAATTGAAGAGTTCAGACTCAGTAAACGAATCTCAAAAGATGATATGCTTAATTATTCCTATGACTTGTTCACGGGTAATGCCTTACACTGGTACAGACATATAAAATCAAACATTTTGTCTTGGGACCAGTTAATTGAACTACTTAAATCTGCTTTTGACAGCGAGGACTATGACTATAGACTCCTCTCTGAAATTAGACAGCGAACACAGGGGGAAACAGAGAACATAACTATTTACATCTCTATAATGAGCGGTCTCTTCAACCGTCTCAACAGAAATCTTTCAGAAGAGGAAAAATTTGACATTATTTCTCATAATGTCAAACCAGTCTATGCTGATGTGCTGGCCTTAAGTAATGTGCAAACACTGGAACACCTGCAAACAGTATGTAAAAACTATGAGACATATAAAGCCAGGGCTTCCTACTATCATGAACCCAGTAAAAGTAATCTTAATTCTCTTGCACCAGAGTTTGCATATCACAGGCAGAGTAAATCTAATAATAATTACAACTCTAATTCTAATAATTCAAACAAAAACTACAATAACTACAACAAAAAACACTCGGGTCAGTCAGATTCAGCACCAGTGTCAGCAATTAAATCTGAAAAAGAATCTTCTAAAAAGTCTCCCTCTAAAGGAGGCCCTTTCTGTCCCAGGTGTAGGACAAATAGTCATCCTTTAAAAAAATGCAGAGCAGAACGGTTCCCAATTTGTTTTAAGTGTGGGCATAAAGGTGTCATTTTTCCTGACTGTAAAAAATGCCAGCCAAAAAACTAAAGCCTGTGGGTTGTTGTAATAATTCTAAATTTAAAAGCAATGATGGGTGGGCAGATTGGATATCACATGTGAAACAATTCTCTACTCATTATGCAGTCACAACAATCCACAATAAACCGTTAAATGACACTAGGCCTTATGCCACTATTTTTATTAATAATATTTCTACTTGTGGACTGCTGGACTCTGGTTCCGCTGTCACTATTATTGGCGATAACTTTCATAAAAGCCTCATCAAGGACTTAGGCCTAAACCTACAGTCCTGTGATAACTCTTTAAAATTTGTCGCCGCTGGGGGACAAATGTTATCACCTATAGGTACCCTAAATCTACCTATAACATTCGAAAATAAATTTCACACACTTAAAGCTTATGTTATTCCATCAGTTGATATACCTATACTATTGGGAATCGATTTCTGGTATCTCTTCGAACTTTTTCCTAAAAATACTAAATCAATATTCCTTATGAGTCATAATAATCAAATTAAGGAATCTAAAACAGATGTACACCTCCACTCTTTTGCTCAGCTTTCGGAGGCTCAACAATTAACAGCGGACAATATTATTAAACAATTTGAAACTATATCTTCAGACAAAAGAGGTCTAGGTCGTACCAATCTCATCACACACTGCATCGACACAGGTGACTCGCCTCCTATTCGGCAGCGTTACTATAGGATGTCGCCTGAAAAACAGCGCATTCTGTGTGAGGAGTTGGACGAAATGCTGAAGCTGGATGTTGTTGAACCTTGTGAAAGTCCTTGGTCATCACCAGTACTTCTTACACCTAAAAAAGATGGCAAATTGCGGTTCTGTCTAGATAGTCGAAAACTAAATTCCATAACCAAAAAGGATGCGTATAATCTACCATACATATCAGAAATCCTTGATAACTTAAAAGATGCTAAATACCTAACAAGTCTCGACCTTTATAAAAGTTTTTGGCAACTGCCTTTAAACGAAGAAGACAAAAACAAGACTGCTTTTTACATTCCGGGCCGCGGTACCTACAGATTTAAAACTACACCCTTTGGGTTAACTAACGCTCCAGCTACTCAGCAGAGGCTAGTTGATAAACTATTCTACGGTCCGGAGTTTGAAAACAGAGTTTTTGCCTTCTTGGATGACGTAGTTCTGGTTTCTTCTGACTTTGATCACCATATATCACTTTTACTGAAAGTACTTGCTAAACTGAAAGATGCGAACTTAACTATTAATCTAAATAAATGTCAATTCTTCCGTGACGAGCTGAAATACCTAGGTTACGTCGTTAATTCAAAGGGCTTACACCCAGACCCAGAGAAGGTTGAGGCTATTGTCAACTTTCCGGTTCCAACAAATCCTAAGGAAGTAAAACGGTTCTTGGGTACAGCATCCTGGTACCGACGGTTTGTCCCTAATTTCAGTTCACTTGCTGCTCCTCTAAACAAACTTACCAGTTCCAGCAAAAAGGCTCCACCTTTTGCATGGTCAACAGAGTGTCAAGAATCTTTCGACAAGCTCAGGACTATATTAATTTCAGCTCCAGTTTTGTCATGTCCGGATTACAGTTTACCTTTTGAAGTGCACACTGACGCTAGTAACTATGGAGTTGGTGCACTGCTCACACAAACAAAAAATGGTGTTGAGCATCCTATTGCATATATGAGCAAGTCCTTGTCTAAACCAGAACAAAATTATAGCATCACTGAAAGAGAAGCATTAGCAGTATTACTGGCACTAGAACACTGGCGTTGTTATCTCGAAAATGGTCTAAAATTTACCGTCTATACAGACCACTCTGCTTTAAAGTGGTTCCTAAAACTACAAAATCCTACTGGTAGATTGGCCCGCTGGGGAATTAGACTGTCTGCATTTAACTTCGATATAAAACACCGTCGCGGTTCCGACAATACTCTTCCTGACGCTTTATCCCGCGCACTGCCAGTGGCTGCGTTGTCTTCTCAAACCACTCCTCCAGTGACAAACGATACTTGGTACCTAAACATTTATAACGGCTGTCTGCAGAACCCAACATCTTATCCAAACTATTTAATAAAAGATAATAAATTATTCCGTCACATGAAAAGTAAATTCGCTATTTTTAAAGAGTTTGACTGGAAGGAGGTGATACCATCTGAATCTAGGTCTAAAGTGATTACTGACAACCATGCAGAACCCACGGCAGGTCACTTAGGCATATATAAAACATATAAAAGACTAACTCTTCGTTACTACTGGCCAGGTATGCACAAGGACGTTGTGAAAGCTGTAACTTCATGTGAAATCTGTCTAGCACATAAACAAGTAAACCATGCTCCACTGGGAATTATGGGTAAGCCTAAGGAATGCTCCCGCCCTTTCCAGATGGTCAGCGTCGACATTGTTGGTCCATTGCCTGTCTCTAGACGTCAAAATGCTTATCTTTTCGTAGTCACGTGCTGTTTCTCTAAATATTGCCTTCTTTTCCCTATGAGAAATGCTACTGCTAAAATTATCTGCAAACTGCTAGAGGATAATGTATTCTTGGTACATGGAATACCACAATGTGTAATACTTGACAATGGTACTCAGTTCACATCTAATGAAACTAAAAACCTATTCACTAAATATAACATTCCTAGTATACACTACACTCCTAGGTATGCACCTCAGATAAATACGGTGGAAAGGTATAATAAGACTATTATAACAGCTGTTTCTACCTACATTGATAATGACCAACGTTCTTGGGACCTACATATACCTGCAGTACAGTTTGCTTTAAATAGCTCAACTAGTGAGGTTACAGGTTTCACTCCTGCATTCCTGGTGTTTGGAAGAGAACTAGTTGCTGACGGTTCCTTCTACCAAAATGCTGACATCAAGGAAATATTATTTCAACCTAGAGATCAATATGCAGAGAACTTGGGTTTTCTCTCTAACATATTTGATCAGGTACAGTCTGCCTTGCTGAAGGCTCACTCTAGAAATGCTACCGACTACAACTTGCGCCGCAAGGATGTAGAATTCAATGTAGGAGATGTAGTCTGGAAACGTACTTATTACCAAAGCGATAAGGATAAGTACTTCAGTAAAAAATTAGCACCTAAATATGCTAAGTGTAAAATATCTGCCAAACTTTCACCTATTGTTTACGAATTGGTTGACATGCAGGGAAAACCTCTGGGTACTTGGCATGCCAAGGATTTAAGGCGGAACTCACCGTCGTAAATCCCGTAGGCCTAGCTAACTACTAGTGTCTGACTCACTACTGGGTCAGACGATGCCAAGGGATCTACGACCATTCTCCACCTGGTTGTAGGAGGTCAACTTGTACCAGAGATTAAGTCTCTTAATCTCAGGCGTGCAGCTTCTACCGCTTTCGCCGCCTACCTTAGATAGCTATAACCTAATTATAGTTATACTAATGGCATACCAAAATGCCATGTTATGTGTGTGAAACTTTTATAAAACAGGCTAAATCAACTTCCATAAAAAGTCAAACTAAAATAATAAACTAAACTTTTTATATCTAATTTTTAAATAAAGACAACTTATCATAACCTAATTTAACATTGTTTTATAATTTAACTCGAGTAAACACTTAAAACCTTTTTTTTAAACAAAAACAATCTACAGTAAAAAATTAAATTAAATAAATTTTAAAACTTAACCAAATAAAAATTTTAAAACATAACCCTAATAAACTTTTATCCAAATCTGACTAAAGACAATCAAAATATAACGAAATTAAACTACATACCTAATTTTGATTTATGTAAACCTTGTAACAAATAAAATGTCTGATATAGAAACTTAAATAAATTTGTAAAACTTAAATTCTTTTAGCGTACAGCCATGGGCTGCATGGTTGTAAGTCACTTTAGTCACCTGCTATCTGCTGACCCCACACACACACACACTACACATCACATTTACACTGTTTCATTCAGCCTACCCAGAAATGTTTTTTTCTTGTCTTTCTCTCGGTGTTGCCACAAGGGTTGCTGTGGGCTCGAAACGGGCGATATTTATTTTTTTGCAGAGTAGTCTCCTTGTGGCAACTACCATTAAATTTTGTGTTGTCTTCCATGTTCATAAAAGAACATTTTCAAGTCGTCCCCCTGAAAAATGGGTGTACGCAACTTATTATACTATTCTTGTCTATTTTCTATGTTCAGGCGTAGCTCTAGAGAATGCTGCTGACCCCAAGGCTACTCTGGTTGTCAAAGTAGTTCTCTATAGCATACTACCAGTCACTATTGTGTTGTCTTCCTACTGTTAACTAAAACAGCTTAAAGTCGGTATTTTTGAATCAAATAACCGCAATCATAGGATTCTAAACCTAAATAGAAAACCTACTATTGTAACTTTTTACTTTAATTCTCTTTAACTATAAAATAACTTTAAAATGGCATAGTCCAAAATCAATTATTCTAACAACTGTAGGTACTCCATACCACAGTTGTAACTTGTACCAGCCTAACCTGGTAACAAGTCTAAAGGATTTGGCTCTAAACCAAATCCAGTCAGTGAATATCACTACATGGTATTTACTTCCTACTTTTATATACTGGAGCTGCCCAGTTATATAATAACTAACTATGAGCGGATCGCAACTCAAAAAACAAGCCTTATGCGTGAAAACTACCTATTATTTAACTTTTGTTCTAAACTCTAAATAACTAAAATTCTATCACATAAGCACTAAACCTAAAACCTAATCTAATTTCGTCACTTCGTATGATTGTTGAACGCATGTACCTTAAACCTACCAAAACCTAAACCTTCTTGTAAACATAACCATAAAACTAAACTTTCTACAAAGTTCCTACTTCTATAACTTCGCTCAACCACTAAATAACACAATGGGCGTAATTATAGTTGAGTAAGGTAATAATTACCTACACTTCTAGTAAGCTAATTAAAATTCTTTTGATAAAATTATTTGATCTAACAGCATGTTCTAAGATAACCTAGAATGTCGTTGACCGATTACATTTTGAACTTACTGACAGCTGAGACTTGTCAACTTTGACAGTTGTTTTGGTCATGGACTATAGGCTTTTCGAACATCGTCAATCTAGAGTAGACATTGATCGTGGACCGAGACCTAGATCAATTCTATCATAGACATTGAACATGGACCTGGAAGGTCAGCGTCAAATATTTTAATGGCATGTTTTTTTTAATCTTTTACCTAAATAAAATTATTAAGTTTAGCTTTTACAAAATAAATATAATTTTAAAATAAAAATAAATATAAAGTATTTTAAAATAAAAATAAATTTAATATATTTTAAAATAAAACTTAATAAATACTGAGAGTTATAGAAAAACTATCTTATTGAAAAAAAAATTTTTTTTGACAATTTTTTTTGAAAAAAAAAAAAATTTTTGAATTTTTTTTTTTTTTGAAAATTTTTTTTTGTTTGAAAATTTTTTTGAACAAATTTTTTTTTATTAATTATTTTTAAAACTGAACTCCTTCGAACTTGAACTTGGATTTTTACTATTAGACTGTACTACTTAAAGTTTGTAGAGTACTAAATTTTTTTAAATCTTGAATAAACCTATTACAACGTTCAACAATCAACAACGGAGTATACTCTTACCTAGGTAGCTAGATACATTACCCTGCGTTTTAACATCTTGGTTACCGAACCCTACGGAGATTCACTTGCTATTTTATCTCGTGCTTTTCCAACTGACTGTCTTGAGTTAGACTACACTACTATTAGTTTACCTCTTGTATGAGATAGTAAGTCACTGATTTAGGACTACTTCCAAGTCAGGGACGGACATAGTATGAATGGATGAATGATTGATGGAATGGAAGCACATGAATGAGATGTATGAACGTTATGGTAGTCAGTTTAGTGGTTCAGGCCTTCTAGCGGATTTTCCCTAGGGAAAATCCTTTCATAGCAGCCGGGGTACTGTAGCGTTGTAGTCGATTTGCAAAAAACCGACTAAACGCACCTCACTAATAACGTTGCCCATCACTAAATCTTCCACATATGAACGCGTCATCGCTTGGCGGCGTTCGTGTGTGCTATATAAGGGCCCGCTTCGTTAGTTATTTCTTTTTCGAATCGGAAGCCGCTTTTACTCAAAAACCCCGAGCTAAACGGGTAAGTGCTCATGTGATTTCAATGTTCACTGTCCTGCCAGATCGCATCTCTTTGTATTTCTTTGTGTACGCGGTCTGGCAGCCATTTTATTGCATCAGCGTTATTTCACCATTACTGTCGAAAAACTATATTATGTACTCATCACCTTTTCTTCTTCATTGCACCTCACTGTGAATGCGCCCACATGCTTTTCGCACCCTACGCTATGCTTGCCTCGCCGCGCTGTGCCTAGCTGCTCGCTTAATTCGCCTGGCCACGCGGCGAGGAAACTTCGAGAATGCCTGGAGCATGTGCGCGCATACCTACCTCTATTGTAAACCACCGCGATGGGTGAGTCTTCCACCAATCCCCTTGCTTTGGGCTTGCGGCTGAAGGACCCACACATCGACGGAGGCTTGCAGAGCTACGGCACGACGCTTACGCACGCACCCTTCTCCGCACTCGTTCCAGGGTTCCTGGCTACGGCTAACAACCAAACCTACGGCTTCACCTCTGAACCGTCAGACGTCCCGCTGCCTCCCGGCCTACCCCGGGAGAGAGACGCCTGACGATACTACGCGGCCACTAACGCCGTTGGCACCCCGTGGGAGCTGAGGCCCACGCCGCCACCTGCCGGCTTGCCTCGCTGGCACGTCGCCACGCGCACGGCCCTAACGGTCCGTGAGCCCGCCACCTGATCCGGCCACCCACGCGGCGCGTGAGTGCCGAGACCTCACGCCAGCCGCGTGTGGAGGTGCCTGCCTGAGCGGGCCACGGGCCTCGCTGTGCCCTGCCTGCGCGGGCCACGTGCCTAGCGGAGGGCACTCACAGCCTGCCTGCTGCCTGCCGATCTACGTGCCTGCTTCCTTGAAGGCGGACGCGTCTGCCACGCGCTCGCCTCCTGCCCTGCATCGTCGTCTTCGGCGTCCTAAAGCCCAGGGCAGTACCTCTCTTACCAAGTGACCAGTGACAAGTGCTTAGAGACCTTAGAACCTATTACCCTGAATCTATTCTGTGTGCTCATGCTCCCTTATTAAATGTTTTAAGTGACATTTGGTTTCATTATTTATCTACCTAGAAACCCGCATGCCACAACATGGTTTCAGCAAGATGGCGCTACGCCTCACACTGCTAGAGAGACCATGGCGCTTCTTCGTGATTTGTTCCCTACCAAATTCATAAGCCGTTTAGCTGACATCCCCTGGCCACCCAAGTCGCTGGATTTTACCCCCATAAACTTTTTTCTGTGCGGGTGCCTCAAAAGTAAAATTTACGAAACCGCCCCACCGACCAATTCAACATTAAAAGAAAATATCGTTCGCGAGGTTAATGGCATCCCGACGACCCTTCTTCAGCGGATGGCGCGGAATACTGAAGTCAGATTCCAAGAGTGTATCCGCCGTGACGGTGAACATTTAGACAAAATATTTTTTAAGAAACAAAACCCGCACTACCCTTCTTTGTTATAATAATTGAAATAATAAAATATGTTTTGTAGTTTTTTTATTATTTAATTTTGAAATCCTAATTCTGCCACCGGACACCCTGTATATGAAATATGAATATACTACAGATTACCGAATTACCGCACTTCGATAGTTCGATCGAAAGTTATGAAATCCATTCATATAATCCCTACAACAATAGCTTTAGAGAAAACGATGAAATCAGAATCCCCATACATCAGCAAGACATATACATCCTACCATCAGCCAGTTCAATTTACATCGAAGGTCAAGCAAAGCTGTTCGGTAAAGATGGGAATCCGATCAAGAAAACTATTACTTTCACTAATAACCCTGTTATGTATTTGTTTCAAGACATCAGATACGAAATGAATGGTATTGAAATAGATCGTATTAAAAATTCTGGAATAACATCAACAATAAAATCATACGTGTCAATGAATGAAGGAGAAAATAAAGTTGCCGCCTTATGGGGTTGGAACATGGATGGGTTTAAAAGTGATGGTCATTTTAGTGCCATCATACCTCTAAATAAAATTTTAGGGTTTGCAGAGGATTACAATAAAATTGTAATAAATTGTAAACATGAACTTATACTAAATAGAAGTAACTCTAACTTAAACAGCATCATATTAACTGATGATGTTGTTAATTTTCAAATAGATTTACAAAGAATACAATGGCGCGTACCACATATAAAAGTGTCAGACCGAGAACGACTGACACTTCTAAAACAGTTAGAAAGAGATAAGCCTATTCAGATGGCGTTTAGAAATTGGGATTTATACGAGTATCCATTACTTCCTAAAACTACTAAGCATTCTTGGTCAGTTAAGACTGCATCTCAATTAGAGAAACCACGATATGTAATTTTTTGCTTACAAACTAATAGAAAGAATAATAAAACCAAAGACAGCTCGTTGTTTGATCATTGTGGAGTAACAAACATAACACTATTTTTGAATTCACAGTATTATCCATACGAACCTTTAGGCTTAAAGTTTACCGAGAACAAATATAGTATATTATACGAGATGTATGTGAAATTTCGTCAGTCGTATTACAACTGCCCTGTGGACCCGTTACTTGATATAACCGATTTCAAGGAAAAGGCTCCTCTCTTTATCATAGACTGTTCAAGACAAAACGATATTTTGAAAACAGGTCCTGTAGATGTGCGTGTGGAGATTGAATGTTCAGCACCAATACCAGATAACACTACTGGATATTGTTTAATTATTAACGATCGACTTGTGGAATATATACCTTTGAGTAACATAGTGCGCAGGTTATCATGACTGCCATTGTAGATGTTCAAGGTTTTAAAACAGAAACAAATAAATTTATCGTCAAGGAAATTGCTGTATTATGTAATAAAAAACTTCAGGTGTTTTTAATTAAGCCTCCATTCTCATTTTGCGATTTAACGAAACCAGAAAAAAGACAAGTCAGTTGGATTGAACGTAATAGAAAGATATACTGGAATGAAGGATTTGTGCCTTACTCAATTTGTCAGAATATAATTGTAGATATATTAAGAGATAAAAGCGTTTACACCAAAGGTTTAGAAAAAGTGTTTTGGTTAAAAAATATTTCGAATAATAATAATATAAATAATTTAGAAGATGAAGGTTGTCCTAACTTATTAAGCTTGTACAATAAATATGAACATTACCATGGTGTGTATAGTTGTATTTATCATGATACAATATGTGCTTTAAAAAATGTAATATGTTTAAATAAATGGTGTATGGATAATAAATATTTGAAATAATCATTTTCTTGTTTAATGTTTTTCAAAATTGTTGTTTTCGATTATCAGATAAGTAACAGTTTTTGCCATTATCTCAATATCTAACCATGTAATAATTTTTAACTACGAATGTAAACAGTATTAGCTGCATTTGTGTAAATTGTTCACCACTTCTAGTTACATTTATCCTCTTTAATGTCGTGAGACTCTGTTATTGGCTTAAGAGATAATATTGTCATCACCTTGCTATCACTGCTCAGTGGGTATATGTGGACCGCTGGACGCTTGTATTAGTTCCGCAACTACTTATGCTGTGCATTGATAGTGAAGTGAACATTCAGAACTCATGTAAATTAGTAATAAGCTGTTGAGTTTCCAATAAATAAATAAATAAAATTGGTTAATATGTATGTATCACTTTCCTATCCCTACCAATCCCATCAATGTAAATCGTTATAAGTTGCTGGTAACAGATATATGAGTATCATTACACTTTTATAATTATCTGTATCAAGAACTATTGTGTGTAAACAGAACATGTTGCAAAATACATACAATCCTCGATATGATATGTATATAATGAGTATAAAATGCGCGAATTTTCATTTCGTTATTACTGGGCAACAGCTAATTCAAGGAAAAGATTGGTGATGGAAATGGCTGACGCTGGATTTTTTTATTGTGGAAATGGTGTAAATGATAAAGCAGCATGTTTCTCATGTGGGGGTATTATAGAAGATTGGGAGATTTACGACGATCCTTGGATGCAACATGCTGTACAGTTTCCTCAATGTTTTTATTTGAACGCTGTGAAAGGAAAATATTATATTACTAAGTGTCTGAAATTGAATTCAGAATGAGTCTAACTGTGCTTAAAAAACGGAACGTATCCGACTACTGCTAACATCGCTCCGTAAATCTTTTACATAAATAAATGTTTTTACTGACTTTATTCAATATCTGACCACAACAAAGTAACCTAAACTCGAAGCATTAACAGTGACAGTGTTATCTCTCATAAAAAACCAATGCTCTGAAATCTACGGCAGAAACAGTGAAAGTACAGAAACACCAGTGATTTCCATCATTTTGGACAAATACGAAGGACCATCACAAACACAGGTCGGCTTTTCAATATATTATAGAATAAAAAGGAACTATTTACTTGAATTATCAAACTACATAATAGTATTTGCATGAAAGTGTTTGATCATATCAGTTGAGATTTTAAAATCGGTAAATTTTTCAATGTAAACAAAAGACAACTGACTCCAATAGCCAATCACAATCGATACAATTACTACTGACAGAAGAAATTTCGTTCAGAAATCGAAAACAATTGACTTGGCTTATAGTCTTTTGTGAACACACTGTGCTTACGTTCCGTTACATGAAGATTTTTAACTTGTCCTGTTGTAAGCGGATTTTAATTGAAAATGGAGGAATATGACAATATCACATACCGTACCCAAAGCCGTAAAAATTCGTTAACTCAAACTGAACCAGATAATTCAGATCTCTTTGATGCAACTATGGCGAGTTTCCCGAATACATCAATAAATATGAGCCCAACTTCACTTGACTTGGAAGTAAAAGTGAATAAATTAACTGATAATCTACAACTAGCCTATCGTGAGATTGAAAATTTAAACATTGAAAATTTTCGGCTAAAGTCTGACCTACAAAGATATTTGAAAATCTTAGAAAAATGTGATTGCATAGAACATAAGAAACAACAAGAACTCACACCTCAACAAAAATTAAATATAGTAGAAAACACCATTGTATCACCTGAAATGCAAAACAGACAAACAGCTACGCCCCTAAAACCAACCAAAAGTGATGAAATTACTTCGGACACACCTACGAGTGGAAAAACTCCCAAATATACATATGTACAGGGTTCATCGTCTCATTCGGAAAAACAAGCACAGATACAGGAACTTTCAAAGATAGTTACTTCATCCCCTACACATAACCTAACCCCTGCAACTGATAAATGTGTCATGGATGCTCCCGTCAAAGAATCTCATGTAAAAAGGCCAGTGATCTATCCAGCGTCAACAGCAGCACCTGCATATAATTGCACGTTAAAGTCAACGTCGCTCAATAAAACCATGCCTGAGCAACGGAAGAAGGTCGTTGTTTTGGGTGACGACCAAGGGCGAAATATTCGACACACCTTGCAATCCCTGCTGGGCAATGAATTTCAAGTATTATGCTTCTGGAAACCTGGTGCAAAAACAACAGATGTCTTATTTAACTCTTATAACTTTGATTCTTTGACCCAAAACGACTATGTTATTATATTGACAGGTATCAATGATACTAATCCTCTTGACTTTCAAATTGATCTCGGTGTTTGGTTCAGAAGTATTAAAAATGCCAATATTATTGTATCAGAAGTCCCTTTTAATCGTCATTTAAATGAACGATCCTTGAATAGTTTGCTACGCCATGTATGTAATAAATATAAAGGTCTATTTGTGAATATGGGATATAGTCAATGTGTACCACGAAGACAGCACCTTCTTACTGTTAATATCTGTAGATACTTATTAAAAGAAATATTACATATTGAATTCAAAACTAAATTTGTATCTTATACTGAGCAAAATCGAACTCTCTATAACCTTAAGACTGACCAATCTACTCAAACTTGTAACAAATCTAGAGACGTTGTAATTACTTTTGACAAATTCACTCAAACTCTTGACATCCCTGATCAAAATATATTAGACAGCAATTCTTCTGTCTGTCTGGACAATGGTACTAACCCTATAAATAGCAATAATTGTTTTCGTGTATAAATACGTAAATGTCTTTCATCAAAATGTTAATGGCTTGATTGGAAAGTCGGACTTAGTCACTCTCCATTTAGAAGAATTATGGGAAAAGGGACAAAAAATTGATATATTGTGTATCACTGAACATAATATGCTGAATGAAGACCAGTTCCATTTAACTATCCCTAATTATGAACTAGCCACATTTTCAACGCGGAATACTAGGCGTGGTGGTACCTGCATCCTTATAAATCGTATGCATAAGTACAAAACTATTGACTTGAGTAAATTCTATGTGCCTTATGTTCTTGAATGCTGTGCAATAGAATTAATAATACATAAATTAATAGTAATTTGTATCTACAGACCACCTAAAATGAGGAATGATTGCTTGGAATTATTTTTTGCTAACTTGGATGATATTTTGCGAACGTGTAGCCTCAGTGACTCAAAGAAAGTGGTTATCTGCGGTGATTTTAATATAGACACATTGACACTATCAAAGCCGTCTAGCGGCTTTCAAACGCTCCTTCTAAACTATGACCTAAAAATTGGTATTCATCAGCCTACACGATTGGCTAGTGGAAAATGTATAGACAATATCGTTCATAACGTAAGAGGGAGTAAATGTGCGGTACTTGATCTTGCTCTATCCAATCATACTGCCCAAGTCATCAAATGTCCTGTTAAGAAAACTTGTTCGATTGAACATTGGTATGCACTTAGACGCGACTATTGCCATGAAAACTTAAATAATTTTTTTAACCATATTCGTAACCTTAGTTTTAGTGAAGTCTACCAATGCAACAATCCAGAGGAAGCATTTAACTGTTTCTATGATCTATTTAAGCTCTTGTATGATCTCTGTTTCCCTTTAAGAAAAGTAAAAATAACTCTGCGTAAAAAATCCAAGTGGATCTCCAAAGGAATAAGGCTAAGTAGCAAGCGTTAAAGAGAAATGCTGTGGCAATACAGGCGTGCTCCAACTTCTAAAAATAAACTTTTATTAAAACAATATACTGCTCGTTTAAAGAAAATAATAACATTAACCCAAAAATCTCAAAATAACTTTCACATAAATTCGGCCAAGAATAAATCTAAGGCGACTTGGAGTATTATCAATAAAAATAAGGTTAACTATCCTAGAGAAAATATACCTGAATATTTAACAATAATAATAATAATAATAATATTTCACAACTATAACACAACGCCATCTAGTCCCAAGCTAAGCAGAGCTTGTGTTATGGGTATACTAGACAACTGATAAACATACTTATATATTTCTAAATACATACATATTATAGATAAATTACACCCAGACACAGAACAAATGATCATGATAAATGACAATAAAATACATGACCCACGACTAATTACACAGGCTTTCAATGACTACTTTATAGATGAAATACAACCGAATAATCATGCTCCTTCTTTTACAAATATTTCAACTAATTGTAACTCCATATTTATTCCCCCTACAGTTCCAGCAGACATAGTGACTATAATTCGCTCTTTAAATAATACTAATAGCCATGGATATGATGGTATCATTACCAAAGTGGTAAAACAGGTAGCGTCATTTATAGGACCTCCTATGAGTCATATTATCAACCTTTGTATTGAACATGGCCATTTCCCGGATAAATTAAAAGTAACTATTATAAGACCTATTCATAAAAAAGACGATAAAAGCATTGTGGGTAATTACAGGCCGATAGCACTTATCCCTATTTTTTCCAAAATTATAGAAAAAGTCATACACAATAGCCTTTCGTCGTTTTTTGAAAATCATGATCTGATAGCAAAAGAACAATTCGGATTCAGGAAAGGTAAATCTATTAATATGGCAATTTATGACGTGATCAGGACAATTGTGTCTAATGTAGATGCTAGAATCCCAGTAGCAGCCTTGTTTATGGATATGTCTAAGGCATTCGACTACGTAGACCATAGCATACTGCTTAAAAAATTAGAGCATTATGGAATTAGAGGACCTGCATTAAGCCTATTACAGTCTTATCTCTCAAATCGAACTCAAATCACAACGCTTGAGAGGCTATGTGCTACCTCCAAAGTTGTAAGGACATACATGTCACGCCCTAGAAAAACTACCTATGGTGTTCCCCAAGGTAGCATACTTGGGCCTCCATTATTCAACATTTACATAAACGATATGCCTAAGGTTATTAAACATCAGATGGTCTTATTTGCTGACGACAGCACTATTCTTATATCCGGTAATGACATAAATATTCTTGAAAATGACATAAATGACGCTCTTAAAAGTACAATTAATTGGCTAGTATGTAATAATCTAAAAATAAATCTTAAAAAAACTAAAATAATGACATTTCACCAAAGAACAAATAGTCCAAACCTGAATATACATTATGATAATGTAACAATATCTGAAAGTGTAAGCACAAAATTTTTGGGTCTCTACTTAGACAATCATCTGACTTGGAAATATCATATCGATGTTTTGTCATAGAAACTTAGCCAATTTGCGTATGCTCTCTATAAATTATCCAAAACGGTTAACCGCATAACAGTTAAAATTGCTTATAATGCCTATGTGGCTTCTAGTATTAGGTACGGAATCATTTTCTGGGGTAATTCCACTGATAGAGACATCGCTTTTAAAGCCCAGAAGAGATGCTTGCGATCATTTACAAAACTGCAATCGATGGATAGTTGTAAACCGTTGTTTAACCCATATTGTCCCAACCTTATTAATACTGGACCAATTTTGGTGAAAATTTTATTTTGACTTCTTATCATATATGGTAACATAAATACATACTGAAAAAAAAAATATTATATTTATTTTTTCAGTTTTGAAACCGATCGATTAGTCGATCAGTAGGAATATACCAACATGTATTGTCCTTATATGAGCAAGTCGATTGTCGTGAAATGAAAAGCTGTTTATTTTATATTTTTATTATTTATTGAAAAAATACAATATAATATAAGTACAAACACTACTTCGAATGAAAAGATACCGTAAATTTTTGGTGTAAAGCAACATTACACTTGGAGCATTTCATAAAAGTACCTATTTTTGTGACACAATCCACACCTAGTCGATTTATCTTCATCATCATCAGCCTATAATGTTCCCACTGCTGGGGCACAGGCCTCCTCTCTGTGAGAGGGAGTGGGCCATAATCCACCACGCGGGCCCAGTGCCGGTTGGTAGATGTCACATGCCTTAGAATATTTGGTTCTAGGACATGCCGGTTTCCTCACGATTTTTTCCTTCACCGTTTTGAGAGCAGTGTTGATGAAGTAAATTACACAAAGTAATTGCACCTGGTGGGGTTCGAACTCACGACTTACAACTCGAAAGTCGGGACTGATACCACTGGGCCACCACTGCTCTCAAGCAGTCAATAAATGATTTATTTCAGTCAAGGTCATTCGAAAACCGTGTTTACCTTTCTGGATTGCATTTTTTCCGTTTCTGAACGCATCATCTCAAAAACCTCGTCGTCATAAAACAATTCGAAAAACTGTACTAGAGTTTCGATATCTTCAAGAAAACTAGGTACCGAATTTTCTTTTTCTGGTTTATCCGGAATATCGACAGCCAACGTCGTGATAAATCTACCCGCCTTTTTTTCGGTACGGGTGGTTTATCTGATGATGCACTAGCAAAAAGTTCAAGAGGCTGAACGTAACTGTCCTCCACCTCAACACCACTTTCCGAAGCAACAGTGACCCTAAGTTCCGTTTCTGCCAACAACTGATGCCTCGATAAATTATTTATGTCGGTAGATTCTTCGTCACCACTATCTTCATCACTTTTTTCATAATTATCCGGTGGAGTGATAAAAATATCGGCCGATAAAACATTAATATCATCTTCTAAATGTGAAATTATCTCATTAACTGACAAACTGTAACAATAAAAAAGGAAATAAATAAATAAAATTCTCATACCAGTGCATTAGTATATTATGGGCATATCATCCTACTGATCGAAAAGTCGATCACTACATAAAATCTCATTTTTTTTACCCAAATGCAATCCATACCAATTTTGATGAGTAAGAATATTGTAAAACACATACTCTTTAGTACAAAACCTCTAAAAAAAATTAAATTACGTATAAAAAGAAAAAAATACTTACATTTTACGACGAGACATGTTTTCGACGAAAAATTTGCGATTTATCACTCAGATTTTATAAAAATGCGCGGGAATTGTGTAACGTCAAAAATATTAAATTGAAAGTCGAGAGTGTCTGGTTAACCAACATTTAAAAATTAAAGATAGGTGAGTTCTCAATAACGCGTAAAAAAATAAAATTTCAACCGATCGAACAATCGATCACTAGGAAGATATGGGTTAAGGAACTTTGTTTGCTCACTTTACCGTCTATGTACATTTATGAAATGGGAGTGTTTGTTCGCTGTAACCTGCACTTGTTTGAGGCGCTGCGCTCTCGGCGTTATCCGAATACCATTCATGCAAATTCTCATAAAACCGCCTTTTTCGGAAAAAGTGTGCTAGGTATGGCACCAAAAATTTATAATAGCATACCAGCAACTATTCGAAATAAAGAGTGCCTGGGATCCTTTAAGACATCTTTGTTCAAGTTTCTTATCGACAAATGTTACTACTCGATTACTGAGTTTGTTACTGATAAACAAAGACATGAAAACTCCGACTTGCTAATTAAACATTTATGATTAGATTGACTCCTACAGCATGATTTATTAATTGAGCAAATGTATTTCATTTTTTATATTGTGATGACTTGGTTTTACTGTACTGACATTATTATCCACTTCTGTAATTTAATCTTTTGACATCCTGCCTTTATTATATATTTTGTTTGTCTCCATTTGGTTTTGTACGCCATTTCTTGGCAAAACATAGTGCACATACCTTTGACATTTATTATCTGTAATCTACCTATGTTTTACAAAATAAATATTTGATTTGATTGATTTGATTTGATTTGATTTACATAATACTGAAGGGCTATTACCACAGCATTGTGAAGGTTCGATCTTATACAAGTAAAATGCTTACAGTCATTTAATGTGACATCATAAAATACAATATTCAATCTGCATTGCAAATTGTATCGTAGACCGTAAATAGAATTGGGGTTTCTGCATCACTCATAATAATTTGAAAAGAAAACAGATGCGCAACAGCTCGTTGCACCACGTTCCAACGGATCGGATTCCCACTGCATGACAATAATACATCAATCTGCGTTGTAAGTTGTATCGTATACGGTGAATAGAATTGGCATGGAATTGAATTGGTTTCTGCGTCACTTGTCGAGCGCAGCGAGCAAGTGATGCAGAACCCCCAATTCTCAACTACTGATAGCGCCAGTAATGTGAATCAACAGTAGGAAAACGAAGATCTCGTAGATCTCCTTGACAGCTAAATTATAGTCCATGTTATCGATATGCCATTTGCTCTGAGCTGACTTGTAATCACTGTTTTGTTGTTCCCATTGCGGGAGCAATTGTTCCAGGATGGCCGAGTGTAACGCTAGATGCCGCCAGTAATGGCAGCCAAAGCCAGGCAAGCCTGCCAAAGCCAGCCAGCCAGCCAAAGCCAGCCAAAACCCTAGCCAGCTGTCCAGCTCGCCACGCCAAGCCGCTACGTCACTGCCCTACCACGTGAGCCATCCCCGCCAAATTCTGAGCGAAGGGGGTGAAATAGCCGCCAGCCGGCAAGCTATATAAAAGCGAGGAGCAGTGATTTTGGTGTGTGACACTCTTCACACCAATGCCACCGGCCGCTCGCCTGTGTTCGCTGCGGAGAAGGGCACGCCGCGCGTGATTGCCCCCGCCCCAGAGAAGAGCCGGCCACCTGCGCCAACTGTGAGGGTGATCACCCGGCTTGCAATATCAAGTGCCCGGTATTTCAAAAAGAGATACAGAACAGGCGAGCCGGCACTGTAGCCGCCACGGCCGCGAGGCGCCCACCAAATAACGCGAGCAACATGACAACTGTTGTGTCGCAGGTTGCCTTTGAAAACTCGCAAGGCGCCTCACTTATGGCGGCGGCAAACGGGCCCACTAAGAGGGGAGAAGCCCCTTCCTCCTCTAGGCGGAGGAAGCGGAAGAAGAAGGGAGGCAAAGGGAAAAAGCCAAGCCCCCTCACCGCAACCAGGGACGGACTCAGGGCCGACCTTGTCCCATCCGGACCACAGGCTGCTCAGGCGCAAACTCAGGCGTTTAGCCAGCCTAAGGCATTGCCTAAGGCAGCGCCTAAACAGACGCGCAAGGAGATGCCTAAGGCGCTGCCTACGGAAAAGGCAATGCCCACACGCCCCACGCTGGCACAGCAGGCAACCCAAGCAGTGCCCTCACTTAGCCAGGGCACAACCACCACCGAAGGCGCCCCGGACAGCAGAATTACAGCCTGTGCGATCCGGATAATGATGGACCTGATGAAAGCCATCAGCCAGGGACAAGACCCGGGCCCAATCATCTTTGACGGCTTGGCCACTTTGTTGTCCCTCTACAATGGCTAGGCCGCTGAGGGTGATTCACTGGAACGCCATCGACGTGGCGCTAGTAAGCGAGACGCACCTAGGGCCTGAGGACAGGCTTCTTGTCCCCGGCTACCTCGCTTACAGGAAGGACGAAAGGTCGGCACACAACGTCCGCCACCGCGGCCTGGCGGTGCTTGTGCGGCGAAGATCGTCCATCAAGAGCTCCCCCTGCCCTCACTCACCACCTTCTACGCGCTGGGTGTACAACTGCACGTCGCCGGCGGAGACCTACACCTGTACGCCTGCTACAAGCCGCCCCAAGTCCGCCTAGACCTTGCGGAGCTCAGGGGCCTGCTTGTGGCCAATAACAGCAAGGCGACACTCCTCGCCGGCGACATGAACTCCAAGCACCCAGCGTGGAGCTCTGCACAAACGAACAACGGGGGGAGGTGGCTCTTCGCCGACGCGGAGGCCCAGGGCTACACGGTGTCAGGACCGGAAGCTCCCACCCACTACCCGGACAACCCCAACCACATGCCGGACGTCCTTGACATCGTCATCAGCCTGGGCCTGCAGTGCCAGGTCACCCAACAGGTCCTGGACGACGACATGATGTCAGACCACCACCCTGTACTCGTCGTCCTGGAAGGAGTGCCGACCAGACAGCGTCCACCCGCGCCACGTCGAGTCATCAACTGGGAGGACTTCACGGAAAGGATTGAGGCCACCACACCAACTCGGTCCGCGACTACCTCCGCAGACGTGGACTTACTAGCCCGTGACGTCACTGCTTGCATACAAAGCGCCTTAGATGCGGCGACAACCTCTGCGCCGCAGGGGGGAGTGCGACAGCTGCCCCTGCCGGCGTACCTTCAGAAAATGATCGCCGACAAGAGGCGCCTCCGCAAGCAGTGGCAACAACTACGTTGCCCCACCCTCAAGACCCGGCTTAACAGTCTGGCGGAGAAGATAAAGGCCGAGTTGAGGAGTAGAGACACCAAGCGCTGGGAGGACAAGATAGAGGCAGCAGCGGACGACTGGCCGTCTGTACACAGGCTGTGCAGGCGGCTTAACAACACCCCAGCTCCGGTACGACCACTCAGGGACAGGGACGGGGCGCTCAAGTACATAGCAGAGGACCGGGCGGAGGTCTTCGCTGAACACCTGGAGCGTCAGTTCCGACCTAACCCTACCACCGACACCGAACATGTCGCAGCAGTCGAGAAACACCTTGGGGACTACTTTGCAACGCCGGTAGCCCCTGAGGAGTCCCCAATATTTTTCTCCCCCGGGGCGGTACAACGCGCCATCCGCAAGACGCGGCCTAGAAAGGCCCCCGGTGCCGACGGTATAACGAATACAGCGCTGCGCCACCTGCCACCCCGCATGACCGCGGCCTTGGCGCGCCTGTACACAGCGATACTGCGCACCGGGACTTTTCCCGCCGCGTGGAAGGAGGGGCGCGTTATCATGCTGCCCAAAGCGGGGAAAAATATTCTGAAGCCAGAGAGCTACCGGCCCATCACTCTGCTGCCCACCATCTCCAAGGTGTTCGAGTGCCTCCTGCTGCGACATCTCCAGCCGCACATCACGCCACGACCCGAACAATTCGGATTTAGGTCGGAACACAGCACGACGCTTCAGTTGTCGAGGGTACTGCACCACTTGACAACCACTACCAACAGAAAGGAGTACGCGGTCGCAGTACTCCTCGACATGGAGAAGGCCTTCGACCGCGTATGGCACGAAGGACTCGTATATAAGCTAGCCACCTCTGACGCGCCCCGTCGCGTGGTCAAGGTGGTCCAATCCTTTCTGTCAAACAGGACTTTCCGTGTGGTGGTAGAGGGCGCGCTTTCCAGCGCCCGCCCGGTGACTGCGGGGGTGCCGCAGGGGAGCTGCATCTCTCCATCCTGCTACTCACGTTACACCGACGACATTCCAACCACCGCCGAGGCCATGCTCGCGCTGTATGCGGACGACGCCGCGTACATCATCACCTCTATGAACGCCAGGTACGCGGCCGTCAAAATGCAGCGCGCGCTCGACCTCCTTCCCGACTGGCTGTCGAAGTGGCGGCTGTCGGTTAACGTGGGTAAGACGCAGGCCATCGTCACCGGGAACTCGCTCCTACCACCACCCCTGCAGCTGCATGGGGCTGACGTCGCGTGGTCACCCCGGGTCAAGTACCTGGGGGTCACCATCGACCGTCGCCTCAGCATGGGCGCGTACGTCCGCCAGGTCATCGGGCGGGTCAGAGCCGCCCGCGCCCAGCTACGCCCAGTTATCTCGTCCCGACTCCCGGTGCGGGTCAAGTTGAGCGTGTATAAGCTATTCTTAGCGAAACCTCCTTCTCCAAAACCTGGTACGAGCGGTGCGCTATAAAAGGCAGCGCGCGGTTAGCAACGGCCCCTTTTCGATTATCGTCGGCAACGCTTCAACATCGCTACCCTCATTTGCGTTTGTATATTCGGTCGCTATACTTATTGTAATTTTGCTGATTAATTTATATTTGCAGTAATTAGTGTTCGGATGTCTTATTTTTAGAATTATCTTTGTAGTGATTTCGATTATTAAATTTTGTTCGTTAATTAAATAATTTAGGAAGTAATTGTGCGTTATTTTTTTAAAAACTATCCTCACTTCTGGTTTCTAAGATCAGAAGTGGGATAGACCACGTGCTTAGTGCTGTTTGTGCCATCTGTTTTAAGTTAAAGTAAATGACCGATAGTGTTTGAATTTAACCTAATTACTGCAAGTTTTATTTTTGAGGGTACGCGAGTATCGGTGAGTTTTTATTTATTTTCTGATCTGATCATTTAATTTCTGATATGTCGGGACGTTCGACAAGTGTTGAAAAACAAAACGATTCGCGTCGATCGCATCGTAATCGTTCTCGAATGTTGAGAAGTGGATCGCGTTATCGTAGGCATGCTTCCGGAAGGAGCAATCACACTCCGTCACCGCGTAGACATCGTGAGCGTTCTCATAGTCGCGAGCGTACCTCTTCTAGACATCGTCATGTGTCCCATAGTCGCCGTGTTTCCCCGCGTGATCAGGCCTTAGGTCGAATATTAGCTCGCTTGAATTCTATTGAGAGCCGTTTGCCGACCTCGCCAACGTGTCGCGTGTCTACGCCTGTTGCGGAGCATGGCTCACGGGGGCAGGAAACCATCACTCGGCAGATGGACCAGGATAAGGACGTTACAGATAAGCTCGTTGGCGCATTGTCTTGCTTAGTTCAAGAGAGATCGCATAATTTTTATATTTCTCCCTTCGATCCTAACCTACACGATTTTGACGTTTGGTGTTCAGAGGTAGACCGCGCTCGTAATTTAAATAAATGGGACGATCGCGAGTGTCTAGGGCGCATAGGAAGCTGTTTACGTGGTGACGCGAAGTCATGGCTAAACGATTGGGTAACAAATGATCGCTCGTGGAGCAATTTCAAGCTAGAGTTTCGTTCACTGTGCCCGCGTAATGTAGACGTTGCTACAATTTTATTTGAGGTTATGCAGCTTATGTACTTCACAAAACTAATAGCAACTTCTCACCGGAACACAAATGCCTACCATTTTAATTATAGGCCACGGTCTTACCAAAACTAAAGACCGGTCCATCGTAATGGGCCGCGGCAAGCGCCCGCGGGAAGGGGGCAAAGCCCCGGGACCGCTTGCCACACCCCTCTGCGGGGGTGTAGCGACTACCAATAGAGATTTTGGTGTGTCTGTTTATAACGATAATTGTAAGGGAAAGCTCTGCCCAAATAAAAAGCGTAAATTAAGTATTTTCTATTTATTTTCATCTTTGTCGTTTCAACAGTGAATATACTAAAGGAAAGTTACTGAAACGAGTGAAATAGGTAAGTTATAGGCAGTTCTGAATGAATCATGATACGGTAGGTACTTACGCTTGTGTTAAAATCCTTCCTATTCAATATACAAAGTATTTTATTTGTTTACTGATATAAGAAAAGTATATTTACAATCACAAAACTAAATAGATACAGAAAGTAGGCAAATGTAATTAAAATGCTGGAGACGGGCGTCGGATCGAACAGCCCTAACGCATGTGTACAGTCTTAGTGGGATTGTACATTGACAATGAAGTTGTAGTTGTAGTTTGAGTGTGTTAAAGATAAAGTCTCACAGAAAATATTTAAGTTTATTCCCGTAAGTCACAGTTTGGTTCTTATTGGCAATTCTCACACGTTAGTTGGCGTGGTCGCCTAAATGCACACTGATTATAAAATATTTAATTCCAACCTTGTGGTCGGCGTATTGACAAGTAAGCTAAATTAAAACTAGGGCAAATGTACGTAAACCGTACATATTCCCAACCCGAAAGTATGACATAAAAATTAAGTGAGAATTCCCAGTACATAGCAGTGGTACTTGAATAAGTACTCGTATAAAATGTATTGTATAAATGTAAACAAAATAAAGTAGGAGTGACGGAAGTAAAAAATAGGAGTAAAAGTAAAGTAAACAAAATTAAAGTATACAAAAGTAAAGTAAACAAAATTAAGTATTAAAATTAAATTCGACTTCTCGAGAGGAGACTGCAGAATCCCGCCCAGGCTTTGATCGAATGTCGTCCCGGTGTCCCGTCGTTGATGACTCGGCAGCCTCGGATTGTGACTCATCCTTCGAACGTCGATGTCTTCTCAGCGAAAGAGAACGGAACCATTTATCAGGTTTGCGGCACTGCAATTCAATGTCTTCCAATTTATGCGGTTCTCTAGACTTTTGTGAATCTTTACTGGCGCATAATATTCTTCGTTTCTTCGTTATCCACACAATGGCTACTATTACAATCACTGCCAAAAGAATGTAGCAAATAGCAAACTGGTGAATGTCGTGAGTGGTTATTTGCGTTGACAGCACTTCTTTATTTCTCAATTGGCGTAGCTGATGTTCTACCATAGTGATGTCTTCGTCCAGACTTATCTTCAGTTGCGGTGCCGAATTTGTGCTAATTATGCTGTTGATAGTTTTGTTGAGAAAAGGTACTTGCAGGTCATAGTCCATTTTCGCGTTACTATCGTACTTGTTACGAGAATGAATTTTGAGTTCGTTGATTTGAAGAAAGCATCCCTGTTTTAGCGTTAGTATAGCCGATGTGTTGATGACTCGTGATGTGACGTCACCGTCGCAGACACTTCGAATAGCGCACGTGCCACAGCACACCGCCAGCCATGTATTTGTTGTATGTAATTCTATCCAGGCTGTCTCACATTCCGTTTTCTTTATAGTGCATGGCAAGGACGTCTGATGACATAGTAACTTAGCTTCACACGGCGCGTCAGCGTTTTGTAGATTGTAAACAGGCAGGTTTGCTATACAAATGAAGTTATTCGGACTGCGTTGAATACAATTAGTCAATTGCTTTTCAGTTAGTTTCACGTAAGTATTTTTCTCGAGATTCACTGCTATGTATTTTGATGATACATGGACAGTTGCGGTTGTCTCATTCTTTATCCTTAAGGGCAGAGGTAGGACGTGATATACGATGAAATCTTCGTCACTTGCCAGTGGGATATGAATTTCGTACATAAAATAACTGTCAGTTACTCTAGCCTTCACGAAGAGTAATTTGTAGATGTCCTTTCCTTGAATGTTGTCTACTGGCAAGGTTAATGTTTTCGGCAGTCTTCCAGAGATTAAAGTTAGTTGTCGTATTAAATGTACTGGACTAAGCAAGTGGACATCCATCCGACCTTTTTATGTGTCGACTAACGTGTTGAAAAGAGTTTCTTGTATATTTTTCAAATTGGTCAGCAGTAAATGTGCAGTGATCGACGCGGAGCTGAAGTAGCTAGTGGCCATGGCTATCACAATTCCAGATTCGATTTTTGCTAACCTCAATTCAGTTCGATTCATATAGTTGTTTATAAGTTCAAAATGTCGATTAATGTTTGCTTGTGTTCACTCTTCTTCAAGATATCGTTTTCGATCTCGACAATAGAAGTTTGGTTGCGTATGAGTTCTAGTAGGTAATCTTCATTCTCTTGCACAGCTTGGATGTCCGAGTGATATTTTTCAGCAAAACCCTGATCGAGTATTCCGAAAAGGTTTTTTGCTAAGTAGCCCACGCCGTCAATTAAACCTCGTTTGTTGCGCCCAGATAGATGTTTGTTTGGTGTCAGAAGTATATTGTTGTAGTACTTCAAAAGATCCATTTCATGAGCTAGTTGCTGACTTGTCGTTTCGCAATATCGAGGCTCTAGATTCTTGCACAGATCTTGAATTCCTTGTAAGTAGTTTTCAATGTCTCGAACGCTGCTCCAGTATGTAGAAAGATTATAATACATAAGTAATCGCCACTCATCATGTATTAGTTGCACCTTCCCGATCGTGTCGTAGTAGATAGGTCGATCACTTCCCAGACTTGTAATCCGAACGCTTGACGACGATTCTTCTGTCACGATGCCATTTGTTCCAGCAGGAAGGGCACATAGAAGTAGCAATGTGGTTAACATTGTGAGAAATGTTTTCTTTCCTGTACGTTGCTGACCTCGTTTTGGTGACGAAATGTCTTGATTATTATTTTTATAATTGTTTATTTCTGTGTTGCAAGTTTCGATCGGTAACAGCGATAGTTTCGTAATGGGTCTTTTCAATATGCCAGCTTGTGTTTTTATAGTTGTGACACGAACTAGTCCATCGCGGCCAGGATGAACTTCGATCACACGACCTAGTGCCCACTTTCCTGGAGGCAGATTGTTTTCTTTGACCAGGACAATGTCATCATTTTTGATATTAAGTGATGGTTTCAACCACTTGCTTCGGGCTTGCAGTGATGTTAAATAGTCACTGGACCAATGCTTCCAGAATTGGTGAAACATATTTTCCGTTAATTGCCATGTTTGACGTAGGTCTAAGTTGCGATCATCTTCGTAGCTAGATAGTGGTAGTGTCATTGTCGAACTACCGGTCAGAAAGTGCCCAGGAGTTAAGTAGTTGAAGAATTCGTCTGGATCTTCGGTCATAGGACATAGTGGTCGCGAATTCATGCATGCCTCTATTTTCGTTAACAGTGTTGAAAACTCTTCGTAGGTGAGTTTTTGTTCCCTAAAACCCGACGAAGATGATGTTTCATTGAGCGAACCGCAGCTTCCCATAATCCTCCAGCGGTGGGCCAAGCTGGAGCATTGAAGTACCACTCTACTCTCATTTGACTCATCTTGTTAAAGAAATCGGAGGGCAGTTCTTTAGTGAATGCTTCATACTCGCTATTCAGCATTTTTCAGGCTCCTATGAAGTTGGTTCCGCAGTCAGAATAAATGTGGGTTGGCGTTCCTCGTCTTGCGCACATTCTTTGAAAAGCGCCTAAAAAGGTTTCAGTACTCAAATCTGAAACTAGTTCAATATGGACCGCTTTTGTTGCCAAGCAAACGAAAATTGCGATATAACCTTTTGAGGTTTTGACTCCTCTCCCTTTGTTCAATTTGACATCCACATGACCCGTGTAATCAACTCCTGTATGCGTGAAGGGCCGGGATGGCGTTACACGTTGTGATGGGAGGTCGGCCATAAGTTGATAGTTTTCAGTTTGTTTAAATCGATGGCAGCGCACGCAGCGGCGTAGATATTATGTTTCCACTGCTCTATTTCCTCCTATAATCCAGTATTGTTGGCGGATGTAGGCGAGCGTGAGTCGTGGACCCCCCATGTAAAGTTACGGAATGAGCTTGCTCTATTAATAATTGTGTTAATCTACCATTTCTTGATAGAATAACAGGATTTTTCATTCCAAGCGGTAAATTCGTTTTGTTCAAGCGGCCGCCAACCCGCATTATCCCTTCTTCGTCTATGAAGGGATGCAACTTGCATATGCTACTTTTGTTGGTCAAGGGCTGATTTTTCTGCGGGGCGAGACGGAGTGGGAAGCGGTCAGCTCCTTCTGCGAGGCAATAATGCTCGTAAAGGAGGAGGCAGGCCGCGAGCGAGAGAGGACAGCGTCCTCCCTCCGCCCCAGCCGCAGTGGTAGGCGCCCACGGCGACGGACGTCGCTAGATGATCTCCGGCCACCGTAGGCGCGGGCATGCGGGCAGCGAGCAAAGGGCAACTCGCTGCCCGACCAAGGACCATGCCCGGGTCGACGGCGCGTTGTGTCCCACGCGCGCCTCAAAGAGCGTCAGCATAATGACGGGGCCCTCTCAGAGGGCCAAAGCCTGCCGGGGTCGCGGGATTATTCCCTTACCGTAACCCCGGAACGTAACAGGCTATGAAGGACACCGTGGATTTTAGTCAGTAGAAGTCTGACAGTCCCTCCCGCCCTGCCCGGGGTTGGAGGACTCATTTGATGATTTTACCACGCTAAAAAAAAAAAGGGCTGATTTTTTGATAACAAGTCGTATTCTGTTTCAAATTCCTGTCTTTGCACATTTGTTGTTATTATATTTGTTGCTTTTTCTAGTTCATAAGTTAGTAGGTACTTGGGCAATGCAAGATTGCTGGCGTCGCAGTTTTTCAATGTTGTACAATTATTCAGCGCAATTGTTATAAATCGCATAATCCAAGCAATGACTCGGGTCACGCGAGTCAATAAACTGTGATTACTTAATAAGTTATTGACTATGTTTTCCGTTTGTTTTGTAGCTGCTTCAATATGTTCTTTTAGCGCCGTTGTTGCAAATGTATGATTGAGTGAATTGTCTTGTTTTTTTTCAGTAAATGTTTGCAGCATCTCAGGGCCTTTCCACCATAATTGGGCATTCAAGCGCTGCTTCGGGGATAAACCTCTAGTTGCGCAATCTGCGGGATTGTTTTTCGATTCAATGTACGACCAATGAGAGGGCGATATCACTTCTCTGATCTTGATGACTCTGTTTTCTATATATTTCTCCCGTTTGGAAGGTTCTCCTTGAAGCCATGCTAGCACCACTTGAGAGTCGCACCAGGCCCATACACAGGTAGTATGTTCATTGAGTGTCTCCAAAACTTTTTTAATAAGCTGCGTCAGTAGTAAAGCACCCGCTAGCTCAAGTCGAGGAAGTGATAGTTTTTGTGCAAGTGGAGCGACTCTAGTTTTCGCTGCAAGCAGGCTCAGTACAGGCAGCCCCAGCTCGTTAATAACACGCGTATAGATGACGCATGAGTAAGCATTTTCACTTGCATCGCAAAATGCAAGTAGTTCGATGTTGTTTGTAATACCACCGATCCATCTACTTATTTTTACACTCTTTAGTTCTTTTAGTTGATTTTTCAGTTTAAACCAATCTTCTTGTATGGATGTAGGTAACGGTTCATCCCATTCAATGTTTTCCATCCAGACACGCTGAAATATAAGTTTTGCGCTTATTGTAACAGGCGAAAACCATCCTAGTGGATCGTAGAGTTGAGAAATTTGCGAGAGTAGAGATCGCTTAGTTAGTCCCTTCTTACAATTTTGTTTTAAATTCCAGTTAAATGTGAACATGTCAGATGTAGAGTTCCAACCAAGTCCAAGTGTTTTCATGGAATCCTCTTGCTTAAAGTCGAAGTTAGTGCTTGAAATTTGATCTTTTTGTAAAGTTTTTAACAGCTGGTAGCTATTACTCGACCACTTCCGTAAGTTCATTCCGGCCCTGTGCAGTAACAGGATCAATTCATTTTGTAGTTTCTTAGCGGCTTCTAGTGAATTGTGCCCACTAATCAAATCGTCAACGTAGAACGCATTCAACAGTGTTTTAGCTGCGTCAGGGTAAAGGTGCCCGTCGTCTGTTGCTAGCTGTTGTAATGTTCGCATAGCTAACCACGGAGCACATTTAGTTCCATATGTTACAGTTTTTAACGCATATTCTTGCAGTTTTTCGTTGGAAGAGTTTCGCCATATGATTTTCTGAAGGTTTTGTTGATCTTCAGCTATCCATATACATCTATACATTTTTTCTATGTCAGCTGTAAAGGCGTATTTGTATGTTCTCCATTTAAGTATGAGAGCTTGAATGTCTTTTTGTAGGTTAGGCCCCTTTTCCATGAGGCTGTTCAAACTTTTGCCACTTGACGTCTTTTGTGAGGCGTTGAAAACTACTCTTAGTTTGGTGGTGGTTGAGTGATCGCGTAGTACGCCATGGTGTGGCAGATAACAATCATTCTTTCGTTCCTCACTCTGTGACGTCACTGGCTTCATGTGTTGTAGGTCAACATATTCGGCAATAAAGTTCTTATACATATTGTAAAGTTGTTGATTTTTGGCTAGCTTTTTCTCTTGATGTAAAAATTGCGCGATAGCAGCTGGCTTGGATTTCCCAAGATCCTTTTCCCAATCTCGTAGCATTGGCATTTTGACTACATATTTCCCATCAGATCGTCGCTTTGTAGTTGCCTTGTAGTATTGTTCACATTGGTCGTTTTGATTGACGTCCGCAGTGTTCTGAATTATGTCTTCGCTCTCCCAATATTTAGACAATTCTGTCGTGTCAATTAAAGTTATATGACAGTTGAATGTCTTAATTTTCCCGCATAAAATCCAACCGAGATGAGTCTGCTGGGCTATTGGTGAGTGACATTCGCCTTTAAGAACTCCGTCTAAGATGATATCTGCGTAAACGTCGGCTCCTAGTAACAAGTCAATTGAGCTGGAGACATTGTAGTCCGGATCAGCGAGTTTTAAATTTTGCAGATATGTCCACTTTGCTTGTTCGAAACCACGATTAGGTAAGTTGTTTGTTAAGTTTTGAAGTATTAATGCTTGCATGCCGAATGTATAATCTGAATGTATGGATTGACATTCGAGATGCAGGAGTCCTTTGCAGTTTCTGGATGTAGATCCTACTCCGGCTACAGCAGCATTGAATTTCGAGCGAGATAAACGAAGAAGTTGAGCAGCATTTTCCGTTATTAAATTTACTTGCGATCCTTGATCTAACAGACCCCGCAGTTGTACGTAAGTTCCGTTTGCTGACTTTATCTTGACTTGCACAGTCGTTAAGAGAACTTCTGTGTTATTAGTTGATAAGTGATGAGCCCCTTGTTGCGTCGATGTTGATGGGCGCGAGCTGCTGTTGTTATCTCCGGTTTTTGAATGAGAGTCCGAGTCGTTGACCGATGTGCAGTCATGCATATGCACATGCAGCATATGCATGACTGCATAGGGTGGGATTGCATCCTGCGACAAGCCTGGATTTTTGTCGCGGAATTAAAACTAAATATTTTTCATTATAACATTTTAATGTCATGGATTTCCGCAAAGTAACGCCTGATTCCATAATTTATCTTCGAACTTGTTATAGTAGTCATCTTGAATACTAGACCCTTTTAGTTCAGTGTCTAGTTCCCAATGTATTTTGTCTATGGGATCCCATTTCGCCTTCAGAGTTGAAAGATGTTCTTCAAACTCCCATTTCTCAGTTATTGACGAAATGTTTATTTAAGACATAGCTCTACTTAGAGCCTTAAAGTTGCGTTCTTGTTGATTCACAAGTTGTTTTAGTTTGTCGTCAGTTTCTTCAACTGACATCCCAGTTAGATCGAAGTCTATATGTTGCTGTTCTCGTTGAACACTCCTCAATTCCATCATATTCCTCAAAGTAGACTCGTACATTTGTTTAGTTTTTTCGTAAATGTCATTGGTAAAGTATGGAATATTTTTGCTTTCGCTCGTTTCCAAAAGTATGTTGTGTTGTTCGTCAAAGACTACCCATAGTTTTTCTAGGTTCTTTAGACGCTTTTCCAAGTAATTTGGAGTTTTTCTTGTGACACTGTCCTTTTTATAGTTGATGCAGAGAGTTTTTATATCCTCAAACGTAGCGACTTGTTTGTTCAGTAGTTCCATGGTGGTAGAGAAGAAGATAGTAGTTGATTGCGTACCTTTGTTAAGTTGCAGGTTATTCCCAAGGAAATGGTTCAGTTCAGGACACGAAGACGTCGATAGCACTCTTGTAGTTTCTTGCTTCAAGTGTTCTTCGGTATCCTTTGAACTATTGTTATTAGACCCAAGGAGTTCCTGTATCCGCTGTGACACTCTACTTCTCAATTTGTACTGGTGAGACCCGCTTGTGGGAGAGTAGTATATTATTGGGCATTCTACCCCACCTGCCGTTCCTACGGCTCACTCCGTTCGCCTTCGTCACTGGTGGGGTAGAATGCCCAATAATATTTTTGATATCGATGGTTGTGGAATAGAATAGAATATGCAAAATACTGGTTCGGCGCCTATTCCACCTTTCAGTTCAATGCCCAATCGTTCCTATTCCAAATTCGCGTTTTAAAACTAGGCTTACCTGTCGTTCCTTCGTTCACCTCTGTCAATTTCAGCTAAAAATAGGAGGGTACGTTTTGACGATTCGTTTTAGGAAACAATGCGACAGATGCAAGATTCGGTGAAATTTAATTTAGAAAACACTCACTTATCTTATATTGAAGGACAACCATAGCGAGGTTGCTCGTACATTTGTTCGGGTTAGCGACAATGAGTTATGTGTATGAGTTATAAATGTCGATGTAATACATTAATTAACTCATTATTGATATAACCGTTTCACGCACTCGTCATGAAATTTGTAAAACAACCACACTCGTTACATCTAGACAAACTTTCTGTTCATTCTCAGGAAACTGATTTTCGCCATGGAGAACTACTACCTAAATCTATACGATGCATCATTTGCGGGCCGTCAAATTGTGGAAAAACGAATTTATTAATTGGTCTTCTTATACACGAGAATGGTTTAAGATTCCAAAATGTTTATGTTTATTCGAAAACCTTGCAACAACCCAAGTATGTTTTTTAGAAAAAGTCTTGCAACGTGTACCAGACATTTCATTTCAGAAATATCATGAAAATGAGCAAGTGCTGAGTGTTCAAACCGCAAAACCGAATTCTGTAATTGTATTTGATGATGTTGCTTGTGAAAATCAAAGTAGTATGCGTGATTATTTTGCTATGGGGAGACACAAGTTCATCGATTGTTTTTATCTAAATCAGTCGTATAGTAAAATCCCTAAGCAGTTAATAAGAGACAATGCAAACCTAACCGTACTTTTTAAACAAGATGAAAGAAATATGAGACATGTTTATGAAGAACACGTCAACACTGACATGACATGGATTGAATTCCGTGAAATGTGTTCAAAAATATGGAGTGTACCTTTTAATTACGTTGTAATTAATAAAGATTGTTCCAAAAACAAAGGATGTTATAGAAGTAAATTTGACACGTTTGTAGTCTTTGACTAAGAACACGAATACATATATAATGCTATAATCTGTCTGACATTATTATTCACTTTTCGACGCTAAATCAATTACGACGTAATTTTATCAATATGGAAAAATCATTGAAACGACAAATTGTTGATGCGGCAGAAGCCGTAAAGATAAAAGTACGAAAAATGAGAGATGATGATATTAACAATAATATTATAATATTAAATATTATTATTATTATTATAATGCTAATAAGCAAACTCCTTTCATTCGTGCTAGTGATGATTTTGCAGATGTTCCGTTTATTAACAAAACTTGCCAGAAAGAAGGAACTGGTAGCGCAGGAAGTGATGATAATAATGACGATGAAAACAAATATGAATCCGATATCAACAGTGACTCATCTTATGAATCAGTAGTTGAAAAAAACCAAGATTATGATACGTCATCCTGGTCAATATCTTCAGAAGCATTGGTAGATATTCCATTTGGGGTTAGAGCAGACCGCGGGAAACTGATGTTAGGTTCTGCTTGCATAACAATCAACGATCAATACATCACCGTGGCTGGATGTAAATACCGAAATACACCTGGTTTAAAACAGTTGTTGCTTAAGAAAGATGTAGACTTAAGCTTGGTTACAGATAGTGATATGCAAAATTATAAGTCGATGCTACTTGATACAAACGCACATCGTCGAGACTATGACCCAAATAAGCCAATAAAAAGTAATAAAGGACAAAAATATATTATGCAAGTTATTAAACCACTTTTTAAACTGAAGAATGCAGTTCAGGGAAAAGGTCTACCGTTACTAAAAAAGTGGGGAAAAAACGTAGATTTTGTGTACTGGGATAATCCTAATGAATTAGTGGAAAGGTTGAAATTACTAATTGCGTCTAGAGATGCTGGCAACACAGGATTAGATAATGAAATTATATCTAACTATAAATGTGTTTATTTTACTATCAGCCTTTCAATACAATACACCTTAACATGAACGTAGACAAATTTGGACACTACATTCACAAAAGAATGCGTTTATCAGAGTTATTTGAGTTTAATGAGAAAGCATTGTTAAAATCTGAAACCGGAGATTTTGATTTAAAAACATCAGGACTGAGAGGAATTAGATCTCCAGTAGAAGCAAACGATGCTGTGAACAAGGATTATGTCGATCGATTGAATGCTAAAACATTAAAAGAATTAAATAATCTGGTTGTGACCAAGGATTATGTAGATCGATTGAATGCTAATATGCTTAAAGAGTGTAATAATATGATTGGAAAATTGCGTTCTCAAATCATTAAAGATGCAAAGGGCACAGTTGAAGCTACTTTAAAAGCGAGGATACTTGAGGTTTCAACTCATTTGCAAGATAAGTTTTATACTAAAGCAGAGGTTGATAAATTACTTCAAAAAACTCCGTAATGGTAAAACAGCAAATTGTAAATGAAATACACAAAGCGGCACGAAGAAATTTCCTTCGACGTTCTGTTATTCTGAAAGGAATCCATGACTTATGGCAAGCAGACTTGATGGACATGCAAAACCCGAAAAAATATAACAAAGGTTACAATTTCATCTTAGTGGTGATTGACTGCTTCTCAAAGTATGCCTGGGTTGAACCGTTAAAATCGAAAAATAAATTTGATGTTACTCGTGCATTCGAACATATACTGCTACGTAGTCGTAATCATCCCGTTAACTTACAAACTGATATGGTGTAAGGTTATGTTTTCCTTACTCACCGGCTGCTCCATCGGTATTCATTGCATGAGACAATAGGGGGCTTTTCGCTTGAGGTCTCAGTGAAATAAAAATCATACATGCGGTCTCTCAATACAATTTATTCTCCTTCGTTCCTCTCGTCTCATTGACAGTTTAGATAATAAATTTAAAGAACAACTTACATTTATGGGAAGATTATTTTACCCACTATAACCTCACTTAAGACACGCTGTCGAAATCAGCATCGTTGTCCATTGGTCCAGAAGATGGAATGAATTGACATGATGCGTGGCAAGCTTGTGTCCTTTACCGGCTACTGGTGTCGCTGAGTTGACTGAGTGAGGAGTTGCATTATAGAATATTGCTAGACCGCTTTTTCTTATATATTTATAAGGACGTCATGTCCTTTAAAGGATGGTTATTGAAAGGATGTTGAAATCTTATGCCACAATGGCAGCACACGTGGCTAGGACTACTAGATTTTAATACTCACAGCGCAAACTAATCCATCTTATATGTTTTCATCTTGACGCTGGTTCCTTTTATTTTACGTTCTTGTTTCCACATTACCGTGTTATGTATGTATTTTATTTCTTTTACAGATCAATTCAGATTTTGCTCCCGTCTCGACCAGGGACGCCAAAGAAAAAGAAATCCTTGCCATTTAGCAAAACGAGCGATACACTCTCCTGTTTATTTAAGTGGCAATATTTCTATTTGTTTAATATTCACGTGAATGATTCTTTTTTATTAGAAATGTATTTCTATTTGCAAGTATTTATTATTTCTATCTAATTTTTATATGATTTAATAATTATAATACTAAAGTTTATTGATTTATCGATTCTTCATCAGCGCCATCTATTCCATTTTCGTATGAACTATGGCGAAGCTTGTCAAAGTAATTAATTACATATTGGCTCAAAAGAGGGCGCTACTCACGTGTTTCTATGCTATAAGTTTTTTAATTGTTACAATACATCTCAACCCGGTTAAAAAAAATTTTTTACAAGATATTTTTTTTTTTTTTTTTTTTTTTTTAGATTTCAACATCCTCAGCCAAAATAAACTGCTACAGCTATGGCTTTATTCTAATTTTAAGATTATGATATTTCTAATAAATCTATGTACTTATGTTTTAATATCTAGGATACTTGTTGGAAAATTTATATTTATTCCCTTATAAAACAAAGCCAAATTTATCTTATTTCTATTAGGTAGGTGTGCATATTTGCAGTCTTACGCAATACCTAATTAATTTTATTAAGAAACTAAAACAACTTATTTACTAGTCATGCATTTAACTAATTCAAGTAAGTACGTACCTATTTAACTTTTAATGAGATAGTACTTTTATTTTTTCTTAAGTAATCAATCTAAGTGTACTAAACCTATATAATAAATCAATTTGATTTCAACCAAGTATAATATCTACTTAACTGCTATTATGCATATCCTAGTTTGTATAATTCAAAGGCCTTCATTTAATAAATTTAGATACATAAGTACCATTTGAATTTTTGTCGAAATATAGTATTTATTTTATGTAATTAATCCAAATGTATATTAAACATTGAGTTGTGACATTTGAATCTATTTAATCAGAACACCTATTCTGTTTTTCCTTTGTTATGTATTTACCTTTCATACATCTACAACGAGTTTTGCTTAAGCTTAAATTTTGAAAAAAAATCCTTATACCCTACCAACATGCATTCATCCCTTTCAAATTAAATATTTGCACGTCTTGTTAATTTCGTTCAAATATTAATAAATCAAGATGTCTTTTATGTGAAATTTACCTAAATCTTTTCCCTGCATGTCTTTTAGGCTATACACAACAGGTGAGTGTTTATAGGATACAACACATCTTAGAAAACGCGGAGCTAGCTTGGCAGTAAAATGCTTACTGGCATCCGACAAGGTAAATGTTCTTTTATAGACTATTTGACCTACTTTAAATTCTAAAGGTCTTTTCCTTAAGTCATAGTGTTTTTTATTTCTATCGTGCACAAGCTTTAAGTTTTTACTAACATCCTGAAAAATTCTTTTAAGTTCTTTTAAGTTATCGCCATGAATTCGTGGATCTACCACAGTTAGATCAGAAACAGGCTGTGGCACTTCTGAATTTTGATATAATTTTCCATCTACAAACATTTCTCGCCCATGGACGAGAAAGTAAGGTGAAAATCGTGTCGATTCATTAACTGAGGTGTTAAGTGCACACTGAATTTCTGGTATGTGGTTGTCCCACTGTCTATGATTTGATTTTACATATGAGGCAATCGCATACAGGACGTTTCTGATAGCTCTTTCTGCTTGATTAACTTGTGGATGATATCTAGGATTGTAGTAAATATTGGGCACATTGTATTTAAATATTAAGGCTCTAAATTGTTTTGATATAAACTGAGGACCATTGTCGACATAGACAAATTTAGGTATTCCATGTACAAGAAACACTTTTTCTTCCAGTATTTTAACGATAGCATTGCCTGTTGCATTCCGTATAGGAAACAACATAACATATTTACTAAAATAATCTGAAATAACTAATAAATTGGTGTTTCTTTTTGTAGATACAGGAAAAGGTCCTAATAAATCGCAACAAATTGCTTCAAATGGTTTATTAACCTGCTTGGGATTCCCCATTAAACCTGGACAAGAAGTGTTTACCGGCTTGTACTGTTTACAAATTTGACAACTGCCAACATAGTTCTGAACATCTTTGTACATATTTCGCCAAAAATAATGAAGTGCTAATCGTTTATGTGTTTTAAATATTCCGAGATGGGCGCCTGTGGGATCATCATGAAATTGTTTTAATAGAGGTCCCACATCTTCACTTGGTATTACTTGTTTCCAAGAAAATTGTGAAGTTAATTATATTTATTTTTAGAATGTCTAAACAATTTATTATCTTTAATAGCATAATTAGGAAATTTGTGAGGGTATCTTTCACAATTTTCTACCATTTTTATATACTAGTTGTCTTTAATATTATCTGAAATTTCTATTGATTCTACTTTTATTCTAGACAGTACATCTGGCAAAACCATTTCTTTCCCTTTTCTATGTATTATTTTAAAATCATATTGACTCAAACGAATACTCCAATGAGCTAGTCGCCCTGAAGGATTTTTTAATTTATAAAACCACTGCAAAGATGCATGATCAGTAACAATATTACATTTTTGACCTTCTACATACATTCTAAATTGTTCCAAGGCAAACAAAACTGCAAGCAATTCACGTTCTGTAGTAGTGTAGTTAACTTCATGTTTATTAAGTAGTCTACTACAGAATGCCACTGGATGGTCAAAACCATCATATGTCTGTGTCAGTACAGCGCCAATGGCGTATGCTGAAGCATCACTTTGTATTGAGAATGGCAAGTTAAAATCTGGACACTTAAGAATTGGAGCCGAGACTAAACTTGATTTAACTTTAACGACTGAACTAACAATACGCATACAAACATACAAAGACACGGTTGCATACGCCCACAAGCACACACTCACACCCATACACGCTCTAACACACATACACCCACAGGCACTCATCCACACACACACACACACACACACATTGTAATTCTTTGGAATTTGCAAAACAAGCAAAACACGTGAGCAATCATAGAGTATATTATTTTATGGTAATTCTTAAATATTTCTTTTTTTTTTAAGCTTCGCATGTATTTAAAATGTTCTCCTTTTATTTAATTAATTTAATCTTACAAGTAGATTTATTGTAGCATGTAATCGAACTGGCTTATTGTAATATGGAAGGGTACTGTCTCCTGAGATACAGGCTAACCACCTAGTTCGGGAGGCAGAGCTTATAATGTATTTGTCACTTTACTGTTCCAAATAAATTATTATTATTATTATTATTTTAATTTATTAAAAGCTTCCTCAGCCTCCTCAGTCCATATAAATTTTATATTTTTACATGTTAATTTACATAGTGGTCTACTAATTTTAGAAAAGTCTTGAATGAATCTACGGTACCAACCTGCCATACCTACAAACCTTTTAACTTCTTTGGGTGTTGTAGGTGTAGGATAATTAAGTATGATTTCGATCTTAGAAGGATCGGTTCGGAGACCTTGTTTATCTACCATGTAACCAAGATATTTAAGTTCCTTTCGGCAAAATTGTGATTTACTCATATTGATAGTTAAGTTTGCGTCAGCTAAACGTTGATGTACCCTTTCCAACAACTCAATATGCTTATTAAATTCATTTGAAATGCATATTATGTCGTCCTGAAAGACAAATACTTTATTGTCAAATTCCGGACCAAACAATTTATCCATCAGACGTTGCATAGTGGCAGATGCTCCCACTAGACCGAATGACATGGTTACGTAGTGGAAAAGTCCACGTCTAGGGACTGTAAACGCCGTTTTTTCAGCAGACTCCTCACTGTCATATTCTATCTGCCAATACGCCGCGCTGAGGTCGATTGATGACAAATATTTAGCATCTCTCAGGCTGTCCAGTATTTGATGGATGTAGGGCAAAGGGTAAGCGTCAGCTTTAGATACTGCATTAAGTTTACGACAGTCTAAGCAGAGCTTTAAGTCACCATTTGGTTTTGTTACCATAACTACTGGAGAATTCCATGGAGAGGTAGACGGCACAACTACACCAAGTCCTAACATCCTGTCAAGTTCTTTTTCCAAAGCTAATTGTTTAGCTGGAGATAAAGGATAATACCTTTGTTTAATTGGTGGACAGTCACCAGTGTCTATTTTATGAGTAATTAATTTTGTCCTACCTAAACCAACCTTTTCAGTATTTATTTCTTCAAATTTATCAATGACTTTCTTTAAGTGTAATTGTTGTTCAGAAGTCAATGATTCAAAACATTCCAAACCTTGGTCTGTATTAATTGAGTTAATGTAATTGTTAGGTAAGCTAAAAAATTTATTGTTATTGTTCAATGAGTTGAGCGTTATTGAAAATGCCTTACAAAAGTCCATTCCAAAAATTATTGAAGTAATTATATTTGGAACTATGTAGAACTTGATTATTTTAATTTGATTTAAATAATTTATAGGTAGATGCATAAAACCTAAACATTTAACTTTCGAACCATCTGCAGTTCTAACATTTTGTCCTTTGGGCAATTTATTTACCTTAAAGCCATACTTCATAATCAATTTATGTGAATTATTACCCAATATTGAACAAACTGCTCCTGTATCCAGTAGACCATATACATCCAAATCTAAAATGCTGACCAATAAATGTGGCCTAATGTCACCAGTATTTGCTTGAAAAAGAGCCATACTACCATAGTCTGGTGTACTAGAAGTAATGTTAATTGTTAAGTCTTTATGGCTCATTTCTCTAAGTTTTTTGAACATTTTGGACAGTTATTACTTTTAACACCTTTTTCACCACATTTGAAACAAACTACATCCTTTGAAGCTTTACATTGGTTTGTGTAATGATTTGTTTTATTGCACCTAAAGCATTTCTTTGATGTTGTTTTAGAAGTAGATGGACTGTCAACCACAGCTACCGGCTTTTCAGATCTATCAGGCCTATGTCTCTTGTCCCCTTTCCTAGAAGGATGGAAATCTTGACTTAATTTTAAATTAGAGAAGTTAGGTTCTACAAACTGATCTGCTTTAGCACGGGCAAGTTCTAATTTCTTTCCATACACCTGGAGATCACGAATAGAATTTATGTCAAGTAGGGCCATCTCTTTCATATATTCTGGTCTAATGTTGTGCATTAGGATATCCAGCTGATCATCTGCAGAGAGAGGTCGTGAAAGTCGATTAAACATACCTTGCATAATTGATAAATATATCATCATGGATTCTTGCTTGGCCTGCGTGCGAGAGCGTATTTCTTGTGTTAATCTATAGTCCAAGTCAGGAATGTCAAAATCTTCCCGCAAACAAGCAAGTAGATGTTGATAAGATGTGAAGGTTTGTTTATTCGATCTGAACCAATGTAATGCTGAATTCTCTAAAAGATCAGAAAAGGCAATAAACGCACGATCCTCTGGTATACCTCTAGCTTGCCTCAACTCTTCCAGCCGTTCTACGAAAATCCTCACACATGTAGTACCATCATATTTTAAGTTTAATGAACATAAATTAATAGGCCTATCACTGACAAGTATTACTTGTGGTTTTTCCATCAAATGCTTCTCTGGTGATGGTTCACGCGTAGGTATATCCTCATCATCAGAGTCATCTTGCAATGAAGTTATTATATTTACTAATTTATTTCTAAATTCTAATATCTCCGGTGTTGAACTAGTCACTCGTGAGAGTCTCATTATATAATATTGGGAGCGAGCTAAAACACGTTTTCTTGTGGCAATATCCTCCTCAGTCAACTCATTAAATGTAACGTACAGTTCATCAATCGGTTCCGAACACAAGCTTACCTCATCTGAAGCCGATGGTGTTGGATATTCATCCTGCTTGATACTGCCTCTTCTTGTCAAACCACATAGACAACGATACTGCTTGCGAAGCGCATCCCTTGTTGCTTTTGCATCTGTGGAAACATTAAAATGTTTGAGTTCATGTAACAATTCCTCTTTACGGAGGTAATCAATCCAAGTGGGCTTGTTCATGATGAACAAAACAATATTCACTTTATTTTTAAATACAGAATCTAGTGTTTCTTAATATTAAATTAACTGTTAGATACTATATAAATTACACTATAATCCGTATATAATTAAGTCAGTACTATGTGACTAACAGGGAAAACATTTACTAGTGTTAAGGATTTATAGCATAAACAATGCCGCTTATTTACTATTTTTACCAATTAGTTTTTAACTCACTAATTAAAGCTGATAGTTAAGCAATGCTAACATGTTGCATGACCTTTTATTAATCACTATGTAAAGAGATATGTTTTACCTAAATGAGTTTAATTTTATATAAGAAAAAGTTTTAAATTACATGTGACTATTTCCATGAGATCTAAAGCCCCACGTTGGGCGCCAAATTGTAAGGTTATGTTTTCCTTACTCACCGGCTGCTCCATCGGTATTCATTGCATGAGACAATAGGGGGCTTTTCGCTTGAGGTCTCAGTGAAATAAAAATCATACATGCGGTCTCTCAATACAATTTATTCTCCTTCGTTCCTCTCGTCTCATTGACAGTTTAGATAATAAATTTAAAGAACAACTTACATTTATGGGAAGATTATTTTACCCACTATAACCTCACTTAAGACACGCTGTCGAAATCAGCATCGTTGTCCATTGGTCCAGAAGATGGAATGAATTGACATGATGCGTGGCAAGCTTGTGTCCTTTACCGGCTACTGGTGTCGCTGAGTTGACTGAGTGAGGAGTTGCATTATAGAATATTGCTAGACCGCTTTTTCTTATATATTTATAATGACGTCATGTCCTTTAAAGGATGGTTATTGAACCCTGTTAAACAAACAGAAAGGATGTTGAAATCTTATGCCACAATGGCAGCACACGTGGCTAGGACTACTAGATTTTAATACTCACAGCGCAAACTAATCCATCTTATATGTTTTCATCTTGACGCTGGTTCCTTTTATTTTACGTTCTTGTTTCCACATTACCGTGTTATGTATGTATTTTATTTCTTTTACAGATCAATTCAGATTTTGCTCCCGTCTCGACCAGGGACGCCAAAGAAAAAGAAATCCTTGCCATTTAGCAAAACGAGCGATACACTCTCCTGTTTATTTAAGTGGCAATATTTCTATTTGTTTAATATTCACGTGAATGATTCTTTTTTATTAGAAATGTATTTCTATTTGCAAGTATTTATTATTTCTATCTAATTTTTATATGATTTAATAATTATAATACTAAAGTTTATTGATTTATCGATTCTTCATCAGCGCCATCTATTCCATTTTCGTATGAACTATGGCGAAGCTTGTCAAAGTAATTAATTACATATTGGCTCAAAAGAGGGCGCTACTCACGTGTTTCTATGCTATAAGTTTTTTAATTGTTACAATGGGGACAGAATATTTATAATGACGTCATGTCCTTTAAAGGATGGTTATTGAACCCTGTTAAACAAACAGAAAGGATGTTGAAATCTTATGCCACAATGGCAGCACACGTGGCTAGGACTACTAGATTTTAATACTCACAGCGCAAACTAATCCATCTTATATGTTTTCATCTTGACGCTGGTTCCTTTTATTTTACGTTCTTGTTTCCACATTACCGTGTTATGTATGTATTTTATTTCTTTTACAGATCAATTCAGATTTTGCTCCCGTCTCGACCAGGGACGCCAAAGAAAAAGAAATCCTTGCCATTTAGCAAAACGAGCGATACGCTCTCCTGTTTATTTAAGTGGCAATATTTCTATTTGTTTAATATTCACGTGAATGATTCTTTTTTATTAGAAATGTATTTCTATTTGCAAGTATTTATTATTTCTATCTAATTTTTATATGATTTAATAATTATAATACTAAAGTTTATTGATTTATCGATTCTTCATCAGCGCCATCTATTCCATTTTCGTATGAACTATGGCGAAGCTTGTCAAAGTAATTAATTACATATTGGCTCAAAAGAGGGCGCTACTCACGTGTTTCTATGCTATAAGTTTTTTAATTGTTACAATGGGGACAGAATTTTATAACACCACTTTTCAAACGCTTATGAAAGAGCACAACATTAACCATTACTCGTCATTTTCTACTAAAAAACCATCAATTTTTTTTTTTTTTTTAATAATAATAAACATTTATTTTCTCTTCCACAAAGGTTTCTTAAAATTATGAAGACGACATGTGATATAAATAAATCCTTTGTGGGAGACTGGTATCTGCACTAGGCAAAACTTGTCACACAGATTACCAGGCCCCCCCCCAAAACAGCGTTGTTTTACTTCAAAAATATAGTGTGAACAGAGATACAAAAACTTAAACTAAAGCTAGTATTTTATAATAGATTGTGAACAGTGAAGTGTAGTATAGAAGAGTAGTGGAATGTGGTGTGGTGTGTAATGTAATGGAATGGTATGTTGGAGTGTGATGTGGTTTAGTGAGGTGCAAGGGTGATGTGGTGTGATGTAGGGTGATTTGGCATAGTATGACGTGGTGTAGTATGGTGTAGTGTGATGTGGTGTAGTGTGGTGTACAGGGCAGGCTGGGGACACATTTATCTTAAAACAGTTAGGAGGCTCTCAGTGCTATCGTAATCAAGGTTTAGTAGATATGTAGTAAGAACTTGCTTACATTTGGCTTTTGTAAGGGGGTATATTTTTAATTTACAGTTTATTTTGTTATATAAATAACTGCCTAAGAAGCAAAAATTGCGGTGTGAGAGACTGGTTCTGCATAGTTGAGTAGAACAGATATTTGCTTTATTGCGTTTTTTAGCATACAAGGTTGGGTCGTAGTATAGTGAAGAATGTTTTCGCAAGATTATTTGAACTATAAACAGTTGCCGAACAGTAAGAACCTTACATTTATCGTAGAGATCAGAGGTAGGGTGAAAGAGAGGTAAGGCATGGGCCACCTTGAGAACTGCTCTTTGTGCTCTTTCGATTTTGATCATAAATGATTTAGGGGCACCATCCCAAACAGAGATACAGTAGTTTAATACAGACTGACATAATGCAAAGTATACTGTTCTTATCACTTTAGAATCCGCCACACGTCGGAGGCTTTAAAAAAGGAAGATTAACTTCCTAATCCTCTTGGATAACAGATCGATATGGGAATTAAAGTTAAGGTTTTTGTCTATAGTGACACCGAGATACTTGATCGAGTTCACTTTTTCGAGTTTTGGGCATGAGCACAAGGAGGAGGAGCTATTTTTACATGTGTGGGCTGTAATATTTAATAGAGGATTTTGGGTGATGTGGGTGTTTGTTAATGTAAATTCAATATATTTAGTTTTTCCTATATTGAGTGAGAGTAAGTTGTTATTTAGCCAGGTCATAACTAGAGAAAAGCCCATCTGTGCAAAGTGGTAAACTTCTTCCCAAGTGTCTCCATAAAAAATAAGAGCCGTGTCATCTGCGAAAGTAATAATCTTGCCGTTCGTAATGTTTAGTTAGCAGAGGTCATTTATGAAGATTAAGAAGATAGGAGGCCCTAAAATACTTCCCTGCGGAATACCAATGTCAATATCGCAGTCATCACTGAACAATTCATCGACTAAAACACGTTGAGTTCTGCCATTAAGGTAACTTTCAAATAGTTTTAGCTGTTTACCACGAATTCCGAGATGTTCAAGCTTCTTCAGTAAGAGTGGTGCAGAGACTGTGTCAAAAGCCTTCGCCAAGTCCAGGAAGATCGTAAGGACCTTTTTTCTCTCATCTAATCTGGAAACGATGGTATCTGTAAGTTTATGTACAGCATCGCTTGTTGATCTGCCTCTTCGAAAGCCATATTGATTATCGGATAAAAGTTTGTTTGTTTCTAGATATTCGATGAATTGCTTATTGATAATTTTCTCTAATATTTTGGATAGTGTAGGCAAAATGGATATTGGACGGTAGTTATTGACACAGTCCCTGCTACCGGATTTATGAATTGGGTGAACTACGGTTTTTTTCAAATCCGCGGGAAATTCACAATTATAAAGGCAGATATTGCAAATAAATGTGATAGGATCAGATAACAAGTTAACGTATCTTTTAATTACTTCACTAGGAATATCGTCATATTTCACGACACTGGTGGTTTTAAGAGATTTTATTATTATTTTTGTCTCTTCAACATCAGTGGGCAGAAGGACAAAAGAGAACAGACAAGGCTGTAAAGAAAAAGTCAGGTTAAAGTCAGGGCCAAAGCCCGTAATAGATCCCGCTAGTGACTTACCGATCTCTACAAATAATTTATTAATCATATTTAACGAGTTTTTGGGCTGATTTGGATCAATCAGATCCATGGGTGGACTTTTCTGTTTATTGGTGTAGGTGATTGATTTAATAGTTTCCCATATAAATAATTGTGGAGAGACTGATTAGAACTATAAAAAATAAATTATATAAATATTTTAGTCTCAATGGAAACTACAAGTGGTTAGGTCTACCACTTGAAGATACATTGAAAAGTTATAACAACACAAAACATCGCACTATTCAATTTAAACCGGCTGATGTGAATAAATGTAATGAACAAGTAATCAAAGAAAATGTAAAAAAAATAAACAAACATGATTTAGTTCAGTGGAAGCCTAAATTCAAAGTTGGTGATTGTGTTCGTATAAGTAAATACAAACATAATTTTGAGAAAGGTTACACTCCTAATTGGTCAACGGAATTATCTATATCTATAAAAGAACAGGGGTTTTTCTTTTGACACGACTACAGCCGAAACCGCTGAACGCAGAAACTTGAATTTTGGACAACAGTTGCAGTCTACCATGTAGATTGGCAATAAGACGGGATTTTGCGAAAATCCTCCTCTAAGGGGGTGAAAAGGGGTGAAAAAGTTTGTATGAAAAATCTTATTCCTTGGGTTTATAAACTTGAAACTTACCACGAATGAGAACACAAGTAAATAAATGAGATAAACACCATTTTTTTTTTTAAACTACCCTCCATTGGTAATCTAGGGGTTGTTAAAGTTTGTATGGAAAAATCATAACGCGTGAGCTGATGAATTTGAAAATCAGTATTTATAATAATAATATAATAATAATAATAAATAATAAGTTATATACTTTTTTTTTTTTTTTTTTTTTTTTTTTTTTTTTAGGTGGTAAAATCATCAAATGAGTCCTCCCGCCCTGGGTGGGGCGGAAGGGACTGTCAGACTCTTACTGACTAAAATCCACCCGTGTTCCTTCCTATGCCCTTTATGTTCCGGGGCCACGGTATCCTGGGTTAAGAAAAAACCCGCGACCCCAGCAGGCATTTGGCGCGAAACACGACGCGCCACCGACCCGGGCTTGGTCCTTGGTCGGACGGCGAGCTACCCATCACTCACCGTCCGCAAGCCCGCTCCGCCGCTGTGCCCTCTGCTGATCAGAGGGACACGCGTTGGAGCATCCACACGACAGGCTATTTGCATACGGGTAAAGAGACCACTTGGGCACACAGTGCCCAAGGAAGAGTTTTTGCCCGCATCCCAGGGTGCACCGGCCCGAAAAACTGGTCTTCCCCCTGGACGTATCCGAGAGGGAACTCCAGTCCACGGGCGCACGTGGAGGTTTCCTGTCATAGCACCCCAATAAGTTATATACTAGATAAGAATTAATCAAACACGTATTTTTGGATTTTTCGAAAATCACCCCCCAAGTTGGTGAAAAGGGGTATTCAAGTTTTGAAGGGAGGATATTAAACCACTAAACGTAGAAACCTGAATTTTGGATGATAGTTGCAGTTTATAATGTAAGTAAGCATTAAGGAAGGATTTTGCGAAAATCTACCTTTAAGGGGGTGAAAAGGGGTGAAAACCTTTGCATGCAAAATCTTATTCTTTGGGTTTATAAACTTAAAACTTGGTACGAATGTGAGTATAAGTAAATAAAAAAGATGGGCACTATTCTTTTTTCAAAACTACCCTTCATTTTTGTGTTTTTAGAAAATCACCCCCTAAATTTTTAAAAGCGTTGATTAAGTTTTAAGGGAAGGATTTACTGCTTGCTCTGTTAAATTCTAAACTGGGCATAAATTATCTCTCAAACGAATAAAGGATGCGTATTTTTATTTATATTTCATAAATCAACCCCTAACGGGGTGAAAATCGGAAAATCAGTTTGTCTACTACGATTGATTGTTTGTTTGTTTTGAGTTTTTAAATTTTCTAATAAGGAGGGTGAGCGGGAATTAAATTCACTGAGGTCGAAATTAGAAACACGCGCAGACGAAGTCGCGGGCAAAGTGCTAGTTTACTATAAAAAAGGTAAATAAAACCTTACCAGTGACATATCACATAGAAGATCAACGAAAGCAAAACATATTAGGAGCTTTTTATGAACAAGAACTGCAAAGATCTAATTATTCTGATGTTTATTTAATAGAAAAGGTTTTGAAAAAGAAAGGAAATAAATTGTATGTCAAATGGTTAGGTCTAAACAGTGCAGAAAACAGTTGGATTGAAAAAGCTGCAGTAATGGACTAAGATATTATAATATATACCCATTTTTTATTTGAAATCGTATCGTTATAATTTGAGTAATGCAAGGGGGCGGACTAGTTAACAGTATAATTAATAATCTACCATTCGAAGTTCATTTGCCTGGATACAATTATTGCGGACCAGGAACCAAACTTCGCAAACGCTTAGCGCGAGGTGATCGAGGTATAAATAAGCTAGATGAAGCTTGTATGCAACACGATATTGCGTATACAAATCATTCAGACTTATCAAATCGCCACAAAGCCGATTTACAAGTACTTAACATGGCCAAACAAAGACTTAAATCAAAAGATGCAGGGCAAGGTGAAAAACTGAGCTCTTGGCTAGTGAACAAAGTTATGAAAGCGAAACTAAAGTCTGGATCCGGCATCAAAACGATTAAAAACTTAGTTTCTAAAATAAAATAAAAAATTAAGAAACTCAAATGCAGCGATAATAAGACTTTAATAAAAGCAGCTTACTTAACCGCAAAAAGATTATTTCCAAACAATCATCATCAGATCCGATTACCCCGAGTAATACCCATACCAAAGACTGGAGGAGTTCTACCTTTAATTCCAATTTTCGCTAGTTTATCGGCTTTAGGAACTTTAGCTGGTGGTGCAGCTGGCATTGCAAAAACCGTCAACGATTACAAAGCAAACAAACAATATTTGCAAGAAACAGAACGACACAATAAAGCTATGGAGGCTTTAAAGTTGGGCAAGGGTTTATACATTAAGCCATATAAAAGCGGCAAAAGATTGTTTATAACATCTTCAAAAAACTGAAAAATATGCTACCCAATCGCCCTCTAACTAATGTAGACATCCGAAAGTTTTCAAGAGACATCCCATATTTTCGTGGGGTCTTCATGAAGGATCGGTTACCTCGGAAGCCGAAACGCATTGAATGTGGTATCGTTAACTTGGATGATTCTAAGAACAAAGGAACCCATTGGGTAGCTTATGCTAAAGTATACAATCACTGTGAATACTTTGATAGCTATGGAAATTTAAAACCTCCCATGAATTAATGCAATATTTCAAAAAATGTAATGTGTTTTATAACTACACAAGATATCAAAAATTTAACGCAGTCAACTGTGGTCATTTATGTTTAAATTATTTGAGGACTTTTTGGAATAAAAATGTATTATAAAATATATGTTTTTCTTTCATTTCAATCATTTACAAGATGTCGTTCACTTTGTCAGTAACTGGAGACTCGTCAGTGTTAACTACATACTATCGAGTGTGCTTTATTGCACTTTTCAACATTTAATTCTATTCCAAACATTGATAAAAGTAATAATAAATTCTATTATGGTTTTAATGAAGTTATTGAAATACCAGAGGGCACTTATCAATTACAAGATATCAGCGACTATTTAAAATCCGAAATAAAAAATGCAACAATCCAACTACGGTGCAATAATAATACTTTAAAAACTACAATATTCTGTACAAAAGACATTAATTTTATCAAAGAAGACTCTTTTGGAAGACTATTAGGATTTAACAAACGAATCTTGAAAGCAAATAAATTGCATATTGTGTCACAGTCTCCAGTCAACATTCTACCTACGACCGTAGTCAGGATTGAATGTGATATTGTAAGCGGTTCATATGTGAACGGTGAACCAAGTCATATTATTCACGAATTTGCACTTAATGTGCCACCTGGATACAGGATCATCGAAATCCCGAAGAACGCAATATACTTTCCAATCAATCAAAACAACATAAGCTGCATAGTAATAACATTTATTATCTGACATTGTTCCTTTGTCTATTATTGTTTTTTGGGAATGACAATGTACGTAATATTATTGTAAAAGCTTTAAACTATATTATAATAGATAATAATTGTATTCTAAGCGTAAAACAAATTTATTTTAATTTTTATTAATCGATTTCCTAATTTCCTTATTTTTTTCACTCGAGTTGACAAAAAATCAATTATGGAATCGATTAGAATACTCGCTTTCACACATCATTACGATTAAAAAAAATAACATGGTTGTCGATTACGAATACAAATTGAGTAGTGGTAATGAAAAATACGTGTTATTGGCCCTGTATTAGAGAATTACGCCAAGATCTGGTCTTTTTTACGTTATTTATAATATTCGGCATGATATTTATCTTATTATTATGGAGTTAAAGCTCGCGTGTGTGATCCAAGTGCAAAATAAAAATGTAAACAAACAAAAGTGGCGCGAAAGTTCGAGTTCAGATATCAAATTTTCATTACCACTGCTAATTTATGTTGAAATACGTATGAATTCGTTACAATACTAAATGACGAGTTATTCATTCCTCCTTTATTGATCCGTTGGATGTCCGAAAACCACGTTTTTTTATGATTTTTAGCCCCACCCAGCACTGCCATCAAAATGGCGAAGATCGTATTTACACTTTTGGATTTTGTTACGGTAAATTATGAAAATAGGCGCTAAATGTAGAAGTTTTAATTTCGTGAATAAATCAGATTTTTATTTAACATTCTTAATTAATGCGCACTCATAGGATTTTACGCAGAGAATATTATATTTTTTAAATTTTTAATGAGGATGTCGTATGACTACAACGTCTGCCCCTTTTGGACCCACTATTGAGCCAGCGTAGGTTTACTTGTCGCGCCCCTTTCGGGGGCGGTACCGAACTATACGGTTAAAGCATTATTCGTTATTAACGTCATTTTTATCGCATTCCAACAGGATTTGCGCCACAGCCGAGCAGACCAACGACGCGCCACGTGTCGCACGTTGCTTGCTGTGTTCGTCTGCATCAGGGCTACGCCCTTGCTTTGAAGTCGGAGAGCGGCGGTGGCACGCCTCCGAGTGCTCATCACACGCTTCTTGCCTGTCCCTGCACGTTTGCATTTAAGTATAACCTGCTGTCATTACACCTACGAGAGTTCTTGTTCTTGAGAGTTTCGCGTTTTTCCGGTGCATCCACGGCTTATTTCATCAATAATAACCTTATTTAAAGTTTTCACAATGCCTAACCTCAAAGATTTAAAAAAGAAACGTGCTTCATACAAAGCCAAACTTACACAGTTTGAGAAATAATTCTGCTGGTCTTGTGCACGTGTGAAAGGCCTAATTGCATTCAATTAAGTGAGCTTGGGGCTAGGTTGCAGAAGATGGAAGAGTGTTACGGTGAATATGATTCTATACAGATTCAAATAGAAAGCTTGCCGGACATTTCAAATGCTGAGTGTCAAGATGAATACCATGAACGCGAGCGCTTCGAGACGCAGTATTTCGCAGCAGTCGGCAAGGCGCGAGAGGTGCTTGGCAGGCCGGTCTCTGCGGAAGCAGAACACAACTCGGACACTTCAATAACAGGTTCTGTCCTCGCTGCAGGTGGGCCAAGCTTAAACCTTAAATTACCTACGATACATCTACCTGCCTTTTCTGGTCAACATGAGAATTGGTTAGAATTTCATGACACTTATGTATCGCTGATTCACAAAAATGGTAATATACCAAAAATTAGCAAGTTTCATTATTTGCGGTCAGCTTTGAAAGATAAGGCTGCGAACGTCATTACTTCTCTAGAATTTTCTGAACATAACTATGATACAGCGTGGTCATTATTATGTGAACGGTATCAAAACAACAATTTGCTCATAAACAATCACATTGATGCACTGCTTGACTTTGAAAATTTTTCAAAGGAATCTTCCTCATCATTAAGAAGTCTCATAGATGCTATCAACAAAAATCTCAGGTCTTTAAAAATGTTAGAGGTCAACACTGAAAACTGGGACCTTATCATTATTCACATTATGAGTAAAAAATTAGACAGTACTACTAACAGGGCATGGAAAGAACATTTGAATTTTAAAAAACCTAAAGCACTTACTTTAGAGCAATTTATCAATTTTGTTAAAGGGCGTGCTGAACTTTTAGAATCATTAGACCACACAAATAGGATCACACGTAGGCAAAGTGAACCTTCAAATACTAAACCAAAAACATTTGTTGCTAATCAAAAACAAAAACGACAAGCAACAGGTTCTTACAAATGTCCTCGGTGCAAAGAGTCCCATCCTATCTACATGTGCCCACAGTTTATGTCATTGTCTGTGAAATCTCGAATTGCAGAAGTTAAACGTCTCAACCTGTGCAACAATTGCTTAAGACAGGGACATGTGTCACAGGATTGCAAATCAGGGCCTTGCAGAGTATGTTCTAAAAAACATAATACAACATTACACTTAGATGAACCTGCACTTACACGACAGCAGAGCAATAGTGATGTCTCTCAGGATAAGTGTGTTATGCTAACCTCACAGGAGGACTGCCACTCCAAAGTAGCTTCAACAATAGGTGTATTCCCGTTCGTCCACTCGACTTCGTCCCACTAGTGGGACGAACGGGAATTCCTTATTTATTTTCCCGATGGTCCCACTAAATTTTTTGAGTGGACGAATGGGAATAATTTATTAATTCTTTTTTGTAATTCTATTGGTCCCACTAAATAATTTATGACCGGTGGTTTTAATTGGTAAAAAAAAACAAAGGGAATTGTCTACTTTGTTAGGGCATTTTGGCTTAGTGTGAACATTAACTAAAATATTTAATGAATGAGGATTTAAATAGTTTATACCTCAAAGAAACGAAATATTATAAAAAAGTTGCAGGAGACTGTAAAAATGGTTCACAATAGCATGTGTAACGCAAAATCTCGTCGCTGAAAAAAGTTACAATTATGAGTACTCCTTGTCCATAATAAAGGATTTACCTTTATCATAATGATGTTCTCTTACTTTGAATGCACTTGTAACACATATCCTGATGTAAATAAAAAAAATAAAACTAATAATCTTTATTAGTGATTTTTATTCGGAATCATAAATCAATAAGATATTATCTAAAAACTGGGCAGGCGGCCTAATATTATTTTCGTGCCTTGCCCAGCTTAGGTACCATATTATGGTCATAACATGAGCACAGCAACCCACAGTTCTTCGCCCTACAAGACAATTGCAATAATATTGAGATATTGCTTCTCTGCCCTGCAGATCGTTATTAATTAAAATATATACATAATATATTTTTCGGCTTATGTGCCTGCTTTGGATTTTGCCTCTTAATAGATTGCAATTGCCTGTTAAGGGTAAACCTTCAAGAAGGTTGCTGGCTCTCTCCGTACACACTTCAATAGTATAGGAACCATCATTCCTGATATGCTCCCCGTAATATGATTTTGCTTGCTTTAACTGATATGTTCCACAGCCAAATAAAATGAGCTCGTTGTATGTCAGTCTTGGAAATGTTACATTATTGATGTTTACATTTATGTAGGAATGTTTTCTTTAAAATTCTAATTCTATTATTATATTTTAACTTAATTTACCGTAAAATGAAAACACAGAATTGTTGAGTGGAATGGAACGTAATGTGTGCGGGGGAAGGAAGGGAGAGGGGGAGAATGGCGGATGATTGTTAACCGAAACGACGTTGCTTAAAAGTAAAAATTGTAATTTGTGTGAAACGAGCCAAAATAAACGAAGAAATTAGAAGAAGTGGTTTTTATCATCTTGCCCCATCTCCTACAATTGGGGGCTCGTCCGGGATTGCCTGGAAACATTTGGCTGCAGCGGGTTTACCGGCGTGAGCGCGACCGGCGACACGTTTTAACAAAGACGAAGACGACGAAGTAGCTGGGTATAGCGGCGAGGTGGCTGCTACTATTCGCTACATACGAAGATATCCACTAGAAGATGCCTGTGGATAAAAGTATCGACCCCGGAGTAAGCACCGGCACCGGTTCAGGCGCAGCGGCGTCGGCATCGGCCATTATGCCGATGGAGGCTACGTACGGCATAAGCAAGTTTAGCGGCGAGGACAAAACCTATTCATCGTCAAAATGGGCTGCCGATATCGAAGATAATGCTGAAATATTCGGCTGGAGTGCACAACAGAAGCTCATCATCGCTCGACGGTCACTCGTGGGTACGGCGGAATTATGGCTTAAATCTGAACGGACTTTTAAGTCATACGACGAGTTGAAGACGGCTGTTCTAAAAGAGTTCCCAGATGCGCTAAATTCTAAAGAAATGCACGAGTACATGGCGAGCCGCAAGAAAAGGAAAGATGAAACTGTGTACCAGTATATGCTCATTATGAAGGAGCTGGGCAAACGTGCAAAATTTCCCGATTATATTGCTATACAATATATAGTAGACGGGATATCTGATTACGAAAGCAATAAGGCGATATTATACGGAATCACAACGTACAGCGCGCTTAAAGAAAAACTCTCGATTTACGAGACAATGAAGTCGAAGATGAGAAGAAGCAACGAAAGCAAACATAGTGCGGCCAATGCGAGTAAACAAAACGGTGATAATAAGCAGAAAACATCAACATCAGGCGAAAAGAGGCAATCACCTTCCGGCCGTATGTGTTATAAGTGTGGTGAAAAGGAGCATATGGCTAGTCAGTGTCCGAATGGTGTGAAATGTTTTCGGTGTAATAAGTTCGGTCACTTAAGCAAAGATTGCAGCGGCCATATTGATAGTGAAGCATCAAAGTCGAAAAAAACGAACGGCGCTGGACATTCAATGTGTGTGATCGATAAGGTTGGTAGCAATGATAACACCGAACGAGTGAACGAGTTGAATGACGGCGGACCGAATGGATCGACCACAGACGCGTGTGAAGTTGGTACTACTGTTGACAGTTGTCAAAGAAACCGTAACTGTCAAAATTGCTCTGACGTTTTGAACGTAAACAACAACAAAACGAATAAGTCGGTGAAAAGTGTTAAAATGTGCGGTGTTACTGTGAATACGTTGATAGATACGGGCTGTGACTATAACTTAGTAACGTCTGAGTTGTTTTTCGAACTGAGCGGCGTCGCATACGTCAAAGATAAGGTTACACTAACGGGGCTAGGATCAGCGCAGGTATGTACTTTGGGTAAGTTCACCACATTTATAGAAGTTGATAATAAAAGTTTTGAGACCTGTTTTTATATTGTTCCATCAGGTGTTATTCCATATCAGGTTATATTAGGTCAGTCTTTCTTAGTAAACGCCACTATCTTATTAGACAAAGGTGCAGTCAAGCTTGTGCCACAAGATGATTACAGTCTGTGCTTGTTAAGTTTACCAAGCGAATCTGAGGAGCCTATTTCTCAGATCCCTGCCGTGCAAGAGCTCATTGATAGTTATAGGATATTAAAGGTTAAGGAAGCACCTATCAAGTTAAAGATTATTTTAAAAGACGATATACCAGTGGCTCAGCGTCCAAGAAGATTGGCTATCAAAGAAGAAGAAATAGTTAAGAAACAGGTTGACGAGTGGTTAGACAAAGGCATAATAAGACCTAGTTATTCGGAGTATGCGAGTCCACTGGTACTGGTCAAGAAGAAGGACGGAAGTTTCAGAGTTTGCGTAGATTATAGGAAAATAAACCAAAAGATGGTTAAGGATGAGTTTCCCTTGCCAGTCATAGACGACCACATAGATAAATTGAGTAAATCAATCATTTTTAGTACACTGGATTTGAAAAATGGATTTTTCCACCTGCCGGTAGATGAGGACTCGGTGAAGTATACTTCATTTGTAACAAGCAGTCCAGAAGGGCAGTACGAGTTTTTGCGGGCACCTTTTGGTCTATCAGTATGTCCAAAATACTTCAGTAGATTCATTAACATAATTTTCCGAGATTTAATTGTACAGGGGATAGTTTTAATCTTTATTGATGATATTGTTGTTCTTGCTAAAGATGAAAAAGAGGCTCTAAAGAATCTTAGTCTAGTTTTAAATATTGCTTCTGAATATGGGTTAGAAATTAATTGGAGAAAATGTCAGCTGTTACAAAGAAAGGTAGAATATTTAGGTCATGTAATAGAAAATGGTACCATTAAACCATCACCTGAAAAGACGGATGCAATTGCACGTTTTCCTGAACCAAAGTCCACTAAGCAGGTTCATAGTTTTGTGGGGTTAACGTCATACTTTCGCAAGTACATTGAAAGTTATGCACTCATAGCTAGACCACTAACGGAATTACTAAAGAAGGAAAAAGAATTTTATTTTGGAGAAGAAGAGAGAAGAGCATTTGAGGTATTGAAAAGTAAACTTTGTAGTGAACCTGTATTGAAAATATTTGAAAGTGGCTTAGATACAGAGGCGCATACTGATGCGTCGAAGTATGGATTTGGAGCAATTCTTATGCAGAAAGGCACCCAAGATGGAGAATTGCATCCTATCCATTACATGAGTAAGAAGACCAGTGTTACTGAGCAAAATTATCATAGCTATGAGTTAGAAGCTTTAGCAGTAGTTGAAAGCGTTAAGAAGTTTAGAAAGTATTTATTCGGAATTCACTTTAAGATTGTGACTGACTGTTCAGCATTTCAGAAAACATTGTACAAAAATGAGATATCTACCAAGGTGGCTAGATGGGTTTTATTCCTCCAAGATTTTGATTATGAGATAGTTCATCGGTCTGGAAAGAAGATGTCACATGCAGATGCACTAAGCAGAAATCCACATGTTTACATTGTCCAGTCAGAATTGCATGCAAGAATTTGTAAAGCCCAGAAGGAAGATGAAAATTTAAATTTAATAAGGGATATTTTGAAGGAGAAAGAATACAAAGATGTTTACATTGAAAAAGACTTAATTTACAAAGGGGTGGAGAAGAGATTAGTTATACCAGAAGTAATGGACACTGAGATTATAAGAAGAGCTCATGAAGTAGGACATTTCGGCAAAAAGAAGACCATTGATATGATAGAAAGAGATTATTATATAAAAGATTTAACTAAGAAGGTTGATAAAGTAATATTAGGATGTGTTCCATGCATTTTAGCTAGTAAGAAGGAGGGAAAGCAAGAAGGCTTCCTCAACCCAATCGAAAAAGGAGAACTTCCATTAGAGACGCTGCACATTGATCATCTTGGTCCATTGGACTCTACGAAGAAATTATATAACTACATTTTGACTGTCATTGATGCTTATACAAAATTCGTTTGGATATATCCCACAAAGACTTTAACAGCTAAAGAGACAGTAGACAAATTAAAAATTCATCAAAAGGATTATGGAAACCCCTCAAGAATTATCACAGATAAAGGGACAGCTTTTACTGGAAAAGAATTTCAAGATTACTGTAATGAAGAAGGAGTCCAGCATCACACAGTCACTACAGGCATTCCAAGAGGCAACGGACAGGTTGAACGAATCCGTAGAGTAATCATCTCAGTATTAACTAAAATGTGTGTACAGGAACCAACTCATTGGTATAAGTATGTAAGTCATGTTCAAACGGCTATCAATAGTACCTATCAGAGATCAATTAATACCTCACCATTTTACTTATTCATTGGAACAAAAATGAAGCAGAAAGAAGATATACCAATTTTAGAATTAATAGAAGAAGAATGCAGACAAGATTTTATTGATAAACGACATAGTTTAAGGCAGGAAGCTAAAGCACAAATTCTAAAAGTTCAAGAGGAAAATATCAAGTCATTTAATAAAAGAAGGAAAGAAGAACAGAAATATAAAGAAGGAGATATAGTTGCAATTCGCAGAACACAATTTGGAAATGCAATGAAATTGAAGCCAAAATTCTTAGGGCCATATAAAGTTGTCAAGGAGGTTGGTAAAGATAGATACCAGGTCCATAAGGTGGACCCTAGGGCAGAAGGACCGCTAAGAACTTCAACATGTGCAGACTCTATGAAGTTGTGGCCATAGGCTTCTGCACTCACTGCCAATCTGTTTACTAATTCTAGGTATTTTAATCTTCAGCAAACCCTTTCTTGATGATGTGGTGTAACTTAATCTTTGATGTATCGGTGTATCTTGTGTTGTAATTAAATTTAAATTTGTTGCATTAAGAATTTTGTACTTATGTAACTTGTGTCATTGTAAAGAAAAATTTAAGTTAAGATCTTTAAGATTATCATTTATATTATGGAATGTAACTCATCATAGTTGTAGTAGTAAAGCAAATTTTAGTGTAGTTCTGTTTCAAAGACTAATGTCACACAAAGAAATGTTATTAAAGACCTGTCATGTAAACAAAGTTATATTTTTTAAAATGAGATGTAACACATTGAGTTGTTACCTAACAAAGTTGTATTAAATTTTCCATTAAGTAATTGAACTGCATATTAAATTTAAATTCCTTCATAAAATGTTTGTAAGTATTGCTGTATAACGAACTTATGTTCAAGTTAACCTATTATAAGAATAAGAGTGTGTAAGGTGGTACGGATGATAGAGGAAAGGTGTTAGGTTGAGTAAAATTCATTGTTAGATTTAAGAAGTACTTTATTTTGTTTCCTTTCACCAAACAAGTTTGATGTTATATTTTGTTGTTAACTTAGAATCTAAACAGTTGTAAAAGAATTTTCGGAGTAGGAACATTTATGAAAAATTATCTTTGTATTGTAAAGTAGTTCAGTTCAACATTACATAGTCTGAGGTCAGACTATAGAGCAGAATGGCCGAGCTGTAGGAATGTTTTCTTTAAAATTCTAATTCTATTATTATATTTTAACTTAATTTACCGTAAAATGAAAACACAGAATTGTTGAGTGGAATGGAACGTAATGTGTGCGGGGGAAGGAAGGGAGAGGGGGAGAATGGCGGATGATTGTTAACCGAAACGACGTTGCTTAAAAGTAAAAATTGTAATTTGTGTGAAACGAGCCAAAATAAACGAAGAAATTAGAAGAAGTGGTTTTTATCATCTTGCCCCATCTCCTACATTTATATTTAAAAACTGTGATCGTCTTCTATTTAAATTATTTAAGACAACAAAATCAGCAAGTGTGTTATTCATGTACAGTCTTTCGTTTACTATTTGAAGGATTTGGCTTGCATCTTCTCTGTTCCTGACTTTTTGGTGAAACTTATTTATCAACGCAGCAGCCACTTTAAAATCTATAATAGCATGCTTGGATGCTAAGTTAAAGAATTCATGACGGAATATTTTAAATGAATGTTTAAAAATCCCATTAACTGTTTCTACAACCCACCTGCATATTGTAACAGTTCTTGATTTATTCGCTGCCAATGTTGATAACTGAGTTTCACCTGCTTGTAAAGATGCAGGCATATGAACAGAATAACTACACTCTTCTAGTAATGGTACACAGTCTCTGAAACCCCTATCCAGAATAAAAACATCTCCCGCTTGAAAATATTGCCTCAAAGTGTTTGCTTCAGTTCTAAATTCGTTTAACATAATGTTAGCATCGGATGTGGTTGCTGGATAAGGGCCTAATACATCAATAATGTATCCATCGGAGCATACCATTAGGAATGGTTTCATTAGGTTCCTGTACTTGTGCAAGGAGTACGTATTTTTTTGATATAGATAATTCGAACTCTTTTGAACATACAAATATGTACCATCAATTATAATTATTGGTTTTCTGTCTGCTCCACCAAATAATCCATTAGGGATAATAAGATTTCTTTCCGATATTTCTGCCCTAGTAATATGATTTATTCCTAAATTGTGAGGAATAAATTCCTCTTTTAACAAATCGCGAGCCTTGCCCATTAGCCTGGATAATGTTGTGCGTGGTACATTCAGTAATGATGAAATTCTTTCATCGCTATCCCCAGTTCTAAGTTTGATTAAATATGCAGTTAGAGCCAATGTCCCATTATGTACCCCAGATAACCCTGGAATGTCTGCTTTTAACTGATTAAACTGTGTTTTGGAAAGTCCGATCCAGAAATGGACAATATCTTCTGACATTCCTTCTATATTATTAAAATCAAATGTTTGGTTTCTTTCTTTAATAAATGATGCAAAATCCTGGATATGTCTTGCAGTAAATGTATGGTTAGGCTGAGAAATGTTTGATAAATGCTCTACCCAGTTATTGTCACTTAAATGAAACCCACATATTCTGTTGTTTTTTGGCACATAAAAATTAAAATCAGTGAATAACTTCACCCTAAGCCATGTTGGGACACTCAGTCGCTGTGGTGAGTCACAATCTGGACAAAAGCAATAAGCTTGTGTATCAGGTGCTCGAGTATAATCCGGCAATGTTATTGTTTCCGTTGATGCTGGTTCATTTTCAGATACAGGAGCTGGTGCTCTATCAGCTCGTTGCCAACATGGGTGGCAGATGCGATCGGATCCATGAACCTGAAACAATTTCATTCCGAGTTAGTGTTGTTGAAACACAAACACTATGTTCTAAACACAAACATAAAATACAAAAATAATGCTTGTACCTGCCGTGGTAATATCCACTCGCTTATTACATTTCTTATATGGGTTTCTCTTGCAGAATTTGTATTCAGAACATGATATCTACTTCGTAGTACTGAACATCCACAATTCACACATAGTTGTCGTTGTTGACCAGTACTTGTACTTGGTTCATTTTCTTGAGTCACAGAGTTGTTGAGAGCCAACATCCAGCAAGAATGACAAACAAAGCTCTGGGCTGTAACCTGTAAATAAGACAAGAATATTTAATTTGCTTCAAAAAACAAACGGTTTCATTCATCAAACCCTAAGCAGACGCTGGCGTTCGCGCTGTCATTGTCTTTCTATTGTGTCTCTAATTACGATATTGAACAAGTTAAATACAAGAGATTATTTGAAAAACATTAAATAAGTAAAACATTAGCTCACCAGTTGTGGAGCAGTCCATTGTCGAATTATTGATAGTATTTCAACGGATTCCAGAGTGCGTCTCCTACGATGCATAATATCAGTGCCGCAATTGACACAACGCATTAGTTCTTCATTACCACTAGAGGCAATAAGATCGTGCGGAGGAGGTTCAAAGTTCGTGCCAAGGTTTTCATTTAAAGCCGGTTCAACGTTCAACAAAATAGCGCCAGAGTCATCGTTATAAGCAGATTCAGTGTCCAAGGGTAAAGCCGGGTTATCATTTGGAGTGGTTTCGGAGTCCATTATAACAAAACAAATAAAGTTCGCAAAAAGTAACCAAAACAACATTCATATTACACAAAAGCAAAACGAATGGTTTTTTTTCACTGTTTGTCATTATTGACAGTTGGTATTGTCAGTTGATAAATATAAAACGATTAAACAACAATCGAATTATTATTATAATCGAATGATTTGCAGGTTAAAATCGATGATTGTAGATATTTTTTTTGTATGTTGTTGATGTAATTAAAGAAAAATAAATATAAAACGTTTTAAAAATCACTTGATAACAAATTCTCGCTAAAACATATTATATTTTACTCATATGTAAAAATCGATTACAATCGTTCTAAAAGACTGTAATCACAAATATCATTAATATGGCAACACAGAATTAGTCTGTCATTGAAAAAATGGCGGAGATTATGAACACAATCAGTTTAAATACTTGTTAAATGACTTGTTTGTATATTTACTTTCCTGCAACGAAAATCACAAAAATATTAACCTTAGATTTAATTACTTTGTTTCGTAAACATACATTTCGCTGGACGACCTGTTCACGAAAAGCCGAAAATGAACAATTCCCTTTGGAATAAAAATCCGTCATTTCAATCACAGTAAAAATCACAGAATCAACTTTGCGATTTATAAAAATAAAAATAAATTTATAAAAAAAAATTATAGCGCTTGTCGAGAACGAAGTGGAGTAAAGGACAAGCAAACTACGAAACAACGAATAAATATATTTCTGAACAAATCTTTTTAGTGGGACGAATGGCACTAATCGAAGAACATATTCCCGTTCGTCCCCTCTTGAATTAGGAGTGGGACGATCGGGAACAAATTAAATATTATTTTTGTAAATTCCCGTTCGTCCCACTAGTGGGACGAAGTCGAGTGGACGAACGGGAATACACCCAACAATACAAACAGATGTTGCTTTATCATCTTCTCACAACGGTTGCGTATTGCTCTCTACAGCGCTCATAGACATTGTAGATTGTAATGGAACAAAACATACTGTCCGCTGCTTATTAGATAACGGTAGTGCGTCCAACTTCATTACAGAAAAACTCAGTAAAAAACTTAACTTACCAATAAGGTCTACTTCCATTACAGTGGAAGGTTTAAATCAATCGCTACAGGTTACCATACGTTCCACCCTGACTATAATGTCACGCACTGAATCTTATGTGGACAACATAGATTGTTTCATCGTACCAAGGATAACACAATTGTTACTTACCACCTATTTTAACATTTCAGATTTAAACATTCCAAGTAATTTAACATTAGCTGATCCTAGCTTCAACATACCATTGGAAATTGACATACTCTTAAATGCAGAAATATTCTGGAAAGTCCTAGGAACAAAACGCATTTCTCTAGGTAAAAATAAACCAAATCTTATCAGTACAAAGGTTGGATGGTTGGTGTCAGGCGTTATGTACAACCAAGAACGTAACAAGCCTACAGCATGTTCACAAACAGCTCAATGCAATTTCATACATAGTAGCCAGCTTCAACAGCAACTAGATAGATTCTTCGAATTAGAGTCAGTTTCAGCGCGTAAAACAACAAATGAAGAAAATGAGTGCGAACAAAATTTTATAAAAACAACCACTCGTGACAAAGATGGTCGTTTCATTGTAGAAATTCCTTTAAAAGGGTCCCCAAATAAATTGGGTGACTCATATGAGCAAGCTTTATCTAGGTTTCCATCTTTGGAGAGAAAGTTTAAACGTGATCCATTATACAAAGAAAAATATTCAAATTTCATTAAAGAGTACATTGACCTCGGTCATATGTCTATAGCTAACAATAGCACTGATAAATATTCATATTTCATGCCACATCATGGTGTAATTAGAGATACTAGCTTAACCACGAAACTCAGAGTTGTTTTTGATGCGTCAGCAAGGACTACATCACAGCTGTCATTTAATGACATACAGTATGTAGGTCCTACAGTTCAGGATAGTTTAATAGACATATTAATCCGATTCAGGCAACACAAATATGTTGTGACATCAGATTGTGAAAAAATGTACCGTTGTGTACTGGTAACACCAGAGCAACGCTGTCTTCAACAAATCTTGTGGCGGTTTGATCCCACTCATAAGGTAGATAGTTACAAACTTAATACTGTTACTTATGGCACCACAGCTGCCCCATATCTGGCCACACGGTGTCTAGTGCAACTAGGTCAGGAGTGTTCTTCTCCTCAGGTGCGTGAAACAATTTTACATGATATCTACGTAGACGATCTAATCTCGGGCCATGACTCGGAAACAGAATTAATTCAAACTTGTCAAGGAGTTATTGCAGAATTAAAAAAGGGACGAGATCACAGCCCGAACAGTGGTCCTTCGAGCCGGAGTCTTAGAGTTATATCGTTGGGATCAGAAGACAACGAACTCTCGAACTTTCTAAAATCAAGGTGTAATGACGTCAGTCTAAATGCAGCAGAGCAGGCAATTAATTTCAAATTCGCTCCTGCTTATAGTCCACATTTCAACGGTTTAGCTGAAGGCGCAGTTAAGTCTGTTAAATTCCTTCTTAAAAGGATCCTATCCTTAGCCCATTTAACTTACGAAGAGTTAAACACAGTACTAATTCAAATCGAAGGGATTTTAAATTCACGCCCTCTGACTCCATTGTCTTCTGATCCCAACGATATAACTCCACTGACTCCATCTCATTTTTCAATTGGACGAACAATCATGATGTTGCCTACTCAGGTGGATATAGAAAGAGAGACACAGATCAGCACTTTGTCCCGATTTAAAAGAGTACAAGCATTAGCGGCTCATTTTTGGAAACGATATCAGACGGAATATCTTTCAGAATTACAGAAACGCGCAAAATGGCAACGCCACGATCAGGAGCTGCTGCAGCTGGGAGACTTGGTCGTGGTCAAGGACGACCGCCTTCCACCAAATCATTGGCAACTCGGCCGCATCATACATCTGCATCCTGGCTCCGACGGCATCACTCGCGTCGCCGACGTCAGGACAGCTTCGGGAGTGCTTCGCCGAGCCTACAATAGGCTCTGCCTGCTACCCACTTCAGACCTTGGAACATGTTCCAACGGGGGGAGCCTGTTGGCGCGCATACGTGCGCCGACCACACCTGCGCGGTCAGCGGGTGGAGAGGGGTAGCGATCACGCCACTGCCTCCTCGCCCCGCGCGCCCGCGCCTCCGCCGCGAGTCCCGTGCGCCTCGGGAGCGCGCCCCTGCGCCTCGTCTTCACCCCCCCGCTCCGTGCGCTACAGGCGTCGCTCGCGCTGCCTTCAAGCCTCCGAGCCCGGCCGGGCGCCGCACGGCCGCACTTCGTCCGCGTCTGCCGCCGGGAGCGGGCGTTGTCACACGGCGCGTGCCGCGCGCAAATGCGCATGCGCGCGGCCCGCAAGCCGGCGCCGTCGGCGCCGCCGCACCCCGCTTCACCACTCACTTCGTCCAAAACCTGGCATGAGAGCGGGCGTCGTAATCAACCGCGCGTACATCCATAAATTGTCGCGACCGGAACATTTTATTGAACAGTAGAAGCAAATTGTCATTACCTACATTAAGAAATCGCATTAAACCCTGTTAAAGTCACCAAAGGACTTTCATTGGAAGAAACCTGCTTAAGTACCTCAAACCAAAAAGGGACGAGATCACAGCCCGAACAGAAAGTGAAATGGAAAATAACCGTGAGGCGGTGATAAATGTAAAAACTGTCAGCATCGGAACTCTATTATTATAATTATATAATCACTAGCTGTGCCCGCGACTTCGTTCGCGTGGATGTCGGAATTTGAAAATGTATTTTTTTGTGCGAAGCGCTTAATTCTCGCCAGGTTTCTTATAAATCATCCCGGGTCGACGGCGCGTTGTGTCCCACGCGCGCCTCAAAGAGCGTCAGCTTAATGACGGGGCCCCCCTCTCAGAGGGCCAAAGCCTGCCGGGGTCATTCCGGGCGGGATTATTCCCTTACCGTGTCCCCGGAACTTAACAGGCTATGAAGGACACCGTGGATTTTAGTCAGTAGAAGTCTGACAGTCCCTCCCGCCCTGCCCGGGGTTGGAGGACTCATTTGATGATTTTACCACGCTAAAAAAAAAAAAAAAGGTTTCTTATAAATCATATCGTTTTCATATAAACCCTATATTTAGAATTTATTAAGACTTTTCAAGAATATTAGACGTGTTTGTAATAAACGCCCTCTGTAGTTCAAAGACTATTCAATTAGAGCACCTATTCCATCTCATTCCATCCCACTCCATCCCACTCTATCCTACTCCACCCCACTCAATCCCACTCCATCCCACTCCATCGCACTCTATCCCACTGCATCCCACTCCATCCCACTCCATCCCATTCCATCCCACTGCATCCGACTCCATACCACTCCATCTCACTCCATACCACTCCATCCCACTCAATACCACTCCATCCCCCTCCATCGCTCTCTAACCCACTCCATCCCATTCCATCCCTCTCCATCCCATTCCATCCCACTCCATCCTACTCCATCCCACTTCATCCCACTCCATCCCTCTTCATAGCACTCCATCAAAATCCGTCCCGCTCTACCCCACTCCACCCCACTCCATCCCTCTTCATCTCAATCCATCCCACTCCATTCCACCCCATCCCTCTCCATTCCACCCCATCCCTCTCCATCTCACTCCATCCCGCTCTATCCCACTGCGTGCCAGTTCATCCCATTACATCCCACTCCATCGCACTCCATCCAACTCCATCCTACTTCATCCTATTCCATCCCTCTCCATCTCACTCCATCCCACTCTAATCCACTCCACCCCTCTCCATCCCACTTCAGCCTACTACATCCCTCCCCATCCTACTCCATACCACTCCATCCCACTCCATCCTACGCCATCCCACTCCATCCTACTCCATCCCACTCTATCCCACTCCATCCCACTACATCCCACTCCATCCCACTCCATCCCACTCCATTCCACCCCATCCTACTCCATCTCACTCCATCCCGCTCTATCCCACTGAGTCCCAGTCCATCCCATTACATCCCACTCCATCGCACTTCATCCTACTCCATCCCACTCTAATCCACTCCACCCCTCTCCATCCCACTTCAGCCTACTACATCCCTCTCCATCCTACTCCATACCACTCCATCCCAATCCATCCTACGCAATCCCACTCCATCCCACTCTATCCCACTCCATCCCACTCCATCCCACTCCATCCCACTCCATCCCACTCCATCTCACTCCATCCGTTTCCATCCCATTCTAGCTGTTGCCAGCGGCTTCACCCGCTACAACTCGAAAATTATCCCACGGGAACATAAAATCGGGATAAAAGCTATCCTATGTGTTAATCCAGGTTATAAACTATCTGTGTACCAAATTTTAGCCAAATCCGTTCAGTGGTTTTTGCGTGAAAGAGTAAAAAACATCCATACATCCATACATCCATACATCCATACATACAAACTTTCACCTTTATAATATTAATAATAATAATAGGATTAATTCCTCTCCATAGCACTCCATCAAAATCCGTCCCGCTCTACCCCACTCCACCCAACTCCATCCCTCTCCATCTCAATCCATCCCACTCCATTCCACCCCATCCCACTCCATCTCACTCCATCCCGCTCTATCCCACTGCGTCCCAGTCCATCCCACTCCATCCAACTCCATCCCACTTCATCCTACTCCATCCCACTCTAATCCACTCCACCCCTCTCCATCCCACTTCAGCCTACTACATCCCTCTCCATCCTACTCCATACCACTCCATCCCAATCCATGCTACGCAATCCCACTCCATCCCACTCTATCCCACTCCATCCCACTCCATCCCACTCCATCCCACTCCATCCCACTCCATCTCACTCCATCCGTTTCCATCCCATTCTAGCTGTTGCCAGCGGCTTCACCCGCTACAACTCGAAAATTATCCCACGGGAACATAAAATCGGGATAAAACCTATCCTATGTGTTAATCCAGGTTATAAACTATCTGTGTACCAAATTTTAGCCAAATCCGTTCAGTGGTTTTTGCGTGAAAGAGTAACAAACATCCATACATCCATACATCCATACATACAAACTTTCACCTTTATAATATTAATAGGATTAATAGGATAATTTTAGGCATTTCTGTAACTCTGTTATATAAGTACTGTAATTTCAAATTTCAAAATAATCCAAGCGATAACAGTCCCTTGGATAATTTTGAAGCTGCGGGGGGAGGCGTTATGAATGCTCTACCTGTCTTATCTCTAGCAAGTAGTCCGGTGGGAACAATAACAGTACGCTTATCCCAGCCGCGACGGGCGGGCTCTGCTGACCAAGCATTCTCGATATTGTTAGAGCGTAACTTTATATGCTAGATAATAAGTGAATGTTTATCCAGTTGTTAGTTAAGATAGAATTGGACAGTCTGAAATAAACGGTCGTCAAGTAAAGTTGTGCCTTTTAAAAACCCTCCGAGACTCCCCGGTAACTTATGTACCTTGAAGCTAATCTATGTTTTTTATTCTACAGTTAGCGATGGAAACACACATATAAATTCCATATATTATCATATAACTGATACCACTGAATGCGATCACAATCTTTTCTACTTATTTTTGTTCCGTGTAACGTTGCGGATTACCAACGTTGCATTTCAAAACTATAAATAGTTCATTAACACTTTCACTGTCCGCGCAGCAGACACAATACCTAAACAATAGTCGTGAGTCACATGTGATTCATCGGACAGGGAAGAGTGGTTAATATAAATTTGTAGGTATCTAGTAAATATTCTTGAATTACGTCGAGACAAAAAGTAATTTATAAGTGGGTAGTTCTAAACTGATTTGACAGTTCTGTGGTGACAGATCTGTGGAATGTTCTAGCTGCGGATAAGTGAGTGGTAATGCTTATGCTGTCTCACTCTCACGCGTGCAAAGTCCAATTCCCCTTCTCTTTGAGCGAGGCATTTTGTAGCAATCAGCTGGGATTTGATCCAGTACATAAAAAACCGACCGCGCAGCAAGTGGTATCTCCCTACATTAGATACTACCTATAACTGTCGGTTCCGGTTATTATTTTGATAGATTTATAAATTGATAATTAATAAATCGTGTTAATTCACCTGTTGAAGTGTACCTACATCCCCGTGAAGGGTAAGCTTGCCAAACCAAACCTTTATAACTGCTAGCTATTGTGTTTCTATCTTTTTGTATTGAGCAGTTACCTACAGACTTATTATTTTGTGTTCTTATTTTTTCTTTGTTAGGTTTTTATTTTGTTAAGCCTCGAATGTTCCATACGCTCGTAGGCCTATAAATAATGTTGTGTTAATGCTTCACGCTAATTTAATATTGTGTACCTGATGATGAGCTGAAGGTGGGGCCATTTGGATATGGGCAACGGAACCCCCGGGGACAGAGACTGGCTGATTTCCTGGAGAAAGGGGGACTCTTTATGATGAACTCTTTCTTTCAGAAGCCGCCTCACAGGAAATGGACCTGGATAAGTCCCGATGGTTCCACGAGAAATGAGATAGACTTTATCATGACCAACAAGAAACGAATATTCAATGATGTCTCAGTGATTCACAGGATAAAAACCGGAAGCGATCACCGAATGGTCAGAGGCACGTTGAATATTAACGTAAAACTTGAAAGGTCCAATCTGATAAAGTCCACGCTCCGACCTACTCGCGCCTCTATCCAAAACCCCGAAAGCTTTCAACTCGAGTTGTTTAATCGCTTCGACTGCCTGGAAAATTCAGCGTCAGTGGACGAGATCAATAATAGGTTCATAGAAACTGTCCAAACGGTGGGCTCTAAGTACTTTAGACCCCGTCGTGCAAATAGACCTCAAAAACTCTCCGACCACACTCTAAACCTCATGGCTGAACGACGCTCTTTAAGACTGCAGACTTCCGGTGACGCCGAGTCATACAGGCAGCTCAATAGACAAATTTCTAAATCCTTGCGGCACGATGTACGCCTCTTTAATGCTAACCACATTAAGGAGACGATTGAGCGTAACAAGGGCTCCAAAGTGTTCGCAAGGGATATGTCTATTGGGCAAAGCCAGCTGACAACGTTGAAACGAGAAGACGGTAGTACAGCGTCGACCAAAGCAGAGGTATTGGAGGAGGTCGAAAGGTTCTATGGACAGCTATACGCTTCGGTCACAAAACCTGTTAGCAGCGCGGCCAAAGACCCAAGAGCCAAATTGACCCGACACTATACCGAAGACATCCCGGACATCAGCCTGTACGAGATTAGGATGGCCCTTAATCAGCTAAAAAACAATAAGGCGCCGGGTGAAGACGGAATCACTTCAGAGCTTCTGAAAGCGGGTGGAACACCAGTACTTAAAGTCCTTCAGAAGCTCTTCAACTCCGTCTTGCTCGAGGGTACAACGCCAGAAGCATGGAACAAGAGCGTGGTGGTTCTATTCTTCAAGAAGGGTGACAACACCTTATTGAAGAATTACAGACCCATCTCGCTCTTGAGCCACGTTTATAAGTTGTTTTCGAGGGTCATCACGAACCGTCTCGACCGCAGGTTTGATGACTTCCAGCCTCCCGAACAAGCCGGTTTCCGAAAAGGCTACAGTACCATAGACCACATACATACGCTGCGTCAAGTTATACAGAAGACCGAAGAGTATAACTTGCCCTTGTGTTTAGCGTTTGTGGACTATGAAAAAGCCTTCGATTCGGTGGAGACATGGGCAGTGCTTGAATCTCTCCAACGATGCCGTATTGACTATCGGTACATCGAAGTGCTTAGGTGCTTGTACAATAATGCCACTATGTCGGTCCGAGTACAGGAGCAGAGTTCGAAGGCGATTCCTTTAAAAAGAGGCGTAAGACAGGGAGATGTGATATCTCCGAAACTGTTTACTACCACTTTGGAAAACGCCTTCAAGCTCCTAGAATGGCAAGGACTCGGCATCAATATTAATGGCGAGTACATCACCCACCTTCGATTTGCCGACGATATTGTTGTCATGGCAAAATCGATGGAAGATCTCAGCACGATGCTCGGCGACCTCAATAGAGTTTCCCAACAGGTGGGTCTTAAAATGAATATGGACAAGACAAAAGTAATGTGTAATGGCCATGTTGTGCCCACCCCATTGTCAGTTGGGAACTCTATTCTAGAAGTTGTTGACTCGTATGTCTACCTGGGACAAGCCATCGCGCTAGGTAGGTCCAATTTCAAGAAAGAGGTCAACCGCCGAATCCAACTCGGCTGGGCAGCGTTCGGGAAATTGCGTAACGTTTTCTCGTCCAAAATACGTCAGTGCCTCAAGTCGAAAGTTTTCGATCAATGTGTGTTACCAGTGATGACCTATGGCGCCGAAACGTGGTCCTTTACTATGGGCCTCATTAGTAAAATGCTCAGTATAGTCCAACGAGCTATGGAGAGGCTATGCTCGGAGTCTCCTCTGCGCGATCGACTCAGAATCATGAGGAGATTCGTAGACGAACCAAAGTAACCGACATAGCCCAATTTTGAATCAGCAAGTTGAAATGGCACTGGGCAGGCCATATAGCTCGCAGAATTTACTGATGGCCGATGGGGCCGTAAGGTTCTCGAATGGAGACCACGCACCGGCAAGCGCAGCGTAGGACGTCCACCCACTAGGTGTTACAGACGATCTTATGAAGCGCCACAGGATCCTTTACGCTGGATGCAGGCCAGCTTACAACCGGTCCTACTGGAAGTCCAAAGCTCGGAGTCTCTCTGCGCGATCGACTCAGAAATGAGGAGATTCGTAGACGAACCAAAGTAACCGACATTTTTTTTTTTTTTTTTTTTTTTAGCGTGGTAAAATCATCAAATGAGTCCTCCAACCCCGGGCAGGGCGGGAGGGACTGTCAGACTTCTACTTGACTAAAATCACAAACGCCTCATAGCGCTGTTACGTCCTAGGCTTTCGCTTAATCCCTACGAGGATTTCATTAAAAAACAAAATCATTGAGAGGCAGGTTTCCAGCTCAGTCTGTGAGCTTTTAAAAGTTACCTGCTGGACGTTGATTACAGGGAACAAGATTGAGGAGGCTCTGAAATATAGACCTATCCAAAACGTTCGTTGATCTTCGAAATATTCTGAAATCTCATAACTATTTTTATATTTAGGCGAATTGGCGTTCGAGGGTTAGCGACACACTGCACCTAGCGTGCACACAGGACCAGCCGGCGCATCCACGATCATTTGTTCTGTGTCTGGGGTCACTTATCATAATCGGGAAAACTAAGTATGCCATCAGCGTCTAGTGCACTACGCGATAAGCCAGGACAGATACTTAGTGCGCCTACTTCCGTGGAACGATTAAATAAAAAGTGACGGCTGTGAACCACGACCTAAAAAAAAAAAATTGTAAACGTTGGTGAATATCTTTTATTGAACAATAAACTCAATCCATTATTACCGTTATACATTGTGCGCCCATTTACGTGGTTTTTTTTAGTAAGGTCGCTTGGTTTTTTTCATAAGCTTCGGTGTGGAGGTAGTAATGTTGTGTTACTTTTGGTGTTTTAATGACTTTCTATTATTATTAATGGTTAAAATATAGGAAAGCGCTTCTGAAATTGCAAAAAGTTCCAAAGACATAATTGAAACATAGTTAATTATTTTATAACAAATTTAACGCAGCGTAAAGTGTACCCTTACCTCTAGACACAGTTTTTTATTAATCTGATATGTTTGGAAAAGTTTAAAGTCAACGAGTTTTTTGGTTTTTTGATTCTAAATTACTTTTCTTTTTGCACTAATCATAGTAACCCATGCATCTAAAGAAAACATTTCTAGAATCGGAGTAGTAGGGCCCTCCCTGTGAAGGCCCGTCCGGGGAAGTTTTTACCACCAATACTTATTGACAACCTAAGCAATAGTATTTGATTATGTTTCGGTATGTAGGGTGTAAACAATATTTAAATGCCGGGATTTTCCATTACAGGAACATACAACTCTTAACATGTCACCTGGGTTCGTCTGCCTATACTCTTAAAGAATTATTACTTCTACTTTTACTTTTGTTTTATATAGGTAAAAAAGTTCTAATTTTCTAATTAAGGCTATTGCAGAGCCTACCTCATTCTGTCAATACCAATATTTTTTAAGTTTGAAAGTTCTGATTTTGTTCAATAATTTCATTTATGTGTTTACCCCAGCGTAATGTCTTATCTAGCCAAACACCCAAATACTTATAATAGGATACATTGCCAAGTTCTTTATTTTTAATTAAAATCTGTATTTGCTGTTGTCTATATCCCCTGGTAAAAACGCAGTATTTTGACTTGTCTATAGAAAGTTCTAGCCCTAATTCGTCTACCAAAACTGTGAAAATATTTAACGCATTTTGAATTTTGTTCTGACCCTCCAAGATATCTTTACCAGTATAATATAGCACGAAATCATCAGCGTACTGACATGAATACACTTCCATGATATCCTGACAAACTTTAGAGGTGGCTATATTAAAAAGCAACGGTGAGATGGGATCACCTTGGGCTAAGCCTTTTCGTGCATATCTGACTAAATCAATTTCGGAGTCATCGGTAACTTTGAGATGACGTTCGCTGAGAAAGTTCCATAAATATTGGCAAATACTATAACCAACACCCAAATTATCAAGAACCTGTAATAACTTGTCTACTAATATATTATTATACGCACTTTTGATATCGAGAAAACAAGCAATAGTTGGGAAATTCTTTGAAAACCCTATCTGAATTTGAGTCACTAACCGCGTAAGACAATCAAGGCTGGATTGTCCTCTCCTGAAACCGACTGTATTTGGCGATAAAATTCTATTCCTCTCAACATGCCATTCGAGTCTTTTGGTTATCATAGCATGAAAGATCTTGCATGTACACGACATCAACGAAATAGGTCTTGGTTTGCTGTTAGCATTTGCGGCGGCACCGGCTTTTGGTATGGGAATAACTCTAATCTGACGCCACTGCGATGGAACATTACCCGAGGTTAATATATTATTATAGATTTTAAGCAAATACAGCTTGCTACTAGTAGGTAGATGTAGAATCATAGAATAGGTAATTTTGTCCTCTCCTGGAGCAGTGTCTTTTTTCTTTAAACAATTATTTTATTCCTGCAATGTAAACTCAGACTCGAGTAAAACATTTCTTGATGTAAATATAGGTTTAGGTGGAGCGACATAATCTGGTGTAAGATCACATAACATTTCTCTCTTAAGCTCCTGAGGACACTGAATATTAGTTTTCTTGTAACCTTTCACCCATCGCAGTCGACGCCACATGTTTGAGGCTGAAACTTTATAATCAATGCTTTCACAAAATCTATATATACACCGTGACTTTTTAGTCGTCTTACAAAAGCAGCCCAGTTCATGTACCCAATGACTAGAACACGTTTATAATAAAAAAATAGGTATTTAAGAGATTTGAAAATTTTTTTTAAATAAAATTTTAATTCGTTATTATGACGCAAGGTGTAGTTAGAAACACCCTTGTCTCATAGAAAATGGAGATAGAATGATCTGCCCGACTATTGCGCTGGGTAGGTATACTTTACAGCTAGATACGTAAACATTTAACAGGGTGTTTCATATTTCTAATGCACCTATTTATTAAAAATAAAAATTATTATTAACGATTAAAAAAAAAAAAATAACTTGCCTAGAGGTATTTTAGGTCGGATACATTAAGTGGACCCTTTTTGTAAGACGACTAAAAAGTCACGGTGTATACCCGTAAATTTTAAACCTTAACTTTTTAATATTTTTTTGAATACCTATGACTATACCGAACCTATCTAACCTACCAATTTTTTTTTCTTTGTTATAACTTTTGGTCTACCCTATAGTTATTTATGTATAATGATGGCCTACCCCATTCATTATATTTTATTTTTTATACCTATCGGCCCTACACCGAAGGTATTTATTATATTGATCGTGGCTCTAACCCATCGATCACTTTGGTTTTGTAATACATGGTTGTGTTTTTTTTACATGGTTGTGCTTTCTTTCTTTAGAGCGGTAGCAACTCTTTAAATAAGCCCTTGCGGGAGCGGTCGATTACTCCTTAATTAAACCATAAATCATAAAGCACAACTGTGTCTATAGAGCGGTAGCAACTCTTTAAATAAGCCCTTGCATCATAAAAACACAACTGTGTCTATAGAGCGGTTACAACTCTTTAAATAAGCCCTTGCAGGAGCGGTCGATTACTCCTTAAATAAACCATAAATCAAAACAAACAAAACCAAAGGACATAGCTTGTTCACTTAATACTGATGGTCTACACCATTCGTGTTGTTTACTTAGAGCGGTCGCAACTCTTTAAATAAGCCTTTGCAGGAGCGGTTGGTAACTCCATAAATAAGCCTTAAACCAAAAACATAATTTTATCATCCAAATTTAGATTCAATTAAGTACATTAAAATTTAAAACTGGTAGGTGGATTAGTATCGGTAGGTAGATGGTTAAAAGGAAAAGAAATAATTTAACAATAATATTTTATTGAACCTGATACATAAGATTGCATTATTCTCTCGCTTAGTACACTTTCATCTTTGAAGAAAACTATTGTAAGGCATTAGGTTAATGACAACAGGATTCCTATATATTTTATATTGTGCGACAGCTATCTCTCGTATCACTGAATACAATAGCTGCCGCTGGTTATGATTGTGAGAAGTACGAATGATGATTTTTTTTGATAGGTAAAACAATAGTTAGATCTAATTCTTCGTGCGGATTTTGTCATTATAGAAGACAAAATCCTTGACTGCGCGAGGGGGTATTGTAACGTTGTGGATTACCAACGTTGCATTTCAAAACTATAAATAGTTCATTAACACTTTCACTGTCCGCGCAGCAGACACAATACCTAAACAATAGTCGTGAGTCACATGTGATTCATCGGACAGGGAAGTGGTTAATATAAATTTGTAGGTATATTCTTGAATTACGTCGAGACAAAAAGTAATTTATAAGTGGGTAGTTCTAAACTGATTTGACAGTTCTGTGGTGACAGATCTGTGGAATGTTCTAGCTGCGGATAAGTGAGTGGTAATGCTTATGCTGTCTCACTCTCACGCGTGCAAAGTCCAATTCCCCTTCTCTTTGAGCGAGGCATTTTGTAGCAATCAGCTGGGACTTGATCCAGTACATAAAAAACCGACCGCGCAGCAAGTGGTATCTCCCTACATTAGATACTACCTATAACTGTCGGTTCCGGTTATTATTTTGATAGATTTATAAATTGATAATTAATAAATCGTGTTAATTCACCTGTTGAAGTGTACCTACTATTTTAATATTGGATCGTGTTGAAATAAACACTTATTTTCACTTTAAAATGATTACTTTATTTTAGAAATTACAGCACTCTAACTTACTCGGTGCAAGCCATGGCAGAACAGAGAAGGCGTAATGTTGCCAACAACGAAAAATAGAAATGTATACCAGTTTATAACACACTGTAACGCGACAAACAAAACATCGCGACAGCACTATTCCTACGTCAGCTGAGTCACCGAGCGCGACCCCGCCACCACGCCGCCGCCGCTGCCCGCGCACCTATAAAAGACTGCTCCGGCTAGTTAACATCAGTCTGCGTTCGGCCCGAGACAAGTGCAAACAGTTGTATCGCGTCGGTCTCCTTTGCCTTGCCTCTTGTCGGACAAAGACTAGCGCGTGTATTATCTGATATTTGTGTTGGCACTCGTTAGCGGTCCGCATGATTATTTGATAGTGCACGGCGCGTCGTAAGTAGGGAGTTTTGTAGTTAGGGAGATAGATTATAATATAGTAACCCTGAGGTTAATGACTTATTTTGTTATTCTAGTCTTAGTGTTTTTATGTTAATTTACTTATCAAATAAATTATCTTTGTTTATTTGCCTATTGTGAGTTTGGTCTTATCTCCACACACAAACCCTTCTTACAATTGGCGGCCCAACTGAGAGGCGTTCTTTAGATTAATTTTGTTTTAAAAATTTTTCTCTTCTACCCACATAATTATTTTGTTTTAGTTACTTTTTTTTTCGTTTGGATACCTTATAGCTTTTAGTCTTTTGTTCATTTTGTTTATTACTTTCCCTTGTTAAGTCTTCGGGATAGGCAGATTTCACTGTAATAGTTAGTTTTATTGTGTTTAAGTCTGTAATATTTTACCTAGGCGTAGTCGTAGGAATATTATAAATATGACAGAGAGGCCTGCGTATGTTGTATACGATGAGATTGTTGGGGATAAGCAGAAGAGTCCCGCAAGCACCGAATTGTTTGTTGCTAAGAAGCGAGCTCTCATGGCAGAATTGCCGAAGCCTTCTCATACTCCATCACAAGAATTGGACCTACTGTATACATCCCTACACGATCAAATAAGGCACAAGATCCCTAGGGATTCTGTTACAACTTTTGATGAGTTCTTGTCAAAAGTTCGTCAAATTGAAGAAGTTGTTGCTGTACCATCAGGAGCCGACACTTTTGCCACTCTCGCAGGCAAACGATCACGGTGTACCTTTTGCCGTGCATTTGGCCACAATGAAGAGAAGTGCCGTAAGAAATCGGCTATGAAAGACAGGACCAAAGCAAAAAATACAACAACGGTGACTCCAACAAGACCCGCACCGACACCGAGTCAGAGTAAGATTACCTGTTATGGTTGCGGGGAGGCCGGCATTGTAAAAAGTAAATGTCCGAAGTGCAGCAAAACTAAAGTTGGCGCAGTGAAGGTTGGATGTTACGCCTTTAATTCAGTTGTAGCAGCAGCATCGCGACTTAGGCCAACTGTCAAGATAGGCGTCGTTGGTGTCGATGGTCAAGCTCATGTTGACTCTGGAGCAAAGCTGAGTGTGGCATCGACTTCACTGTATGAGGCTTTAAAGCGCAAAGGAGTGCAATTTAAAGTCGAAAATGCAACGATTACCCTTGCAGATGGCTTACGACGGAGACAGCCAGTTAAGATGGCTGTAGTACCAGTCACAATGTGTGGTCGGATAATCCCCACAAAATTTATCGTGTTACCAGAGACCCACGATAACCGAACGCTCCTAGGAGTGGATTTCATTCAAGACGCGTGTATGGTGCTTAACCTACCGCAGTTGCTGTTCCACTTCTTGGATGAACCAGGACGGAAATATGAATTATTTCCCGAGGAAGAGGAAGAAGATGGCGCGCTCGTGTCCACAGTGCAAACGGAGCCTGAGACAGCTGAGACGGTGTTTGAGAAGCTAGCCAAACTCACGTCCCTGGAACCATTTGTGAGCCCGATGCTCACGACTCCGTCCCCACCTTCAACCCTACCAGAAAAATGCGGAATGGAGGATTCATACGGGCCACCGCGCCCGATTAATTTTGATACCCCTCCACAGTCGCCCTCAAGGATGACACCGACCCTATCGGGATACTCGCCCAGATTTGTCGGATCGCTATTCCGGGATGCTCAAGCGAGCATCAATAGTACTGAGGTGACCCTGTCACCCCAAAGCAATGCGTTGTTTGCACCAAACACGTCATTCGCTGTTAAGCAGTTGTCATGGGAGTAGTCTTGGTGCAGGGGGAGGGCATAGACAAGCCAAAGGTTAACAACAAATAATCTTGTCTGGAAACTTCAACTCAAAATAACTCTTTCCCTTGTTCTGTTAGCAGAAACTGTTGAGTATTCCAGACAGACCCCTGCGCAGACGCGGCAGACCAAAGAAGCAAGCAGGCACCAGAGCAGCAACTGGTCTCCTCGCCGGGACGTCTTCGGGACCAGAGGGGGAGTATGTAACGCGACAAACAAAACATCGCGACAGCACTATTCCTACGTCAGCTGAGTCACCGAGCGCGACCCCGCCACCACGCCGCCGCCGCTGCCCGCGCACCTATAAAAGACTGCTCCGGCTTGTTAACATCAGTCTGCGTTCGGCCCGAGACGAGTGCAAACAGTTGTATCGACCTAGGTCGGTCTCCTCTGCCTTGCCTCTTGTCGGACAAAGACTAGCGCGTGTATTATCTGATATTTGTGTTGGCACTCGTTAGCGGTCCGCATGATTATTTGATAGTGCACGGCGCGTCGTAAGTAGGGAGTTTTGTAGTTAGGGAGATAGATTATAATATAGTAACCCTGAGGTTAATGACTTATTTTGTTATTCTAGTCTTAGTGTTTTTATGTTAATTTACTTATCAAATAAATTATCTTTGTTTATTTGCCTATTGTGAGTTTGGTCTTATCTCCACACACAAACCCTTCTTACAACACTAATATTCTAACACGCCTCCTTACATTTATATTTTTAGTTTCACATTTAATTACTTTTCAAAATTCTTACTAGGCAACATCAATAAATTACAGTTATCTTTTACTTAAACATAATATGTACTTATTCTTATTTATCTTCTATAATATTTATTTACTCATAACTAATACCTGGCTTACACCTTTTCATTTTAAACAGTTTAACAGTATTGTTATGTTTAATACTAACAAAAAAATAAAAACAAACTTAAAACTTTCTTTCTTATCCACTTAGTAACTTAAAAGTCTTATTTATTTATTAACCTTCTTATGTATATACTACCTACTAATTTAACTTTCTTATTTAGTTTAGTTTTACATAATATGTTATTCAGCATTCTATTTCAGTTTCAACATTTCTCTAAACTTAAGAAATTTTGATTTACCCAAAGATTTGGTAAGTATATCTGCAACATCGCACCATTCCTGGAAGAAACGCGTAACTCGACTTGCGTCAATTTTTTTTATTTATGCAAAAAATCGGCCGTAATCTAATACACCTTCTCACAAATTTTCATGAAGCTAGCGCCAAAAATAAGGTTACTGTCACAAAAAATGTGTATTTTTGCGACAAAAAATAAAATAATTTTCCATTCTTATAAAGATGTATACATACATACATTTTTTTATTTTAAAACTTTCCCAAGGTATAAAGCCGTAAACACACATACCCATATCTAACACGATAATTTAAAATAACTTTATAAACGTAAATAAACATAGGCATTTGTTCTTGGATACTATTACGAAGGCGTGTCTTGCAAGTTCACTTACTTACTTATTGCACGAAACTTGTTGCGGGACTGTTTTGCGTTTTATATCGTTACGTAGTTTCTCCAAGGAGATGTCATAAACATCTGATGCATAGCTGCACTTACTTCTTTACGCTCGCAAGAGACATAATAAGAATACTTCGATAAACTTTATAATAGGAGCATGGAATGTACGTACACTCTTGGATGATGACTCTAACCTGTGTCCCGAGAGGATGACTGCCATCGTGGCAAGGGGGAACTTTCAAGATAACTACAACATGGATATCGCGTCTATAAGTGAGACCCATCTTAGTGGTAGCGGAAATATTTGCGAGCAGATGGAACTTATTATTGGATTGGAAAAACAGCAGAAGAGCAAGCAGCTAGCGGAAATTGGAATTCACATCAGTTCGTAACATTATTACGTCATCTTTAACACAACTTCCGAAAGGAATGATCGCATAATGACCTTGCGCTTGCCAGTTAATGATACTTAAATATCCACCTCATCAGTATCTACGCACCAACCTTAACAGCTAATGATGATAACAAAGCAAAATTCTATCGGTACCTGCCCTGCGTTCTTACGGGAATTCCAGCTCAAGACAAAATTGGCCCACTGGGTGACTTTAATGCATGCGTGTCGGTACTAATTACGAAGCATGGCATGGTGTTCTTGGTCGGCATGGAGTTAGGAACTGCTTTGAGCTTCTGACTCTGTGCTCAAAGTTTAACCTGTGGCTGACTTATACCTTCTTACGCCTAGCAGAAAAATATAAGACCTCGTGGATGCACGCTAGATCCAAGCAATGGCACCTTATTGATTACATTATTGTATGAAAAACGACCTGAACCACATCTTGATAACAAGAACTATGTAGTGGTGTAGAGTGCTGGCCAGACCATCGACTTATTCGATCAAAGATGCGTCTGTAAATAAAAGCTCCTCGACACGTAGCGCATAAGAAACCAGTGAATGTTGGTGTTGTACTATACCAAAACCACTGAAGAAAAACCAGAACTGGTTTGAAGACTTACATAGGCAAGGAAATCAGAGCATTTCTTGAAAGCCAAAGACTAGAACTGAGATCTCTATCAAACACCGAGAGACGAAAATCCATTCAAAAAAATAAAAATTAATATCCGTGACTTAATAAATCAATGGTGGCTGGATAGAGCATGACAAAAGACATGCAACTCTGTGCTGACACAAACCAAACGGGCAGATTTTTCTTTTCTCTCTCTCAGACAACTGATTCATACATTGGAAATCTTGAAATGAGGACTTAGCTGATCCACCAACCTTTGGTGAATTCATGTCAGCCGTCAAAAGATTGAAGAACGGTAACACTAGGAGCCGACTGTCTACCATCAGAGGTTTTCAAATATGCTGTTCCACAAATACAAAGTAGACTCTGCAACTTAGTGCTCAAGCTTTGAGAAGCCGAAATTGTACCCCAAGACTGGAAGAATGCCTCCATTTGCAAAATTTATAAGGGTAAAGGTGAATTATTGGGCCGTGGTTCTTACAGAGGCATCTGTCAGTCTTCTGACTTCTACTGGGAAGGTACTGGCTCATATCATCGATGGCCGCTTATCAAACCTTGTGGAACAGATACTTCCAGAGACGCAGTGCGGTTTTAGACCCAGCAGAGGAACTGTTGACGCATTTTTATAGTGAAACAAATCCAAGAGAAATGCCTTGAACAAAACCGTCCTTTGTAAATGTGTTTCGTTAACCTAGAAAAGGCCTTCGACCGCGTGTCGCGCGCTCCTCTTTGGGTAGTGTTGCAGAATGTTGGATGTCCTAAAAAATTTGTAAACATGATTCGTCAGTTTCACGAAGGTATGACGGCGTGTGTTCAACATGAAAACGATTTCTCAGACCTAATTGATATAACCAGCGATGTGAAGCAAGACTGTGTTCGGATAACGTGGTATATATTTTCACTCTATTTCTCGGCTCTGCTAAATGATGCTCTACAACATAGTCTTGGACAGGTTGAACTCAATGTTCGCTCTGATAAAAGTGTCTTCGACATCTCATGGCGCTGGCGAAGACTAAGATTCTAGGGTTCCCGTGCTTGACACACTCTGGTTGTCTAGAATATATTGCTATCAGCGATAAGACCGCCATTGTAACCATAGAATTAGTAATGTTTATAATAGTTGTGTAAAAATTTTGGTGTACAATAAAGTATATTCCATCTATATCCATCTATGTATGCCGATGATGTATGCCCGTCAGTTGACCGTGTGGAAACTCTCCAAGAATATCTTAATAACCTTCAGGCCTGCTGTTCTAGATTTGGCTAGTAATACGCGTAAAGAAAACCCAAGATATAAAACAACTACCAATAAGTTGTATTCTGTCTCATTGGAAGAGGTACCGCATTTTAAATATCTCGGAAGTCTAGTCTCCAACGAGAATCGACTGGCGTCTGAAATTTCATAACGGATTGCTAAAGCAGCCGCTGCTTTTGGAAAGCTTCACAAGCGTGTGTGGACCTCTCATGACCTGAAACTGCACACGAAAATTTGCGTTTATAAGGCCTTAGTTTTACCAATACCTACTCACCTACGCCGCGGAAACCTGGTGTCGATTTAGAATAAAACTTATTTAGTATAAAATACTCGGCTTTACTTATTTTTCCTTCGGATGGGCCTGAATGCTGTTAGGTTAGGTAGGGGGCATAAGCTAATGGACAAATACTGCTACTTTATTAAAGTTCGATAACAGATTAAAGTCAAAATGTTTCAACAATAACAAAGGTATTTTTTTCTGTGTTTTAATAATTGATAGAAGATTTCCGTTTATTCAGCTTTTAGGCACTTTATTTTACATACCATAGGCTTCTACAACATGTTTTTTCTTCGCACACCTAAATACATAACCTAAATCGATTAATATGATTATAACGCAGCAGCTTATTTTGTTTTTAACTATTTTAAATCTATATAGTATTGACATACAATTTTTGTACATGACAATCTGTGAACAGTAAAATAGAAGTTTACGATGTTATACTTCATTATTAAAATATTTTTCTCATAAAAAACAAGTTTATTCAGAAGCTCCAATATAACGTAGATACTTTCGCACGCAAAAAGTATGTATTTATGTTTACTTAAATGAATTCTTCGTGTAAAAACTACGTAAGTGGTACTTACACTTTCGGACTGGCCTAAAATTGGAGCATAAATAATGGAATAACTACACTTACCGCAGCCAATGCGGTACACCAAAGATAACAACAAAGCAATATCTATTATTACACCGGCTTCTTTTGTAACAGTTTCGGGGATTATTTAAGTAACCGTATAATTCAAACATATCTCCGAGCATACATTGCAAAATGAAAAATCGGAAACTCTATCATTTCGCCGCTTCAAAATGCCATCTTTTGCTATATACAAGGTTTTCGTGGGATTTTTTTTACAATGTTGAACACGTTTTTTTACCTCCTGAAAAGTTGTCCGAATTCACTTACCGCTTTCTTACAGGAATGGTGCGACATTTGAATCTGAGTTTATCTTTACAATTTCAATAACTTTATTTTTATAGTTTTCATGTACATAATGATACTGTACTTCTATGTGTTTAGAGTTTTTAGTAAAATTTCCATATTTAGCTATAGCAAGTGCTCCTGAATTATCTTCATAAATCTTAATAGGTTTGCATATTTTAATGAACATATCGCTAATTAAATTTTTTAAGAAATTTATCTACGTTACAGCCTCAGATAATGCAACATATTCTGCAAAGGTAGATGATTTAGTAACACAACTTTGTTTTCTAGATTTCCAATAAATTGGATTTCCAAACAATTCAATGACAAAACCTGTAGTTGACTTCCTATCGGTACTATCTCCTGCCCAATCGGCATCTACATAGCAATTTACAATATTATCAATATTAAAACTCTGTCTGTAGGTTAGTTTTAAATCTTTTGTGAGATACAAATACTTTAGTACTCTCAAAGCATACTTGTAATGTGTTTCATCATAACAATTCTGAAATCTACTTAAATAATTCACACTGTAAGATATGTCTGGTCTAGTACCATGACTGATATACAAGAGTGCACCTATCAAGTTTCTATATTTAACACACTTTTTACATCACTTTTACTTAGTTTCAAGTTAGGTTCCATAGGTGTCATATACAATTTTGCATTTTTAATATTATATTTTTCAGCTAAGGACTCTATGTTATTTTCCTGACACAATGTTAAGACATTTGTTGAGTTATCAAAATCATATTCAATATCAATACCAATATAGCTTTTTACTTTATTTAAATCCTTCATTTTAAATTTATTGTGTAATTGTTTCTTTATATTATTAATAGTATTAATATCTCTACAACAAATCAATACATCATCAACAAATAAAAGTATATAAACTGTTAAATTGCTCTCTCTTTTTACATAAAGACAGTAATCATACTTGCTTCTATAAAAACCAAGATTCTTAATAAAATCGTTAAAACATTCATACCAAGCTCTAGGGCTTTCTTTTAATCCGTACAAAGCTTTGTTTAACTTATAAACTCTATTAGAAACATCATCATAACCTTGAGGTTGTTTTACATAAACTTCTGATACTACTTTACCATTCAAAAAGGCTGTTTCCACATCCATCTGATGAATGTGTATCCACTGAACTGACAAGAATAAGATAACAACAATTTTAATGTTTGCATTTTGGCAACAGGTGAGTATGTATCGTCAATATTATCCTTTTGCTGAAAACCTCTAACTACTAAACGGGCTTTAAAAATGTTACCTGGTTTCCTTTTGTAAAGCCACTTCACATCTAGAATCTCTTTACCCTCTGGTCTACTCACAAGGTTCCATGTATTGTTTTTAACAAGGCTGCTCATCTCACGGTCCATTGCATCTTTCCATTGATTGGCCTCATCACATTGTATCGCCTCCTGAAATGTACCTGGAATCATAGCATCACAAAAATTTGCACAAATGCAGTAATATCCAAATTCTTCATCAAATCTAATTGGAGGTCTGATTTGTCTCCTTGTTCTTCCTTGTTCTGTACCATTATTCATCAAGTTGTCATCAAGACTTGGTTTTTTTAATGGAGTTTCTTCCGGTAAGTTATTTTCTGTTTTTTCCTTTACTTCTTCTTGTCTTTCTTCCTCTGTATCTGTATCTTCATTGTTATTGATAAACTTGACATCTTCTTCTATAATATCAACATGTCTGGCAACTATTACTCTATTATTTATCAATACTTTGTAGCCAACGTCAACATAGCCAAGTAATATTCCTAATTCTGCCTTTTTATCCCATTTTATATAATAATAATAATAATTCAATTTATTTCCAGATAACATGATTCCATATTGTTAGTAAAACATAAACAACTTACGACTAGTGTTAGTATACAAATAAATTAACATCCATGTCTGAATTAATCGTACGAATTAATATATTTTTGATTTCCTTTTTTCTTCTGGTATTCTCACATAAACTCTACTTCCATACAATTTCAATTGTTCTATTGATGGTTTCTTATTGAAGAATATTTCATGGGGTGTTTTCCTTACTATTGTATTAGCCAAACTTCTATTTTTCAAATAAGCTGCTGTTTTCATTACTTCCGGCCAATAGCATTGATTTACTCTTGCTTCTGCTAGTAGACATCTAGCCATATCCATTATAGTCCTATTATATCTCTCAGCAGTTCCATTCAACTCTTTATCATTATTCCTTTTTCTCTTGCAAAACTATACATCTTACTGTTTATATATTCTTTACCATTGTCACATCTTAATTCTCTTATCATTTTTCCAGTTAAATTTTGAACTGTATTTACATATTCTATAAAACAATCTGCGACTTGATCTTTGGACTTGATGCAATAAACTTTTGCCAATTTGCTGTAGTCATCTATGAAAGTCAAAAAGTATTTTTCACCACCATATCCTATTGTATTATGTGGTCCATTTACATCTGTATGCACAATCTCTAATATATCTTTAGCTCTTCTTCTATTATTTTTAAATGGTAAGTTATGCATTTTGTTCTCTATACATATAGCACACTTTGTATAATCTGATTCAATTTCTTTAGGTATTCCTTCCAGTAGCTGTTCCTTACATAAGATTTCTAGATATTTGAAATTTACATGTCCAAGTGTACGATGTAGTTTTTCCTTCACTGTCAATTTTCTTTCACTTATATTTGCTTGTACTTTACTTTCTGTGTCTACGTAGCTGATCATTTTATATAAGCTCTCTTCCTTTTGTGCTATAGCTACTACTTTTCTATCTGGATCATAAATTTTTGCCCATGGTCCTTTTGATATTACTGTGTTATTATTATCTGTGATCCTTGCATAACTCAATAAATTAGCCTTCATTTCTTTTACATAGAATACATTTTGTACTGTTATGTATGATCTGGATCCATAAACAAGAAAATGCATTTGAATGTCACCAACCTTTGTGGCCTCCAGCTTCCGTCCATCTCCAACTTTTACTTGCACTGGTTTCTTTAATATAACTGACTTTTCAAAATACTTGTCGCTGTTGATTATGTGGTCTGTGCATCCGCTGTCTAATAACCATGTAATTTGGTTCCCATTTGACTCATTTTCACTCATACTTGATGTCATGTTAGTTTGAATAGTTGAAGTTTGAAAAACATTTTGTTCACTCTGTGTATTTGATGCACTATGTTCAGTGTGTCTGCCTCGACCACGATTATTAATTCCACGACCACGTCCCCGACGATTTGAATGACCTCTTCCTCTGTTATTATTGTTATTGTAATTTCTATTATGCTGTTCTCGATTATACCAACAGTTGCGTTTCACATGGCCTGGTTTTCCACAAATGAAACATAAACTTGAGTTAGAGGCCGACTTTGTTTCCGTTTTAAAAGCATTTGATTTGTCCGTAACTTCTGACTTTTCTTGAGGTTTTTGTGCCAAATATTTTATTTTTATTTTATTTGTTAGATATTCCACAGTTCGTTCCTCTTTTGGCAAAACATCCAATAAGTCCCCAATGTGACTATATTCACTGGGCAGTGCTCTTAGCATGTAATTTAACTTTTCATTTTCTGAAATAGTGGCACCTGCCTGTTTAAGCTCGTTTACTGATCTTTCAAAATCATCAAAGAATGAGTCTATTTCTTGATAGTTTTTTAACTTTAAATTTTCAAGTTTGTTACGGTACACTATTTGCAGGGATGTTGAGCCTTTTATATACATACTATCAAACTTACGAATAATGTCGTATGCTGTTTCACACTCTGATATATATTCCAATTGTTTGTTCGATATTGCCCCGTAAATGTAGTTTGTTGCTTGCACATCTTTGTCTGTCCATTTGTCTTTGTCATCAGTGCTTAAGATTTTTCTCGTAATAACTTCTTGACACTTTTTGTACTGCAGAAATTTTGTCAACCTTATTTTCCAATTAGCGTATTCTTTTCCATCGAAAATGGGTATTGCAATTTGTGGATTACGCTCCATTTTTATTTTTCAGTACACACGTTACCGGCACCGCAGCACGACAATTTTTACTTTTTCAATCTTGCGTTATTTTACTAATCTTTTACAGTTTTTATTAACCACGCTCTGCTACCATATTTTAATATTGGATCGTGTTGAAATAAACACTTATTTTCACTTTAAAATGATTACTTTATTTTAGAAATTACAGCACTCTAACTTACTCGGTGCAAGCCATAGCAGAACAGAGAAGGCGTAATGTTGCCAACAACGAAAAATAGAAATGTATACCAGTTTATAACACACTAATATTCTAACACCTACATCCCCGTGAAGGGTAAGCTTGCCAAACCAAACCTTTATAACTGCTAGCTATTGTGTTTCTATCTTTTTGTATTGAGCAGTTACCTACAGACTTATTATTTTGTGTTCTTATTTTTTCTTTGTTAGGTTTTTATTTTGTTAAGCCTCGAATGTTCCATACGCTCATAGGCCTATAAATAATGTTGTGTTAATGCTTCACGCTAATTTAATATTGTGTACCTGCCATGTAAACTCCGTTCTGATGTTGACCAAACTCACAAACGCCTCAAGCGCTTTACGTCCTAGGCTTTCGCTTACGCTACGAGGTCATCATCAGAGAGGATTTGCAGTAGACCTTTTATTTACCGCTGGACGTTGATTCCAGGGAATAAGATTGGGGTTTGAAATACCCATCCTCAACGTTCGTTGAGTTCGACAGCTGACTCACGCTACCGAACGTTCGAGGCCTGCGCACACACAGCACCTAGCTGCACACAGCTGACCAGCCGGCGCATCCACCATCCTGTCCCTGGGGTCACTCTCACCTCGGGACAACTTCCTGCCATCGCGTCTCTGCACTACGCGATAAGCCAGGACAGTACTTAGTGCGCCTACTTCCGCGGAACGATTAAATACCAAGTGACGGCTGTGAACCACGACCTAAATAAATTTATTGTAAACGTTGGTGAGTGCTTTTATTCCAACTCACCCGCTAACCGTTACATCCGTAACACTATTAAAGTTATATACCTTTTTAATTTTACACATACATTTGTAAACATATACCTAATACACGTATAAAAATATAAGTATTAAACGAACTTACCTAGTGAAGTTCTATCCATATTATATGAAGAAATTAGTCCGATGTATGAGATTCCCACCCTCCCAAGATTAACTTTCAATTAATCTTCCCGTATGGCTTCACTAGGTAAGTAGTTCGTTTAATCCTTATATTATATTCGAAATTAGTCCGAGGTATGAAATACTTGTAAATGTTCAGAGAACATAATTAATTATTTATATATGTCGGATCTTGGTCGAGTGTACCTTTTAAAGAGATCACAAACGCCTTTGGTTGGTGTCTGATAAGCTCCACGCTCCCATGATTCGACAGTGTTCGTTCGGACGGGGTAGTAGTGACACATACTCACCTAGGAACGGTCCTGTGTAATCTTTTAAGGTCAGAGTATTAATGTAGCAAAGTAGAGTTGGTAACAGACTCTTTAATAATCTCAATTACCCATATCCCACTCTGCGCCCACAATTGTAGACACTACGCATGTCACTTAGTACTGTCATTATTCTGATTCGCCATCAAATATACCCGGATGCGACATCAGAAGTGGGATAGAAACGGGTTGAGAAATTAGTTTTCTGAAAGTGAAAATAGTGCGAATAGACTGTCGTGTAGTGTTCGAAAAACAGTGCAGCAACATAGTTGCCTTCTTACCTACTTGCGGTCAAACAACAAACTGACCATACCGTTCTTGTTCGATTTGGGTAAGCTTACCTTTAGACAGACGTGCATGATGCACAGTTCTGTGAGTACTTAAGGGTTATGACGTGATTAGTTGATTTCATCAGGCCCCATGTCTGTTTATCAAAAATGTGTTCAACAGTGTTTGAGTGAGAACGAGTAAGGTGTTATATTCGGTGAGTCATAACCATTTTAGAAGCACTTATCAGTCCTGTGTTCTCAGGAGAAACATTAAGTACTTCATGTCTCCTGAAGTGTTGTTTTACATTTTCGAGACTGCTGAACATGTGGTCCTGGGTTCGATTCCCGAGTAGGGTGAGGTGTATTGTTTGGTGCAACTCTACCTGACTTTTGATTTTCTAGGGTGATGTTATAATGTAACTTTGTTGCTCAGTTAATGTTTAATGACTGTCACCCCGTTGGCTCCCTTAAGTTCACAGTCGTGGGAAGACGTGCTGAACGTGCAGTCATGGGATCGATTTTCGTGTCAAATGCAAATTAATTGAGTTTTATAGGTTGATCCAATTATATTGAGTTGATTTCATGTATTGTGTATACTTATGGTTTGTTTGATTAATACGCGACTTTAAACATCAATTTACTTTAGTTGTCCAATATAGGCAGCTACAAACTTGATTTGAAATGTAGAATATCTTAATCTTTAGAATCCTCGGTTAGTACAGTGAGTTACGTACCGTTGAAAGACAATAAGTTGACAGTTTTAGTGAAATACCTTTAAGTTACTACTACTCGTATACTGTTTACCCATTTGGGTATAGTGACCATTATGGTGTCGAATTTCAATTTACTTGTTTTCCGATTCAAAAGCGGGGAACTATTGAAATTAATGGCAATAATCGGTAGAGGCCTAATCATTAGTTTTCATGTTTTTTTGAAGTGTAGTAGTGTGTAGTATACGCGGTCTTTGACGTTACTTTGATAGATGAATTTGTTTTCTCCTTTGTAACCCCGGCCACTCACATGCGTGCAAAGGTTCGTACATTGTACAAATCTTTGCGCGCATGTGGAGGGCCGTCAGGCATACATTCGCGAACTTTCATATTTGCAAATGGGTTCGCATACTCTATTCGCGAATCTGTTTGCGCTTCCTCCTACACATGTTTACGAATGTCTCAGTTAATTTTATCTTTACAGATCGATACTGTTTCATTTACCGAATTACCGACCCTCTTAACAATTATAATCGATCCTCCACGGGATTAAATAATAATAATAATAACTTCATTTATTTCAATCAATTACAGATCATACGAAACACAATATTAATATTCAATTCAAGCAAACGTAAAATATAACTAAACAATAATTTAAAACAAAACGTCGGATTAAAATTATACAGGAAAAAAAAAACAAAATGTCCTATTAAAATTTTAAAAATAAATATAAAAAGCTTTAAAACAAAACAAAAACAAAATTTCAAGATAAAACCCAATAATAAATTTAAATCAAATTAAAACTAATAACTATTATATTATGGACCAAAATTTAACGGTGTATGAATAGGTACTTAATATACTGATCAGTATTTCCTCACACAAAATATAACAACGACACGACCGTTTGCTTCGCAATCGTGTGCGCGAATGGTCATACGAATGTGTAGGAGCCTACGCGAAGGTTCGCGCACATAAAACCGACACAACTTGGAAAAGCACGAATGCCACGAAAACTTCGCGAAGTCATTCGCGAATGTCCTCCTACACATGCGGGTTCGCGTATTCGCACGAATGTGAGTGGCCGGGGTAATACGAGAGACGCAATTTTATTTTCCATACAATTGGTGTCGTCATACTATAAGAACACTGCAAAATCAAATACGTAGAATTCATGTTAGGGTCTTTTAACAGAAAATATTATGAACTGGACGAGCCTTCCATGTTTTCATTAGCGAAGGTTGAAGAAGAAATAGAAGAACAACTAGCATCCGATTATTTGAAGTCTGAAGATCACAGTAGCACCTCATGATAAGCTGCTGTACCTCAATGGGAAGTTGAGCTCCGACATACCGACCATGCATCAAAAATGCTGGTTTAACCTTTATGTCCTGCATCGTAACAAGAAAAGTCTAGTATAGTTGTTTGACAACAAGACGGTGTCAATATGATGTTGTTTCCATTGCCAATAATGGAAAAAAATTTAAAACCCATAGGTACATATTGAAATCCTCACATTAAAATCTGTTGTACAACAGATTTTAATGTGAGGATTTCAATATGTGTTATAATCAGTTACAGTTTATATTACGATTGGTCATCATACCAATGTTCATTGTTTATTAAGATTGTAAATAGCTGAACCAGTGAGAACCCAATGCTTGTTCTCAAACTTAACAAAGCATTACAAAGCTTGATTGTTGTAGCGGCATTCATGAAGTCTTTGTAAAAACGAAATGGATCTTAGCATTCATAAAATCATAACACAGGATAGCAACATGAGCACCCAAATATTATAATAATTGGGCTTGTGTAACGCGATCACTGTAAAACAGAGAGCCATTGTAAGTCTTTACGCAGAGTTGCACTTGACTATGTCATAGTTTATGCGGTAAGCGCCGCTTTGTTATCGGCACCGATAGAACGAGATATAGACCTAAACATTGTTCTAAGAAGAAATTAAATATTATTCAATAATTATTGTGGTAATCAAAATAAATCACTCTTGATTTAGTTTAATCAAGTGAATTAAAAACTTACTAGAGTCTTGAACCGGACAAGCCGCTTGTGATTAAATAATATCACAATAGTTGGTATGTGGTTGAGCTGCGTTTGGTAGTCTGATATTCTGTGGATGGCTGATCGCGTTCATTAAGTTTCTTATGTGCTTGTGAAAGCTCGCTAAGCCGTCATTCCCAACTGTCATTCAGTAGCCCCTAGTAGTTAGTGGCTTCAAAGTCTGACAACCATGAGCCTTGTCAGGGGTATTGTATTACCCAGTACGGGCTGGGTTGTGGGGGTCAGATGAGGGGTCATTTCCTGCGGAGGAACCTGTGATCGGCTGCATCCAGTTGAACTGGAAACTGATGCAGGTACGATTGACAAAAGACTACTAAGGTGATAAAGTAAATTTCCTTGGAAATATGATTCTCAATATTTACCAGTTAGTGTCGCGAGGTAATCTATACATAATAATGAAATAGTAGGAAAGTCAAAACTGTACATTGAATATTTTTTTTAAAGAATACTTGGGGTGTGATCTAAAATCGATACCGAAGCCAAAAATATAGTTTTTAGAATTTTTGTCTGTTTGTCTGTTTATCTGTTTATCTGTATGTATGTCCGGGATAAATTCAAAAAGTACTGGACGGATTCGAATGATTTTTTTTTTGTTGTATATGTATTAAGTCTGGCCAACACATAGGCTATAATTTATCTTGGAAACTTGAACACCTGGTGCAGAACCGCAATGGACCAGCTAAACTATAAGAGATACAAAAATGGTGTGACAGCAAAAATTGTTCCACGTGATGAACATTTTCTGCTGAGAGAATAAATTTGAAGATCTGGAACATCTGATGTGGAACTCCAAGAGCCCAGCTACACTATAACATATACAGGAATAACGTCTTAGCAAGAGTTGCTCAGCCTGATGAGCACTCTCTGTTGACGTAAAAAAATTGAAGATCTGGAACACCTGTTGTGGAACTCCAAGAGGCAGCTACACTATCTATACATATAATAAAACAGTACGAAAGTCAAAACTGTACATTGAATATTTTTTGAAGAATACTTGGGGTGTGATCTACAATCGATACCGAAGCCAAAAATATAGTTTTTAGAATTTTTGTCTGTTTGTCTGTCCGGGATAAACTCAAAAAGTACTGGATGGATTTGAATGTTTTTTTTTTTTGTTGTATAGGTATTAAGTCTAGCCAACACATAGGCTATAATTTATCTTAGAAACTTGAACACCTGGTTCAGAACCGCAATGGAATGGCTAAACTATAAGAGATACAAAAATGGTGCCATAGCAAAAATTGTTTCACGTGATGAGCATTTTCTGCTGCGAGAATAAATTTAAAGATCTGGAACACCTGATGTCGAACATCAAGAGCCCAGCTACACTCATATACAGGAATGACGTCTCAGCAAGAGTTGTTCAGCCTGATGAGCACTCTCTGTTGGGGTCCACCCTTTATAGCAGAACTTTTTACGTCATAATTTTATTTTGCATAGCAACGGATAGCATAAACCTCTTTTCGCAGAAAATCGTTTGGCATACACTCATTTACCATAACACCGAAACCCATAATTTTGTAAGTCAGAATCATCTTTAGGCATAAATTTCATTTCCATAATAATCAATAAGTATAACCATCACATCGTAGAAAGTTCACAACGAGAATCATCTTTTGGCATAATTGTGTGGTTTTTATTTCCCAGATAGTAAGATGATGCAGTAAGCATGCAGCAAGCATGCAATATGCAGCAGGCATGACTTCTGTCACGGCTCCGGCGCTGCGGGTCTCCGGTGGTCCCACGCGAGCTAATCGTCGCAGATGATTTTACGCCCCCCACCGTAGCTTCGGCTTATTGGCCGGCAAGCCGGCCAGCCTCAGCCGCGGCGGTGTGCGTTAAAACCACCTGCTCCTCAGCTCGCGGGCCGCCTCGCCCCTCCGCGCCTTCGCGATTTTAAATTACACTCTAGGGGTAGGGCAGACAAGACTACGTGAAGTCGGTTTTGCAGCAATTCATTTCTGTCACTAACTTTTGTAGCACACCAGATTGATTTTATAAAACATTTTTTTTTTATTATGACTAAATTATTTCTATTCTGAAATTCTGTGATCTTCGAAGTATGCTAAGTCAAATTCTGTCAAATAATCGGCGCTCTAAATAAACGTTATGCTAAATGAAAATATGCAAAATTGTAACTCTGACATAGATAATTATGACCAATACAATTCTGCCATCTTAAAAGTATCCCAATTTAAATTCGGACATAAAAACATTAGGCCAAAAAACAATTATACTAAATATTTTTTATACCATAACAATGTTCGTTTAAAAAAGTTTCTGCCAAGTGAGTTCTGCCAAATAGGTTTCGGAGCAACAAGTTTCTGCCAGATAGAGGGCACCCTCTATGTTGACTCTGTTGATGTATAAAATTGATGACCGGGAACACCTGATGTGGAACTTTAAGAGCCCAGCTACACTCTAACGTACATATATGACGACTAAGGGTGCTCCCACATCTATCGACGCGGAATCGGCTTTTCCGTCGCCCTTTCTCTTTCTGTCGCTTAGAACTGCCATTTGCTAGACCGAGATATAAAGCATAATGCGACAGCACGCGGCGGAATCCTGGAGGCGGCCGCGTGCTATCGCATTGTCTCGGTCTAGCAAATGGCAGTTCTAAGCGACAGAAAGAGAAAGGGCGGTCTCGCGCGGCAACCGGCACCTCTGGCAAGAGTTGTTTAGCCTAATGAGCACTCTCTGTGGACGTATAAAATTGAAGATCTTACGTCATAAATCGTAAACCGCAATTTACCTTTCAAAATTACAATCAACTACAAGAACGTTTATTTTATGTTATTAAGTACTTGCTGCTACGGAACCCTTTATGGGCGAGTCCAACTCGCACTTGGTTTTTTTACGAACACCTACCAGTCATTTATTTTATGTTAAAATCGTGTAAAGTCACAACTTAGATGTGTTATAATTTTTCACCATAATAATAAAAAAAGTTCCTACTAGCTAACTAGATGGCGTTGGCGTCGAATTAGATCGCGCTATGGTTTCGTTCAAAAAAAGTGATGTTATGAGTACAGATGTCGTCGCCTCAACCTGTAGAAACTAGGGTTACCTGAATACCTGCGTTGCTATAAGTTATCGTGTGCTTGGACGAATTTAACGTGAAAACATTTTCTGGATTTTTTTTTTTTTTTAATAATTACTAATAATAATTACCTGTGTGTAAATTATTTTCTGTTGTCTTTCAAACTTAAAATAATTAAAATGCCAAGAAAACGGTCTAATCTATCCCAATCCTCAAACGATTCTCGAAGGTAAAGGTTAGCTCGATCTCTTGAAACCGCCGTTGAGCGTGAGGCAAGGTTGGTTACTCTTCGAGAACAAAATTCAGAAAATCGACGTGGAGAAAGTAGTACGTCGCGCCAGTGCCGATTAGATACTATGCGCAATTAAAATGCATTTTCGCGGTCTCTGGAAAGTATAGAAACATACGAAATGCGGCTATTAAATGATCGGGAGCGCTATGTTGTGTCTCGCGCGTCAGAGACGTACACGCAACGAGAGACAAGACTGAGTTTGCAGCATAACCGCACTGATGCCGCTTGATCGTGCGAGAGTGCTGAAGGAAGAGAAGCTCGACTGGAAAGTGATCGGGAGCGCCACGCTGAGTCTCGCGCGTCAGAGACGTACACGCAGCGAGAGACGAGGTTGAGTTCGCAGCGGAGTTTCACTTCTCTTTCTCGGTCGATCGAAGATCATGAAGAGCGTGAGACCCGGTTAAGAAGAGATCGCTCTCGGCAAGCCCTTTCACGGTCGTTGGAGACCGATGAGCAGCGTGAAGAACGTCGTGCAGCTGCTCGGCAGCGGTACCATGACGTGCGTGGTGATACGTTTGCTCATCTATCGCAAGAACGGGACAGAATTCAAGAGTTTCAGGGATTTTGGTCGAGCGAACAGCGTGCGGCACAACTAGAACAAGATCGTCTGCGGCGTATCATAAACCAACTTTCAACATCTGATGATGAATTCACGGTTTACGATATCGAAGAGCAACCGTGGCTAAGTAAAGAGGGAAGTGGATTCATGTACAACGTTGTGATTAACTACGCCGCACACGGAGATATTGGCATCTTAGAAGAAGTGTGTGCCCACTGCCAAGCTCGCAAATGGAAAGGGGTGACCAATGGGATGTGTTGTGCATCTGGTAAGGTACGCTTGGAGTCTATGCAAGACCCACCAGATCTGGTAAGAGTCCTACTAAATGGCGAGCATCCGAAATCAAGCCATTTTTTGAAAAACATCCGAGCATATAACAATGCCTTCCAGATGACTTCGTTTGGTGCAAATCAAATTGTTGAAGCAGTATTCATGCCGACATTCAAGGTGCAGGGGCAAGTTTACCATCAAATCGGTTTGCTGCTACCTACAGACATTCCAAAATTTTTGCAAATTTATTTTGTAAGTGATTTTGAAGAACAAGCAAACATGCGAAGTAGACACATCCCCAATTTGGACCCTGGTCTGGTCAGAGAATTGCAAAGTATGTTGCATAACGTAAATCCGCCACCGCTTTAAGTTTGTCATCAGCGCAGATAGAAGGCCGATTGTAGCTCATCCGGGGCGATATAATGCGCCAACAACGAATGAGGTAGCCGTTCTCTTAGTCGATCAGGAGTGTGATAAAAGAGACATCGTTTTGCGCACGCATGATGACCGGCTTCAAAGGATCAGTGAAACTCATCGCGCGTACGATTCTCGTCAGTATCCGCTCATGTTCTGTCGCGGAGAGGATGGCTACCATTTCGCTCACTATAATGTAGACCCCCAGACAGGTGCCCCAAATTATAATAAAAAAACATCCGCCATGCAGTTCTACAGCTTCTTGATCCAGCTGAGGGTAAACAATGGTTCTTATCTCCATCATTACCGTACGCTGTTTAGTCAGTTTCTGGTGGACATGTACGCCAAAATTGAGACAGAGCGTTTGGTATTTATAAGGTCCAACCAAAAAAAGCTGAGAGCTGAGAACTACGTCCATCTCAGAGATGCCATGCAGAATGATGCCAGTGCTCAAGATGTAGGAAGGATGGTCATTCTCCCCTCCACCTTCACAGGAGGTCCGCGGTACATGCACGAGAGGACCCAAGATGCATTTTGTTACGTACGTAAGTTTGGTCGGCCGGACCTCTTCATAACCATCACTACCAACCCAAAGTGGCCTGAAATAACAGCTCAACTCTTTGCAGGACAGGCTTCGTACGACAGGCACGACTTGATCTCTCGCGTATTCCACCTGAAGTTGAAGTGCCTTATGGATCTTCTTACAAAGGCAAAAGTGTTCGGTGCAGTTCGATGTCATATGTACTCCGTGGAATGGCAAAAACGCGGCTTGCCACACGCGCACCTGCTTTTGTGGTTGGAAGAGAAGATCAGGCCCAACCAGATTGATCAAGTCATAAGTGCTGAGCTTCCCGACCTTGACGTCGATCCTGTTCTGCATCAACTTGTGAAAAGTCACATGGTGCATGGCCCCTGTGGCACGTTAAATCCAAGTTCATCCCATGCATGAAACACGGAAGATATACAAAAAGATTCCCGAAAAAATTTACCAACGAAACGATTACTGGTGAGGATGGATATCCCTCATACCGGCGCCGGTCACCAGCAGAGGGCGGCCATTCTACTGAGCTGAGCGTGCGTGGCCAGGCGCAACCGGTCGATAACAGATGGATTGTTCCTCACTCACCAGTACTGTCCAGAACCTTCCAGACGCACATCAACGTCGAGTCGTGCACCAGCGTCGAGTCGATTAAATACATCTGCAAATACGTCAACAAAGGGAGCGATCAGGAGACGTTTGCTTTGCAGAGCACTGATAGAGACGAGGTGACAAAGTATCAGTCTGGTCGCTACATCAGCACGTCTGAGGCAGTTTGGCGGATACTGGCGTGCACTATACATGACAGGCATCCTACCGTCATGCATTTAGACGTTCACCTAGAGAACGACCAACGCATATATTTTGATTCCGACAACATTGCTGAGCGCTTGGAAAATCCGCGCGAAACAACTCTCTTGGCATATTTCAGGCTCTGTGAAGTCGACCAGTTTGCGAGGTCCCTTACGTATGACGAGGTACCTTCATATTACACGTACGACAAGCAAAGGGGTGTATTTAACCGACGTCGACGAGGAGGTGCTGTGGAAGGTTTTTCGGGAATTTACAAGGACACCGCATTGGGTAGAGTTTATACCGTGCACCCGAACAATGGCGAATGCTATTTTCTGCGGTTGTTACTTCATACGGTCCGAGGCCCAACGTCTTTCGCCTTTCTGAGGACAGTTGATGGCGTAGAGTATCCCACTTACCGCGCAACCTGCGTAGCACGTCACCTCCTCGACGGTGACCAAAACTGGGATGACACCCTCGCGGAGGCGAGCGTCAGTGACAGTCCCAGCCGTATGCGTCATCTGTTTGCCGTCATATTGGTGTTTTGTGGAGTCGCAAACCCGGTAGCTTTGTGGGAGAAGTATCGTCATAATCTGTCTGAAGATTTTCTACGAACTTTGAGGCATGCTACTGGAGACGAAGTCGAATTATCTGATGAGCGCGTACTGAACACCTGTCTCAGTTCACTTCAAGTCGTGGTCATTTCTATCGGAGGGAATCCACTGGTCGAATATGGGTTACCACATCCCCAATTATCACTGCATCGAGACCGTGGAAATCGGGAGTATAACGCTGAGACAAATTATGATCCGGGTGAAATGACCACCATACGAAATAATAATAATAATATCTTTATTTGTATAAACAGATTGTAGTACATTGTATCAATTTTCACAATGTGGGTAGAATGAAATTTCTGACAATCAATTGGATGACGTGCTGTTCTCCTCGCTAGACTACGAAATAGTCTGTATTAAAGAGTAACAGTGCCGATCCCCTCAATTTTTATACTACTACAATTTAATGTTTACAATTTTATTTTTATTTTTCTAATGTAACAAAAAAAATACTTAAAACTATAGTTTTATTATAATTACAAATGCTTAGTATGAGTGTTTGTATGTGAATGTACGTATGTGTAGGTATGTGATTGTGTGTGTCTCAGTATGTGTAATGTGTGGTGTGTGAGTATATTAGGCGTGTGAGCGAGGGATTGATTTAGTGTAGGTGTTTTTGGTGAGTGGTACAATACATAAACTTATCACAACTTAATGACTTACAAATTTTTCTGTTTCGTCGTAGGTTTTATTTTGAAGAAATGTGCGGACAGTCTTTTTACAATTGTGATAAGACATGTTATATATTGGGCAAGTTTTGTTTATTTTATTGTATAGAGACGGACCTAAATAATAAAAGAATCTTTTGGCAAATGCTAAGCGAGTTTGAGGAGGCGTGCATATTTTATCTTTTCGGCGTTTGGTAATTACAATATAAGGGGTTAAGCGGTGTTGCAGCAGAATTGACTGTAAAATAAAGTGTTGCCGCACGTTAAGGACATCACAATGTTCGTATAACTGATTAGTTGGATAAATTAGTGGACGGAAGGTAGCCACTTTCAGTATGGCGCGATGTGCAACTTCTAACGGTTTAAGAATTGTTTTTGCAGCACCACCCCAGCAGGAAATACAATAGGTAATAATAGATAGACATAAGGCAAAATAGACATTACGTATAATAATAGGATTTGCTATGTTTCTTAAGGTTTTAAAGATATATATAAGTTTACGAACTCTGCCAGTAAGGGAATTGATGTAGGATTTAAATTTAAGATATTTATCTATGACTATTCCTAAGTATTTCGTTTCATCCGTAGAGGAAATTAGTGCACAGTGACAAGATACCCGAGTTTGAAGGTCGCATGTGTGAGCTTTAAGTTTAATTGGTGGGTTTGGCTGGGTTGCAGAACTGATGGAGTAGGTCATGAACTTGGTTTTAGAGGTGTTAAGAGTAAGCGTATGGAGATAAAGCCAGTTCGATACCACATCAAAGCCATGCTGTGCATTATCCTCAAGTTCAGACCATGTGTTCGCAACTAGAGTTATAGCAGTATCATCTGCAAAGGATGTCATCTTGGCATTTGGGATATTTAAATTGCACAAGTCGTTTATGAAGACTAAAAATAAAGTAGGACCCAATATGCTTCCCTGTGGAACGCCATAGTAGATGGGAAGCTGATTGCTACTGTGCCGATCAATTTGAACTATCTGGAACCGATTTGTGAGATAGCTTTCAAAGAGATCAAGTTGTAAACCCCTGACACCCATCTTTTCAAGTTTGAGTAAGAGTGGACGGACGGGAACTGTGTCGAATGCCTTCGCTAGGTCTAAAAATATAGTTAGGACCTTTTTATTCAAGTTCAGGTTTTGTACAATATTATTGGTTAATTCCTGGACTGCGTCACAGGTTGACTTGTTTTTGCGAAAGCCGAATTGGTGTGGTGATATTAGTTTGTAGTGTTCAAGGTAGTGCACAAGTCTTTTATTAATATGTCGTTCTAATACTTTAGATAAGGCAGTCAGAACTGCTATGGGACGATAATTGTTCGGCACGTTCCCGTCGCCTCCCTTGAAGACTGGGTGAATGATTGCCTTTTTAAAAGAAGAGGGAAAGACGGCAGTCTCGAAACAGAGGTTAAAAATGTGGCATAGTATGGGTGCCAGAGAGGTTGAGTATCTCTTCAGGATGTAGGGTGATATGCCATCCCAGCCAGTTGCAGCGTCAGAGCGCAGGGAATGTATGACTGCTGTAGTTTCTTCAAGGTCAGTAGGGTCGAGGACAAACGATGAAGTCGATATAAAATCAGAAGTGGGTTGATTGATTGAAAGTGGCTGCGTGGTTGTAGTGTGAATGTCATTTGCAAGCCTCTCGCCAATGCTTACAAAGTATGAATTTATAGTGTTGCAAGATTCAATAGGTGAAGATGACAGATTAAGTAATTGGTCAGATTTAGTCTTATTTTTAGTAGTGTTAGTTACCTTTTTAATAGTTTCCCATAGTTTTTTTGGGTTTTTACTAGCTTTTTCCAATTCCTCTGTATCGTAGGTTCTCTTTGCTTTCTTCAGAATGCGAACACAAAAATTTCTGTACCGAAGGTAAGTGATTCTTAGAACTTCGTTACATGGGATTTTTTTAGATTTCTTATGAAGTGCGTCCCTGTTTCTTATGCACCGTAACAAACCAGGTGAAATCCATGGTTTGAGGATTCTCTTTTTTGCTGAGACTTTTTTAACAGTGGTATTCTCAGAGATGGATACAGTAATTAATTTTATTAATTTGTCAGTGGCTATATTTACGTCTTTTGTATCAAAAATAGGGGTGAAGTCCAGCTGTGCTATTGAATTATCCAGCCCTTCGTAGTCAATTTTTGATATAAGGGACTTTGTAACTGTTCGTAAGAATTTGTCTTGAATACAAAGTAAGGAGGATGAGTGATCAGTAACTGTAGTGGTAAAGACAAATGTATTGGAGGGGCAATTTGTTTTGAGGAACATGTGGTCCAAACAATTACCATCCCTTGTCGGCAGGGTGTGGGCAGGAAGATATCCGTGAAAAGCAAGGCAGTTAAGGTATTCGTGGGAGCGCATGTCAGATGTGGTAGGTTTGATATCCACGTTCAGATCACCTGTTATAACTACTGATTTAAATCTGTGCAGTGAAGGAAGAATGTTGTTAAGAGCGGTGAGAAAGTTGGTAATGTTGTCTAATGACGGCGATCGATAAATACAGATAACCGCCAAGTCAGACTTAATTTTTATAACAAGACCTGATGCAGATCGGTGGAAATCTAGCTCTTCGCATGTTACAGACAAGTCCGACTTCGAATACACCACTACACCATCACTTTGGTTTATATGTTTGGTAGTCATGAAGGAGGAGTAGCTAGTGAGAATCGGGATAGTGCTGTTGCTAGAACATGGTAACCAGCATTCAGTTAAGACAATCAGGTCACAATCGAAAGAAATTCGGTGCAGAAGCGTTTGCAAGTTCAAAAAGTTACGGTTTATAGAGCGAATGTTTTGTGTCAGGATTTTAATGTGGTTAGTTGGACACTTCATGATGGAAAGTGTTCCCTCAGGTGAGCATGTATGGGTTGTCGATACAGATAATTCGTCGATGTTGTCTAATAATTTGTGTATGTCAGTGGCCATTTTTCAAGTAGTGTAAGGGTAGATAGAGGGTTACGAAGTGGGTGGTATTTGATTTAGGAACATGTTGAAATCAAATCAAATCAAATCAAATCGTTTATTTCAACTAGGCCAATTACAGGCACTTATGAATTGTCAAAAGACATAAAATAAAACAAGTATAAAAATAGTTATGGTGCTACGGTCCCAGACACAAGACATAAAAACTGTGAAAGTACCGTAGATGCACGTTCCAAGAAGTAGATCTCTATGGAGAAGAACGTGCAAGAAACTCCATGGACACTCTTTTCAGATCGCCAGAATTATTACAGAACCTTTGTTACATCATTCATTTTGAGGTGGTACACTATGTGAGAACGATGTAGCAAGTTTTTAATTAAAGTGTCCATAGTAACAATTAAACAAAGACAATTCAAAAAACAAAGTGATCAATAATTATTAAAATAAACCGTGGCAGCTAAGAGATGACCAGTCCCAACTGACAGCGCCCGTTCACGAACATGACACATGCATCAGCACCATTCAGCTCAACCATTTTGGAGGGAGCTAAATGATCCGACACACGCGCCACCACCAGCGAGACATTTAAGTGAGCATGACAGACTCTCAGCCGCCAGGGTCATTCAAGTCAACAAGAGACGTAGGTACTCAATGAATGACAGCTCTGAAGTACATAGTACTCACACAATGTCGGCTATGAAACTATATAATACAAAGAAGATTGAATCTATACATTGCAAATACAGTTGTACAGTCTTCAGCAGCTCCAACAATGATATTAAGACGTATACTTTCACTATCAATTTATTCATACATTCACTGCCTCATGGAGCAGGACCAGCATGGAGCCAAGCATTATCATCAGCGATATAGTCGCTCAGTTTGTAATATGCCTGCTTACACAGTGTGCGTTTAATGCATGTTTTGAATTTAGTTTCATTCAGTTCAAGAACGTTTTGTGGTAGCTTATTATAGCATTTTAAACAGTACCCCATGAAAGAAGAGTCTACTTTGGCGAGTCTGAAGCCCGGCTGAACTAATTGGTTCCTACTTCTAGTATGATAATTATGTCTGTCACCTCTTTTAGAGAAAAGATGCAGATTTTTTCTAACGTACATTATATTTTCATAGATATATTGACAAGGTACCGTCAGGATGTTAATTTCCTTAAACAGTTCTCTTAGAGAATCGCGCCTACGGAGATTATATATGGCTCGAATAGCTCTCTTTTGGAGAATAAAAATAGACTCGATGTCAGCCGCCCGTCCCCACAATAAAATGCCATACGACATTATACTGTGGAAGTAACTGAAATATACAACTCTCGCAGTATCAACGTCTGTGAATTGACGAATCTTCCAAACAGCATATGCTGCTGAACTTAATCGCCCCGCAAAAGTTGTAATATGAGGGCCCCATTGTAGCCTTGAATCAAGTGTAATACCCAAGAAAACCGTTTTATCGACGAATTCTAGTATCTCATCATCCAACACTATGTCATAATTACTATTTTTAACATTTGGTAAGGCAAACCTAATGCATTTAGTCTTGTTTCCATTTAATACTAAATTGTTTGCTGTGAACCAATTATGAATCTGACGCAGGGTATTATTGACGTCGTCTAGATTCTGGGCTCGCCTACTTATTTTAAAAATTAGGGAAGTGTCATCAGCAAATAACACCATCTTGTGTAGTTGATTTTTAAGTAAATAGGGTAGATCGTTAATATATACAAGAAAGAGGAAAGGACCCAATATTGAGCCTTGTGGAACTCCCATTTTAACTCTTAAACCCCGTGAATTTACACCATTTATCTGAACTTGTTGTTGTCTGTCACACAAATAAGATTTTACTAAACTAAGAGCAAGTTTACCTAATCCGTAATGTTTAAGTTTCAAAAGTAATGTGTCGTGATTAACGCAATCAAATGCTTTGGAGAGGTCACAGAATATTCCTATGGCGTCTTGTGCCTCTTCCCATGCAGTAAATATGTGCTTCAATAGGGTGACACCGGCGTCAGTTGTACAACGTCTCTTGGTGAAACCATACTGCTGATCGTGTAAGAGTTTATAGGTGTTGAAGTGGTCAAGCATCTGATTTAGCATTACTTTCTCAAATATCTTGCTAAAGACTGGCAACACGGATACTGGTCTATAATTGTTAGTATCTTTGGAGTCCCCAGATTTAAAAAGAGGCACGACTTTACTGAACTTCATCAAATCAGGAAAAACTCCTTGATCCACACACAGATTAAAAATTAATGCCAAATATGGCGCTACAGTTTCCACAATGCCTGTACAAACTTTGATAGACAATCCCCATAAATCTTCGGTCACTTTAATTTTAATTTCCCGGAAAGCTTTAATAACTGTCGTAGGGTTTATATGTTTAAACTTAAAATCAGCCGGGCTACCAGAAACGTTCGCCTTTAATAAATCTATTGAAATATCAGGTGAGGAATTTAGAGCCTCAGTAGTCCTAGCCGGTATATCAGTAAAGAATTTAACAAATTCTTCAGCTACTTCCAGATTTGAGCTTATAGGACCACAAGATGTCTGCAAAGCATAGTTAGTGTTGGGCTTTTTTTGCCTACCAGTCTCGTTATTTATAACTTTCCAAACCGTTTTTATTTTATTTTCTGACGATTTGATCTTGTTGCTAATATGCATGGCTTTAGCAGCTTTGCAAGTATTTTTAAAAATTTTTGAATAGGCACCAACATACTTATTAAAAGTTTCAGAGTTAATGATTGGCTTAAGGCCATACAGTTCAAATAGTCTTTCCCTACTTTTCCTAATACCCCTAGTCGCCCAGTCACTAAATACAAATTTGGGGTTAATGATTTTTGTTTTCTTTTCAAAAGTTTTATTGAATTCAGTATGAACTATTGAAAAGAAATTAGCATAAAACTTATTAACGAAAGATTAAGCTTGGGGGTTCAACTTCGCCAATGCCGGTCCCAAGCCCGGATGAAAAAGAAGGAGGGTTTGCCTGGAGAAGAACTACCCAGCTGTAAAACGTTCCAACGCCGAGCATCGGGCGGCGGTTAACTATCCCGACACCTCCATTCTTCACTGAATGGAGCGGTTTTACAATGACCGTGAGGTTCTAAATCATCTCTAAAAGATTGCCGTGGAAGGAATCGGGTGGCCACCACGTGTATGAACCCAAGAAAATACCCCTAATGGAAAGTACTATAAGAGCGATTACGTTGGACGATCCGACTAACCATCGGCGCCATTCGGTTACCGGGCCGGATGGTGTGAAATTAGCGACCGAAGCTGCTGCTAAGACGGGTCACCGGGTCCTAGCTAGCGGATATGCTACTGGTGTACCAAACAACAAGATCACAATCCGTGAACATCGCCGGATTGCAACCTGGAACGTCCGAGGTCTATTGTGTCCAGGGAAATTAGACATTGTGGAAAAGGAAGCTGTATACCACAAATTAGCGCTGTTGGGATTGACCGAAACTCACATAAGAGGACAAGGACACCGAACAACCTCAAATGGAAACACCCTTTATCTTTCGGGTTCTTCAGACTCAAGCACTAACGGAGTCGGCATGTGGATAACTCGCCAACTGAACAATTATGTGCTGGGGTATAACCCAGTTTCCGACCGACTTATGACTTTGAGACTTAACACCCGACCCTGCACTCTAAACATAGTCGTGGTTTATGCCCCCACAGCCGTCGCTAAGGAGGAGGTTATTAATGAATTTTACAGCACCCTTGAATTGACCCTATCTAGAATTCCGAATCGCGAAATCACCTTAATAATTGGTGACTGGAATGCAAAAGTGGGAAACACATTAAGAGATGATCATGTTAGGGCTACGGTTGGAAAATATGGACTTGGAGACAGAAATGAGAGAGGTAATAGACTGCTGGAATTTTGCATCGATCAGAAGCTAACTATAATGAACACCTGTTTTCAACATCACCCTAGACGTCTCTATACGTGGAAATCTCCTGGCGATCGGTACCGCAACCAAATAGATTATGTGTTGATTAACAGCCGATGGAGAACCTCTGTGACCAACGTGAGAACTTATCCTGGCGCAGACTGTGGATCGGATCATTGCCTTCTAATCGCAACGTTCGCTTTGCGCTTGAAAAGACCCAAAAGAGCCATTCCTTCAAGACCACGCACTCTGACCCCTTTAGAGCGAGAATCTTTTCGAAATGAGCTTAATATCGCAATACTGAATGAGCCAATATCAGTGAACGGTGGTGCAAACGAACAATGGAAGCAACTAAAGGATCTTATATGCAACACATTAGAGAAGTCCACCTCTCACCGTTTGCCGATCCCCCGCAAACAAACCTGGCTCTCTGCAGATACCTGGCACATAATTGAAGAGCGGAAGGTGTTGAAAAACCAAGGAATGGTTAGCCAAACAGACCGTGATAAATACTCCGAGCTGAGTAGGAAAATTCAATTGCACTGCCGCCGCGATAAAAACAACTTTGTTGAACATATCTGCCAAGAGATTGAAAGTCATGCGCTGAAAGTACAGAGCTCGGATCTTTTAAAAAAAGTAAAACTGCTCTCAAAACAGTTCAAACCCCGATCGTGGATGATTGAAGACGAGAACGGTACGCCTCTTCAAGATCTTTGTGAAATAGCAGAAAGATGGCGGAAATATTGCGAGGAGTTATATAAGAACCCACACGACGTAACACCGCACCTGACAACTGAATGGGACAATTTGGACTTAGAACCTCCCATACTGCTATCTGAAGTCACAGCTTCTACTGCTGCACTAAAAGCCAAAAAAGCTCCCGGACCAGATCAGCTAACTGCTGAGATTATTCAAGCAATGGGTTTACCGGGTGTATCTGCCCTTCATAAAATATGCGACAGAATCTGGTGTACTGGCGAATGGCCGAACGATTGGGCAAGTTCAGTGATTCTACCACTGCACAAAAAAGGTTCCACCTCAAAATGCGACAATTACAGGACTTTAGCCCTTATATCCCATGCCAGCAAAGTGATGCTACACATCTTAAATAACAGAATCCGTCATTTCTTAGACTGGCAAATTCCTCAGGAGCAGGCAGGCTTTGTCAAAGGCAAAGGAACTCGGGAGCAAATATTAAACATACGCCAGCTCATTGAAAAATCTTATGAGTTTGATACGCCCATCATGCTATGTTTCATAGACTACAGCAAAGCCTTCGACTGTGTTGTCTGGTCGGCCTTGTGGAGGGTGTTAGAGGAACTCGGTGTGCCTAAACATCTCATATATCTTATACAATCACTTTACCTGAGCAACCAAGGTGTCGTGAAGGTAGAGAAAACCACATCTGGTTCTTTTGGTTTTGGTAAGGGCGTTAGACAGGGTTGTATACTATCCCCCATTCTGTTTAACACATATGGAGAATATATAATGAGACGAACTCTTGAAGACTGGGAAGGCGGAGTCACAGTAGGAGGAGCCAAATTGACTAATTTACGATACGCAGACGACACAACTCTTTTGGCTGCCAACGAAAGTGAAATGGTTCGTCTTCTCGGTAGAATGGAAAGGATCAGTATGGAACTGGGTCTCAAAATCAACCACACTAAAACCAAGTTAATGGTGGTAGATCGCAGCAATAAATTACAATTAACAGGCGCCCTGTCGCTAGAAATCGTCGAAGATTTTGTCTACCTTGGTGCTAATATTAGTAACACTGGCTCCTGCGAAAAGGAGATAAGAAGACGCATAGGGATGGCCAAGACTGCGATGTCCCAGCTGCAACGTATATGGAAAGACCGTAACATCTCTCGGAAAACCAAAATAAAACTGGTCAAATCCTTGGTGTTCTCCATATTCAGTTACGGATCAGAGACATGGACTCTCAAGAAAGCCGATCGCGATCGAATCGATGCTTTTGAAATGTGGTGCTGGAGAAAAATGTTGCAGATACCCTGGACTGCATTCCGCTCCAATGATTCCATTCTCCGCGACCTTAAGATTCAAACCAGACTTTCTACCACCTGTCTTCAAAGAATACTGGAGTTTTTCGGTCACATCGCGAGGAAAGATGGTCACAACCTTGAACAATTGTTGGTTACTGGCAAAGTTGATGGCAAGCGTCCGAGGGGTCGCAGTTCACTTAGATGGTCGGACCAAATTCGCTCTTCCCTGGACACGAAATTTCACGATGCTCTTCATTCTGCCAAGGACAGAAACAGATGGCGGAGCATCGCCAAGCTCAAAGTGACTTCACGTCGGGGGAATCACGACCCTCAGCAATGAGGAATACGACGCGAGGAGGAGGAGGAAGCTTGGGGGTAACATATTTAAAAAGATTCGTTTTACGCCATTGAAATAGTTAGTTATGGAATAAAAGAGTCGAACGTATGAATTTATATTTAGTACATATTGTGATGTCATAATAAAGTTGTAATAAGTACCTGTAAGTGTAAAGTGAATCATGTATGAATGTGTGTTATGGTGATAGCTGTAATAGTCTTGTGTGTGTGTTTTGTGTGTGGGTGAACTAAGCATTTTAACATAAAAATTTGAAAAAATCATGACATCATCTGCCTAGCCTTTTCCCAACTATATTGGGGTCGGCTTCCAGTCAAACCAGATTCAGCTGGATATCAGTATTTTACATGGAGCGACTGCCTGTCGGACCTCCACAACCCAGTAACTGGGTAATACGATACCCCTTGGTAAGACTGGTTGTCAGACTTTAGAGCTTCTGACTAACAGTAACGACTGTCAAAGATCTACAAATGACAGCCGGGACCAACGGCTTTACGTGCTTTCCGAGGCACGGAGGAAACTCGCTATGATAGATGGTCACCCATCCACAGACCAACCTCGGCAAGCGCGGCTTAACCCGGAAGATCGGCCTGTGCGGCTGTGATTATTTAGCCACGAGCTCCTCATTTCATGACAGTAATCAAATAATACGTAAGAAATAGCAAGGTATACTTAAGTGCATAATATAGTCATGCTTTGACGATTGCCGCTAGCTGCTTAAGTTGTTCTTCGCTTCTTATGACGATAGCCTGGCTATCGGAATCTTTTTTCAATAAAATTCTTCCGTTTGACGTCCAACAATAATTGTACTGTTGTTGCTTAGCGTAGTTTCTAGTAAGGTAAAATAACCTTTTAGTATTTGCTGTTAGAAGCTCAGTGATGTAAATAGGGGTTTCTTGTGCAGATTTAAAATTTAGATGGGTTGATTTTATCTTGTCTGTAGGATTGCGTTTGTTATAGTCTTTAACAGCAGTAAGAAAATTCGTTTTCGTCAGTGTATTACAGAACTCAACAGATAAACTCGATGTTAGGTTTTCCTTTTTTGAGGGTAACCTTATAATATCACGGATACTAGCGGATTCTGTATCCAGGCCCAGATGTTTTGATAGCTTCATTATTGTTTCATACAGCATAATTTTGGTCTCGCTTTGCCTTTTGGGTACATTGCGCAATTCTACACAGGTTTTGATGAGGTTATGGTCGAGGATTTCCAACTTGTTTTCTAACGTAGCTAACTGGATTGCCATGGAGCCACGTTGAGTTTCTAGTTCTATAATTTTCTTCTCCAGACATTGTAATTGGTCGGAAACCGCCGTCATTGCCCTTTCGAGTGCAGTATTTGTGATCTTAATTTCCGCGTAGTGATTTTTTATTTCTTTAATATGATCTTCCAGTCTATCTAATCGGGAGCTTTGAGTGCCCATCAAATCACTGATCATCTTCTTGATATCATTTTTAAACATATTCAAGTCACCATCTGTGACGTCATCCGAAGGGCATCTGCGTTTAGCTCTCTGAGTAATGCTCCCCGCTGAGTCTTCATCTGCATGCAACTTCCGAATATCAGACTCCGAACGCGATGAGTATTGGTTCGGGGGAGTTTTGGGTGGTGACTTAGACATGTTGGCCAACTTGTTAATTTGTATAATCAACACAAAGACAACAATAATCACAAGTAAGTCACCCGCTAATCGCTACCGCTTCTGAATTATGGCAGCTAGGAATCGAGAACCAATTCCTTAGTGGCGGCCGACAGTGTGACACATACACAGCGTACGTGGAGCAGGCGCCGTCTTTCTATCGCCGTCTTGACTGTTGCCGTCTCGTTTCCTCCAGCACTCTGCGTGCGTTTTGCGTTCTCTTTGAAGTTCATGCGCGCCTGGTACTTTTGCAAAATTTATTTCACATTTAATTTCGAAATACTATTACTTTTTAATAAAAAAACAAAAACAGTTGTACAAAATGCACGTCTACACGCTTTCGCGGTCCGAGGGGAAGGGAAATGACCATATCGCTTTGTTCTCTTCAGAGCAAAAACATAATATTTATGACACCGTCCTTGAAAGCGTTGGGAAAAACCAGGGTAAAATGTTTTTCTTAGATGCTCCTGGTGGAACAGGAAAAACATTTGTTACCACTGGCATACTTGCAGAGGTCAGGAGGCAAGGCAAAATTGCCATTGCTGTAGCGTCGTCGGGAATCGCTACTTCCGGGTGGCAAGACAGCACATGCCATGTTTAAAATTCCCATTGACTTAGAGAGCGCCGAAACGCCTGTTTGTGGTGTGTCACGTAACAGTGATAAGGGACACGTGCTCAAGGATTGCTCTCTGATCGTATGGGATGAGTGTACGATGGCCAATAGGAAGGCAGTTGAGGCCGTGGATAGAACACTGCAGGATATCCGCAGGAATGAACATTTGATGGGTGGTGTCACATTTCTTTTCAGTGGGGATTTCCGACAAACGCTTCCCGTGGTGACACGGGGATCGAGGGCTGACGAGGTGAATGCTTCGTTGAAACGATCTTCGTTGTGGTCACGAGTTCAAACGCTGCGTTTGACCATTAATATGAGAGCTCAGCTCGGCGGAAATGCACGTGCTCAAGAATTCTCCGATGTCCTTCTAAGTCTTGGCGAAGGCACTCTACCAGAAGAGAGAGGTGGACAGGTGGTGCTTCCAGAGTCTCTCGGTAGAGTTGTATCCAGCTTAGAAGAACTCTTTCGCTGTGTATACGGGGACATTAGTCGTATACCGCAACAGCAGAATTCTTGGGTGTGTGAGCGGGCCATTTTGACGCCTAAAAATGACCAGGCTGCAGCAATTAACGGATGCATTCTCTCGGAAATTGAGGGTAATGAAGTGATCTACACCTCTATAAACACTGTCGTCGACCAAGATGACGCCACACATTATCCCGTGGAATTTCTGAACTCCCTGTCAGCAAGTGGACTTCCAGCGCATACCATCAAGCTGAAGGTCGGTGTCCCGATTATGCTTCTTCGGAACCTATCTCCTCCGAAATTGTGTAACGGGACCCGCCTTAAAGTTATCTCGCTCCACAGACATACTATTGAGGCGGAAATTCTTACGGGTTGTGGCGTCGGCGAGGCAGTATTTATACCACGGATTCCCCTCATACCTCATAACTTCCCGTTCCGTAACAAGTTTCGTAAGTTTGCTGAGACAGCTTAAATAAATTTCAATTGGTTATTGCTCTGAAAAAACACTAATAGAGAGTGCTTTCGAATGAAATAATTATAACCGAAGCTAGATACTTCCTTTAAAGTTTTCTGGTTATTAAAATTTTAATGGTAAAGCTATAGGCTAAATACCCTTGAACATAAGACATACAGTCATGTTGAATGTAAGAATCCATGCATTCATAATACAATTAGAAGAACGCCAAAAGTTAAGTACCTTTAACGTAATGATCTAATGTAATAACAAATCCAGTAATAGTAACGTCGCTCGTCTAGGTCACTGTGATGACTAGACTGTGTGTAGTCTCTGGGATGATAGAGATAACCACGGAGATGGTTACGAGGACCTAGTCACGAGGATGACTGAGGTCGGAAGCGTCACTGAGCTGACTGCTGTGTAGCCACGGGGATGGTTACGGGTCCTAATCACGAGGATGATTGAGGACGGAAGCGTCACAGGGCTAATTGCTGTGTAGCCACGGGGATGGTTACGAGGACCCAGTCACGAGGGTGACTGAGGTCGGAAGCGTTACTGGGCTGACTGCTGTGTAGCCACAGGGATGGTTACAGGACCAGGTCACGGAGATGATTTCGGTCGTGATAGTTACAGGGATAGCTATCGGAAGCCAAAAACATGGCTAATATAACAAATGATGTTGCTAGACTGGATTGTTATAAGAGACATTGCTACTAAGACAGCTGAATTGTGCTATTAATAATTTTATTTAGTTCTAGTTAAACGGTACTTTAACTTTGTTGAACTGGCTAGTTTAAGACAAACTGAATTTTTGTATCAAGACAAAATTATAAACAAATAATGTGAATATGAGGTTTACATCTCATGATAGTGATGATAATTTTGCAACAAGAAGAATTTGACACATTTTCTTGTTCAAGTCAGAATGACCGAACGGCAGTTTCTTGTTATTGTTATTTTCTGGTCCTGCAGATTAACACACGAGGACGTGACGTGTGTGCTGCAGGATGGCCGTGTCGGATCTTGATTGAGTGTACCTTTTAAAGATAACACAAACAGCTTTGTTAAGGTGTTGTGCTGAGTCTAGGAAGTTGGTGTCTGATAAGCTCCACGCTCCCATGATTCGACAGTGTTCGTTCGGACGGGGTGGTAGTGACACATACTCACCTAGGAACGGTACTGTGTAATCTTTTAAGGTCAGAGTATTAATGTAGCAAAGTAGAGTTGGTAACAGACTCTTTAATAATCTCAATTACCCGTATCCCACTCTGCGCCCACAATTGTAGACACTACGCATGTCACTTAGTACTGTCATTATTCTGATTCGCCATCAAATATACCCGGATGCGACATATATAATGTTAAAACCTTTTTTTTTTTCAATAACCAAAATACAGGCTGTTTTTTTGCATTTTCGTCAAACTTCAGGTGTTTGTCACAAAAGTCATAAATAATCAATTGAAAGTACAGTACCGGGCAATAACTAATAAGCGCTGCTTTTTTTCGTTTTTGAAATTTTTCAGTGTTTCAGAATTAAACCCTTAATTCAGTACAAATGAAAGAGAATCACCCAACTATGCAGTTTACGCACGTATGCACACAGCGATAAGCAGCGTGTGCGTGAATGGGGAAGGCAAGTGTCAAAGTGAAAATGACAGTTTGGTCCCCAAAGAACTGTAAAATCAAAGGAATTTTCAGAAAAAAAACCATTTATTGATGTAAAATGACTAGATGTTGTGTAATAAGCTGTAAAAATGATGGAATACACTTTTCAAAATAATATCTACTTTTCTTTTGGAGGTTAAGTACCAGTATTGCATCGCTCGAAAATCGAAGAATTATCACCTGGAACGAGTTTTGTAATAGTTGTGGTGTTAAGAAATTAAATATATTGTGATATTTCTCGAATCTAAATAGAAAAAAAGGTTAAAATTACTGACTTAAAACATTATGATATTTTATCAAAATAGAAAGTCAAAACCAGCATTATATTCTTGATAAAGGAGAGGACAGGTAAAACATACCTAAACTCAAAAATTGAAACCTCAACTACAAGTAATTGTGGATTTATTACGGTAAAATCAAATGTATAACCACTCAATTAAATCACTTTTTTCCTCTTGTAGATGCACCGCGGCGTCTTAATTCTTCTTTTAGTATATAGTACTTGCATGGACGAATAATTTTCCATATTTGTTTTGTATTTATACTCAATTTTTATAACAAATAATCTTGTTTGTTTTTTTGTACAAGGTAGACGTGGGGACCAACTATCGCAGCGCCATCTACGATTGGCTTTGAGTTGCCATCCCCATTGAATGACGCGAGGAGCGTGCTGCGACCGAGAAAAATGACCTCGTACGGTAGCAAATAATTTTACCTAATTTTATTTCGAAAATCATCCACATTCTTGTCATTCCGTTTGATAATAACTCATTTGAAGCATCAGTATAATACGGAATCTTAATAATGACAGTAATACTAGACGCCATGAAAAGTTCACTGACCTGCTATCAGGTGTTAATAAAATTTAAGTTTTGCTTTATTGCTATCGTTCTCCCTAAACTTTTCGTAGTGATTTTGTTTTTATTTGTGGATTAAATTGGCTCATAGAGGCTGCTCACATAATTTGGGTGGTTGACCAAAATTACGTACTTTTCCAAGTCCTCGATATTTGTTTTAAAAGGGTAATCGCATAATATTTCAATGAAAAATCATAAATCTGACTTTGTGTTAGTTCGTAGATTGATTAGAATTTTGTTATAATAGTTAATATTAGAAGAAATAGCAATTTTCCGACAGCCAATTTCAAGCAAACGTTAAACATTAGGTTTTCTCCTGTCATTTGTATCAAAATGGTAACACGAAAAAATGTAAAAAAAATATGTATGTCATACAGTCTTCAAGGTTGCAGATTGATTAGAATATTGAAATAAAAATTGAATTGACGCAAAAAAAAACAATATTCGAAAGCAATATTGATCTAAAATGTGTGCATTTTGAACATTGTTTTAATGACAAAATAAGAAAGAAAAGAACAAAAAAAGTAAAGCACACTATAGTATAAAACTTTACCTTTACTTTATTTATTTTTTTTAAATTTTTTCACCTTCACCTTTTAATTATTACAAAATTCTAAAATAATGCTTTATTAGTTGATGTACGTCGCGCGTACGGCCAGTAGCGCCCGAGGGCTTCTAGAGGACGGACCTGTGTTGCTCGCGGCCCCGCGCGCCTTAGTGTGCGTTACGTAGTTTTAACAGATAATCCAGAGGTCGTCAGCAGTTTTAATTTAAGTATTCTTTGTACTTACGATATAATTGTAGTCATGTTCTATGTTTTAAAGGTAAGTTTAGTACAATCTAAAAATAGAGTTTATTCGTAATAGTTATTTATGCAACTATTGTTTATGAGTGTTTTAATACCTAATTATAACAGTTGCATACAAGACTTTATCTAGGTAGGTAGGTAGGTCCTGAGTGGAGCGAACCTGCGAGACCGAGTTGAGCCCAATCCTGGCAGGTTTGAACCTGCGAGACCGAGTTGAGCGAAGGGTAGGTGGCGAGCGAAGCGAGAATTTTATCATGGGAGTCGTTTTCATGGTTTTCGAGGATGCTAAAGCCGATAGTGAGGTCAAAATCAAAATCAAAGATGGCGACAGCAAAAAATTCAAAGATATCATCATGGATGTCGTTTTCATGGTTTTCGAGGGTAATAAAGATGATAGTGAAGTCAAAATCAAAATCCATGATGGCGGCTGCGATAATTTTCAAATTGTTCATCATGGGAGTCGTTTTCATGGTTTTCGAGGATGCTAAAGCCGATGGTGAGGTCAAAATCAAAATCCAAGATGGCGACAGCAAAAAATTCAAAGATATCATCATGGATGTCGTTTTCATGGTTTTCGAGGGTAATAAAGCTGATAGTGAAGTCAAAATCAAAATCCAAGATGGCGACTGCGATAATTTTCGAATTGTTCATCATGGGAGTCGTTTTCATGGTTTTCGAGGATGCTAAAGCCGATAGTGGGGTCAAAATCAAAATCAAAGATGGCGACGGCAAAAAATTCAAAGATATCATCATGGATGTCGTTTTCATGGTTTTCGAGGGTAATAAAGATGATAGTGAAGTCAAAATCAAAATCCAAGATGGCGGCTGCGATCATTTTCAAATTGTTCATCATGGGAGTCATTTTCATGGTTTTCGAGGATGCTAAAGCCGATGGTGAGGTCAAAATCAAAATCCAAGATGGCGACAGCAAAAAATTCAAAGATATCATCATGGATGTCGTTTTCATGGTTTTCGAGGGTGATAAAGCTGATAGTGAAGTCAAAATAAAAATCCAAGATGGCGACTGTGATCATTTTCGAATTGTTCATGGGAGTCGTTTTCATGGTTTTCGAGGATGCTAAAGCCGATAGTGAGGTCAAAATCAAAATCCAAGATGGCGACAGCAAAAAATTCAAAGATATCATCATGGATGTCGTTTTTATGGTTTTCGAGGGTAATAAAGATGATAGTGAAGTCAAAATCAAAATCCAAGATGGCGGCTGCGATAATTTTCATCATGGGAGTCGTTTTCATGGTTTTCGAGGATGCTAAAGCCGATAATGGGGTCAAAAAAAAATCAAAGATGGCGACGGCAAAAAATTCAAAGATATCATCATGGATGTCGTTTTCATGGTTTTCGAGGGTAATAAAGATGATAGTGAAGTCAAAATCAAAATCCAAGATGGCGGCTGCGATCATTTTCAAATTGTTCATCATGGGAGTCATTTTCATGGTTTTCGAGGATGCTAAAGCCGATGGTGAGGTCAAAATCAAAATCCAAGATGGCGACAGCAAAAAATTCAAAGATATCATCATGGATGTCGTTTTCATGGTTTTCGAGGGTGATAAAGCTGATAGTGAAGTCAAAATCAAAATCCAAGATGGCGGCTGCGATAATTTTCGAATTGTTCATCATGGGAGTCATTTTCATGGTTTTCGAGGATGCTAAAGCCGATGGTGAGGTCAAAATCAAAATCCAAGATGGCGACAGCAAAAAATTCAAAGATATCATCATGGATGTCGTTTTCATGGTTTTCGAGGATGCTAAAGCCGATAGTGAGGTCAAAATCAAAATCCAAGATGGCGACTTCAAAAAATCATGTTTTTTATTGGATGCCGTTTTCATGGTTTTCGAGGGTGCTTAAGCCGATAGTGAAGTCTAAATCAGAATCTAAGATGGCGGCTGCGATCATTTTTGAATTGTTCATCATGGGAGTCGTTTTAATAGTTTTCGAGGATGCTAAAGCCGATAGTAAGGTCAAAATCAAAATCTAAAATGGCGACTGCAAAAAATTCTAAGTAAGAAATACTTTTCAAAAAACGACCCCGCGAGCTGCTTGCAGCTCGCGCAACGCGCAAATACTAGTTGTATTATAAAATTAAAATTATTGCTATTTTATGTTTTTACAAAATACAGAGTGTTTCTTTAAAATGGGACATAAGGAAGAAATCCGAATCCATAAGAGATACGGGAAAACTTTCTTAGAAACCTTTAGCTCTTTTTTGATGTTGACAATTTTGGCGTATTTATTTTTTTGGTCAAGTGTGAGTTGTCCACAGAAATGAGTGAAATTGGTCAACATTTTTTTTAGTGCCGTTCGACTCTGTTTCATGTAAGAATCATTTCAATGTATCACAAGAAAAAAATCGGGACGGCGGAAGTTGGTCAAATTTTGCAAAATATTTTTTCATACAAATTGTTTGAACGAAAAAAATTATCACTTTTTTATGATGTTATTTGATTTAGTGTCTATTAAGGATCATTTCATTGTACGGGAAGGAAAATGTCTGGGCAACAGAAGTGGGTCAAATCTAATGAAATACTGACTACTACTGATAAACTTTATGCTGTTAGAAGAAACTTTACTGCTCTTTTGACCCACTTTTTTCCTTTTTTTTTATTTTCCTTCCCATACATTGAAATTATCCTTGATAGACACTAAATCAAATAACATCATAAAAAAGTGATAATTTTTTTCATTCAAATAATTTGTATGAAAAAATATTTTGCAATTTTTGACCAACTTCCGCCGTCCCGATTTCTTTCTTGTGATACAATCAAATAATCCTTACATGAAACAGAGTCGAACGGCACAAAAAATAAATTTGACCCACTTCACTCATTTCTGTGGACAACTCACACTTGACCAAAAAAATAAAAACGCCAAAATTGTCAACATCAAAAAAGAGCTAAAGGGTTCTAAGATAGTTTTCCCGTATCTCTTATGGATTCGGATTTCTCCCTTTTGTCCCATTTTAAAGAAACACCCTGTATATTACTAAAAATATATTTCATGTTTTTCTTAAATACGAGTACCTACACCAGCAGGGCTAGCATGCGCAAGGCGACATTATCTCTTATTTTGTCGTTCTCGATTCGTTTGTCACTTTTCATAACATGCGCACCACTCCACGCTCGAGAAGATATCTCGTCGTGACTTCGCCTTCACGACGCGAGATAACCGATGTTACCATTTCATGAAAGTTAAGTTACCTCGCAAAATTTTATCCTGCTGACATTCTACTACTATTGACATTAAGTTTTGTTGTTTTGCTCGATTCGCACCGTAAAAACGAATATTATTTTTATTTTAGAGAGTGAATATTATTTGTGGATTATGGATTTATATTAAACCGGCGAAATGATTATTTGTTCAATAAACTGAGCTGTCAATTGAATTTGACAACTAACATTGACATAAACTTATGACTCAATTCAGCGAATCCTCGCTATATAGTTTAATTTTTTTCCGTCGAAACATCGACGGAAGATTTGAAATAATTGTTAGATGGCTTTGGCATCAAAGAAATTGTAAGTATTAGATCAAAATCCCGTAACAGATGGCGGAGATGCATAATTTAGTTTATTATCACCTATTCAATGATGGCCCAGAGCAGTGGTGGCCTAGTGGTATCGGTCCCGACTTACGAGTTGTAGGTTGGGTGGGTGGGTTCGAACCCCGCCAGGCGCATTACTTTGTGTAATTTGTTTCATCACCACTGCTCTCAAAACGGTGAAGGAAAACATCGTGAAGAAACCGGCATGTCCTAGAACCAAAAATTCGAAGACATGTGACATCCACCAATCCGCACTGGGCCCACAGAAATATTAAAAACAGGAGAAGTGGCAAGGGGACGTGTCCGCTACCATGTGGTTCTGAGCGCTACGCTCAGAAAGTGAAAAAATGGCCGTCACCGCGAGTTAGTCTGTTGTCAACCGCATTCGTGCAAAAAACGATTATGCCGTCTTGTTCGGTGTTTTTGTGCAAAAATAGAAACCAAAACAAATATTTTAGAAGTTATGGCATCGGGTTTCACATGTAATTAAGTAAGTATTTTACAATATTTGTCTTAAAAATCACGAAAAACAACAAGCAGTAAAATATATCTGACTTGTACTACTGTACTTTTGTTTTCCTACATTACTCCGACGGTATTATTTTTGCAATAAATACATTGCTCTTTTACAACCACATCATTGCATCACAGAGTGACTGAACAAGCAATGTAAAACTGACATAACGATCAGCGTTGCCAGTATGATTTCCCAAAAAGGTACGGTTGGCTTTCTGAAAAGGTACGGTTTTTAACTTCAAGGTACGGTTGGGTCAGGGATACTTCTGCAAGAACTAGATCAGTTGTTTTTCTTCTTCGAGTTGGCTGTCTGTGACCACAGGTTGGAAAAAAAGCGATATCGATTAGAATATTCAATGGGACATGGTAAAGTAGAACTGTACCTAGAACATTATCACCGATTGCCAATATACAACAAATTCATTTGTAAATCAATTAAAGAATAACCTCGAAGAAAAAAAGCTGATCTAGTTCTTGCAGAAGAATTCCGACACGTACGGTTTCGCTAGAATTTTGAAAAATGCTATAGTCTCCTCATATTCTACAGAAAAAACAAGGTGTTTGTCAAAAAAAATGAAATAAGTAATATTATATAGGAACTAAGAAAATTCCCATTTAAGTATGTAATTTGTGCCCATATTTTAGTATCAAATGTGTCAGAAAGTTGAAAAAAGTACGAGTCTCATTATTTTCTATTAGTTTTAGTTTTATTCGTTGTTTTTTACCGTTATGGTGAACGCACATCTAGCCGCACCGCAGTCTCCGCAGTCCCCGCATTACGAATTCTTTGTATGAAGTTCTATGAAACCTCGCACACTTAGCCGCATCGCAGTAGCCGCAGAATCGGTAAGAAAACAGACTGCGGAGACTGCGGTGCGGCTAGGTGTGCGTTCACCATTATAATGAAAAATAAATCACAAGTATAAAAAAGGTACGAAAAAGGTACGGTCTAGCCAAGGTACGGTTGTGGTACGATTGTATGATGAATAGTACGGAAAACCGTACTTTTTGGTAGGTACGGTCTGGCAACGCTGATAACGATACCTCAATCAGCCGTAATGTCGCATGGTACGGCCGCTGGCTAGTGACGTGCTCTTGGAAATCCGACAAAGTCTATCGACAAGAAAGTCGACTGCTATTTGCTATTTTTTTTTTTTGAATTTATTATCTTGTAATAAGGCTGGAAGGCCGATGTGGTTCATGGATTTTTACATTTTTTTATTATTTTACAGAGTATTAAATAAATGCGAAACCGAAGATGGTTAAGTAAATTAATTAATGTTTAGTTTAGTAATCTATGGACTAAATTAATAGTAATCTATACAATAAAGATAATAAAAACGGTTTCATATCGTTTTTTATTAATTTTATTTCCAAACCTTTATAATTTATCGATATATTTATCGTGAACTCTTCGATTTAGTCAAACACTGTCGAGTCCGCCCCCGTGTCCCGACGGCGACGACAACAATGATAATTGTTTTAGTGTGAGTAAATTACACGGAAAAAGTACGCTGTGGTTTAAAGAATAAGGTTTATATTTAAATGACAGAGTTTTCGACGGCGCGTGTGTGCACTTGTTCGTAGTATTGTTTTGATATACTACATGCGTAATATTATCTTTATGGTGGGGCAGTTCTTTGTGGCTTCACCGGTTTTCTATACATTTTGAACTCCACGCCATATCTCCTTCTTTATTCCCACCCCCTCTCACAGAGTGAAGGCTCGTGTCCCAGCAGTGGGAACAATATAGGCTGATGATGATGATGATGAATGTTGTAATTGATTTACAAAACAAACCGTGTAAATAATGGATTTTTCAAAGTTCTAAGTTATGAAGGTAATCATAATACTATGTAACATTAATTCAGGGACTGAATTACCCAAAAATAAAGGTACCTTAAAATTTCGGTATGACGTCATACCGTTAAATAAAGATAACCGATATATAACGGTATCGTTATTTTTTAAAGTAGCCGAATTTTAAGGTACAATATTTATACCGGTATATTTCGGTAGCAGTACCCATAACCTTTATAATAATATCGGTACCGTTACCTTAACCTTTATAATAAGGGTTTTCTTTGATATACCGCCTCACCACTCTATCTGTCTCTGTCGTTCGCGATTGTTAAATCACTCAATGTACTTACGCGGGCTATCTGCCTTGGGCGCGTACTTTGTAGGTACTTATATACGCATTTACTTAGGATCGATCTAACGTATGTCCTTTGCTATAGTTTTTTATAATATTGTTTTACGGTTACCGTGTACTATCATTTCTTAATTCGAAAATTGTTTAAACTTGCTCGTTTCGTGTTTTGTATTTATTGGTAGGTACGTGATTACTTTTATGCGTCTGAAATAAGAATGGAAAAGTCAATGAGCTGCCTATTTTTTGTTCTGCTTTGTACAAATGAACTCCCAGTTGAGTAATATTTCTATCGTCTATCTTTCTAAGTGCTCAAACACGTTGACTCGCGGACTACGTATATTGGTCATAGATCCGCGACCAATGGCAATGTCAGCACAGTACGTGAAGGTGTCTGACATAATTTCAGCACTTTCTTCAGCTGACAGCCCATCGCGAGTGAACTCTTTGGCATGACACGCAAAAAGTGATCTAAAGAATTCCCAATTAGCGCCTTTACTTTTGTACCTAAAGTTACCAATGACATGTGAGGAACCCTGAATAAAAACCGGAACAAACTCGTACACGATCAAGCGATGATCACTACAAGACGCGTCCGGTAGGACACGCCACCTATCCAGCTGTACGTCGGCACTAGAAAGTGTGACGTCAATACAAGATTCGCCCATTGGGCTGCAAAAAGTAGGTGGTGCATCGGGGGTGTTATGAATTGTTAGATTCATTTCAGCAATGAAGTCTTCTACAGCGCAGCGCCGTTCGTAGTCCGTGGACCGGACTTTGCCATACCACAAGGACGAAGACGCATTAACGTCTGCGCCTACGATAACTTTGCAGCCCGCGAGTGACCGCAAGACGTGACGGAGGTTGTGTATGTGAGGAGCAACAGGGTCTGAATATTGAAAATAACAGCTCACAATGAAAACTTTAAAAGTAGCGGATGAGACTTCCGCAACTGCACAGTGAGGCGTCATGAGGTTACGCAAAGACGTTACTGTAAAGTTACAAGAACGCAACACGTAAATTCCAGCTCGTGCCTTGTTATCCAACTGAACTACCTTGTGACGTAAGCTCGTGTTTTGGTATTGTTCTTGAATCAGTACAATGTCTAAGTTATAATCGATAATTAATTTGTCCAATTCAGAAGTCGCCACTCTGTCGTTATGGAGATTTAATTGACCTATTTTTAAACCATCCATTATATTAGTAGTTAGTGTTGAGTATTAACTGTTCGAGCCTAACTTTATAGGTGGTACACTGTTGAGAACCGCACCGATGGTCAAACGGTTTTTTAAAACGTTTACACGCCACACATACTGGTATAAAATCAGAGTTATCCTTATGCGGGCATTCTTTTGTTTCATGTGCTTCAGAACAATTAGCACAGGTAGGCGATTTATTAACACAGTATTTTTTTACGTGACCGAACTGCTGACAATGCAGACAACGTACTACATCGACATCATCAAAAAACCGACAAGTCGCGAAGTCAATAAAAAGCTTCTGTTTGGTATTAACTAAATGCTGTCGTATGGCGGCGTCGATCTCAATGCCTACCCACTTCCGACCGTTATCTAGTTTACGTCGACGTATAATTTTTGTCGACTTAATAAAGTCTTCCTCTTTGATTGACAATTCGTCTTTTATATTTTGACGGTACAAAGCAAGCAAAAAAGTGTTGTCTTCCATTGAGGATGGAACGTCTTTGACTAATATACGTGGCCTTCGGCCTTTCGGTTTTTCGAGTCTTAACCCGGCGGATCTAATACCTTCTACCGATTGCAGCTTATTTATTTGAGTGTCGTTAGCGACACGTAACACAACGCCCGATTTCGCGATTTTTTTCATGCCTACAATTTGAAATCCGTCATCACTTGGCTTAATAACTTTTTTAAGAGCTTCCTTGGTAGCTGACGAAGTCGCGAAATCAGCTGACTTTTCATTGGCTGGGTATGCTATCACGCACGGAAGCGGTGGTCTAGACTCCATTACCGGAGCGACCTTCGGGAGACGAAGTTTCAGGGAATCAGCATAAGAAATTTTGTTTGAATCGTTTTTGACAATACTGACATTATTATTTGATTTTACTTTATCCAGTTCGCGCTCAATATTGACTAACTTCGTTTCATTGGAAGATGACCGTATAGCTAACAAAGAGACAATAGACGTAATACGCTGTGTCATGTCCATAATCGCGGTTTTATTGGCTATATTAATACGGGATCCTTGATCGTTCACAATGTCGTTTATTTTCGACAAATATGCAGACGCCTGATTTACTAAGTCGTAATACTCCTCGTTCGAATTAATGACATTAGTTGTTACCGGCGACGATTTTTCAAAAGAATCGGTTAAATGTTGTCTCTTTGGGTTATCCTCAGGTGTTAAATAAGAGGGAGACATATCGACAACCAAACGTTTTGAATAAGCGGAGGTCGGTGACCTGTGTGGCTTTGTTATTCGACGCGATGAGTCTACACCACCGGTATCAGGTGGTTCATCATTACTGGACAACATAATATTGAATTAAAAACAACAAATAAATTGAAATAAGAACGTACAAACGAAGAAAAAATTCGAAAAGAAATTTTTTCACGGTACCCCTAGAACCAAAAAATAAAAAGTACTCACCGAATGCTGATAAACTAATTTTAACTATATTTACCAATAAAATACGCGTAAAAAACCCTTAAAAACTCACAAAACCACCACAAAGCACAAAAGCACACAGCTGGGATTAGAGATGTGCCGTTGCCGGGAATATTGCCCAAGGTGGGAATATAGGTGGAAATATTGCCGGCAATATTGCCGCGAGTGGAAATATTTGGAAATATTGCTTAATTTTAAGTCAAAGTGAGTGCGAAAACTATTTAACACACTTAAAATTAGCATTTACGGACCATGACCTACATTATATACAAAAAAAACATTGTTTTGGGAAAAATTGCCAAAATTGCCGGAAATTTCTGGCAATATTCCCGGTATTTTACCGGCAATATTGCCCATTGTTGCCGCACACGTCAGTGAATATAAGAAATTACGCATACATTTTTAGATAAGACGATGACGATCATTGTATATTTAATCAATATTGAACAAAAAGGCATAAATTCGAATAATTTCTTTTATGTTGAAGTTTAATATAGTCAACGAATGCTCAAAGCATAGAGGGTAATTCTAGGAACTCATTTTTTACTACTTAACTTTGTTTTTTGTTTGGACTAGTTAGAGGTGAACATATCAAAAGCCCTCCGGTCCAAGTCAAATATGTAAGCGAAAAACCACCTACCCCACAATTCAAGGGCTTTTTTTTTTTTTACGTGGCAAAATCATCAAATGAGTCCTCCAACCCCGGGCAGGGCGGGAGGGACTGTCAGACTTGTACTGACTAAAATCCACGGTGTCCTTCGGTAGCCCTTTGTGTGCCGGAGTCGCGGTATACGTATGTCCCGCAACCCCGGCAGGACTGTGGCCCTCTATAGGGGGCCCCGTCACTATGCTGACGCTCTTTGAGGCGCGCGTGGGACACAACGCGCCGTCGACCCGGGCATGGTCCTTGGTCGGGCAGCGAGTTGCCCTTTACTCGCCGCCCGCATGCCCGCGCCTACGGTGGCCGGAGATCGTCCCGCGACAACCGTCGCCGTGGGCGTCTACCACTGCGTCTCGGGCGGAGGGAGGACGGTATCTTCTCCCTCAAGCGGCCCCCCTCCTCCTTCGCGAGCATGACTGCTTCGCAGAAGGAGGCGACCGCCTCCCACTCCGTCTCGCCCCGCAGCATGGCCGCAACCAATGCCGGGCGCGAGAGGTCTCCGCCTATCGCCGCGGTGAGGACACGGCGGTGCTCCGCCCAAGCTGGGCATTCCTGCACCGTATGCTCCACCGTGTCCTCCGGGCGATCCTCGCAGTGGTGACACCCGGGCGTTTCCTCCTTTTTTATCATGCACAGGTACCTCCCGAAGCTGCCATATCCGGTGAGGACCTGTGTCATGCGGTAGGTGAGGACGCCGTGGGACCTATCCAGCCACTCCTTAAAGAGGGGTCTTACAGCCGCGACTGCGGCTAGCCCGTACCTCGGTTGCGATAGTCGTTCTCTCCAGACTGCCCTGAGATCGCGCCGGAGCTCTTCCCGCCTCGTCTCGACTTCTCGAGGCATCAGGGATACGCCCCGACTCCGCGCCTCCACGCGCCACTCGTAGACGCGCAGGAGGGCAGTCGCCTCCAGATCCCAGGGCAGTGATCCGGCAAGAAGGTTGGCCGATTCGCCGGCGATCGTGCGGTATCCTCGGATCATTCGGATTGCCATGACCCTCTGGCATGCGACCAGCTTCTGTGGTCGCGTCCGAATGCTCAGGGCCCACACGAGGGCCCCGTAGAGGGCCATGGACCGCACGACGCCGGCGTGACAGCTCAAGGGCTAGTGGCGGCGACTTTTGATAATTATATTCACCTCCTAACCATCTCAAACATAGTAACGTAGTCAAAAATCGTGTTTTAACAATTTCCCTCTGTAACTGTTCGTTGAGTGGGCTACTAGTTTTTCATGTAAAATCACATAGCAAAAACAAAAAAAAGTCTAAATCTATATCAAAACTACAAATAATCAACAAAAATAACATTATTTTAATACACTTGTTTCGGTAATTCTTACATAATTAGTAAATCACCGTTTAGAGTAACAACTTAGTAGTTTTATAAGGCGGACTTGATGTCGCAACGCATTATCTACAGTTATATAAACTGTACCTGCAGTAAATAATAAAATATACTGGTGTTATTTGACTGGCAACATTGGCAATATTGCCAAAGTTGCCGGCAATTTTGGTATTTTACCGGCAGTGGCAATATTGGGAATATTGCCGGCAGTGGGAATATTGCCATCAGGCACATCACTAGCTGGGATCAATTCACGAGTCGGTAATCGACGACGAAACACGTAAAAAGTAATAATTATCGGCAGCGAAACAAATCACCACTACACTGTGCGGTCGCACGGAGGGAAGTGACCAGTCCATCTAGACTTGTGAACATGACAGTATCACTAAGCCCAAAGGCAGTATTTGTGTTCATTATTGCAAAATCACTTAGCACGTGCTCAATACCGCGTTCCCATTTATTAATCGTGTCGTATTATCATGCCTGGTACTAGTTTACTTGTTCCAACACCTCGCGAATAGCAGCCATTTTAGTTTTTTGATCGGTTAAACTGGGGTATGTACAATAAAATGCAAATATGTTTGAATCCAAGAGACCTACATACATGCAAATGACTTTATTGTAAAGTTAAATGTTGACGCTTTTTAAAAACTAACGAAAGTTTTTTAAATAATAATGTAAAATGAACCAAAAAACTCGGGCAAACACGAAATTGTATATAAAAATACTGAATATTTTCACATTTTTAGGGTTCCGTAGTCAACAAGGAACCCTTATAGTTTCGCCATGTCCGTCCGTCCGTCTGTCCGCAGTTTAGCTCAGAGACGCACAGTACTAGAGAGCTGTAATTTGGTGTAAATATACGGATTCGTTGTGCCGAAAAAGTGGTGAAATAAAATCTCGTAAAATATTTTTTTTTAGGGTACCTCCAGTACTTACACGTAAAGTGAGGATTTTTTTTTTTCTCGCGTGCCCCTTAGTGTGGGGTATCATTAAAGAGGCCTTTAAAAAATAATGATAGTTTCCATTAACAATTTTTTGATAAAAAAATTCGTTTGTGAAATATTAAGCTTTAAAGTGCTAAATTTTGCTCGATTCGAGTGTCCCCCCCCTCTACCAGCTAAACGGTTATGTTTGGGGGTGTGAAAAAATTCACAATAGTAGTACATAATTATAACGAAGTTTAAAAGAAAATTATCATGACTAAGTAGGCTTTACAACTTTACGAGTAATAGTCGACCAACTTATAAAATGTACTTGATATCATATTTTCTTAAACAAAATGTATAGGAGACAACTGCAAATGTAAGTTTGTCAACTTTATTTTTACAGCTTTTATAGGTATGTTTTTTGGGGATAGGTAGGTTTTTATCGTCAACTATTTTTAACTAAATTCAAAAAAAGGAGGAGGTTCTAAATTCGTTGTAATCTTTTTTCTTATGTATTTTCCCCGATTTCTCAAAGACTCCTGGACCGATTTTGAAAATTCTTCTTTTTAAAATTAAATTCAGCGAATCAGTTTAGTTACTTCGCATAAGTATTTTGATGGGCAACTACGGAACCCTACACTGTGCGTGGCCCGACACGCACTTGGCCGGTTTTTTACTCTAGCTCGAAAGTACACCGGCATTTTGCTTAGGTTTTCAATAAATTAAAAGTATTTGAGTCAGGCTATAAAATGGTATCAAAATTATCTCTCTATATTAAGTATTTTTGGAGTTATTCTCATCTGAACATAACCCTTCCTGTTGTGTTCTTAACATGTTGAAAACTGCGTTAAGCTTTAGTTAGTATACGTTGCGAATTACTGGTACTGCCGTGCAGGCCCTAAAGTGCAGTATGAGGAAAAAAGCGGTTTCGAGAAAATCGCGAAAAACATTTTAACACTGTTTTTTATAATGTTATTAATGTGTATGGTGCATATTTTTACTGCTACGAGGACTAAGTGACAACAAAGATCGTATTTACGAAAACAAATGTTAATTAAGTTTATAAGATTTTAATTAAAATCAGATTTTTTAAGATCATGGCAGTTACTGCACGCAAAAAGTTACTCATATGCAGATTAAAATGCGGTAAATATACTCGATACCACAAAATTTTAGACTAATTTGCAGCATAAGACTTTTTTTTACTGCATTTTAATTTGTATCTTGAACAAATCGCACATGCAGTATATAGTATGTAACGATGTCCGCTAACTTACGAGTATGTTTTAGGTAGGAAAGGTGGTGTATTTTTTTATTTGTATTGCTTAAGTATATGATACTCATGAAAAGTTTAAGTTTTCGATCTCGAGGAGTCTTAGATTGAAAGGGTCCCAATTCGTTCTTTTTCACATAATGCTTCAACAGCTGACATTATGACGAAAATGACTAGAGAAGTTTTAAGACAATAAAATTCCACAACAAATAGTATTTATACGTTACGTATATTTCGTTTGTTTAGACTCGTGAAACTTGTTTTACCGAATGCGTATTAGAACGTTAAGATGTCTGAAGTAAAGGACAACTGATAAAATAAGTTGTTTTTTTTTTATTAAATCAAGTTCTTACCACTCAATTCAGTGCAATTGTCAATTACTTTTCCCCCTAAATTAAGAAAAAGAAAATGTTAAATATGAAATTTATTCATTATAACCACAGAAAACAAATATCCGCAATACATAAAAAAATCTCTGTATAAAATAAAAAAAACTAGCTGGCTGACTGACTGATGTATCAACGCCCAGCAGAAACCGCTAGGTGTAAAAGCATGAAATTTTGCACAAGCATTCCATAAATGACGTACCTAGGTGGATCTCTAAAGGTATTAAATTGTGCAGTAAAAAAAAACGACAACTAATGTGGACTTATAGATTAAAACCAAATGACTTAAATAAAACTCGTTTCAAAGATTACTCTAGGCGTTTTAGAAAAATCATGACTTTGACACAACGTTCACAAAATAACTACACAATCAAGACATCCCATAATAAATGCAAAACAGCCTGGCAAATAATAAATCAATGTAAATTCAATATACCTAAAAATTATATTTCGAAAATTAGAATAAATAACGATACAATTACAGACGCGAATCAAATTGCTAATAAGTTTAACGACTATTTTATTAGCAAAATACAACCTATTCAATCCAATGATAAAACTCCACTGCCCATCACAAATAATAAAAACTCGATGTTTATGGGACCCTGCACACCACAACAGGCACATAAAATTATTATGGCTTTAAAAAATACAAATAGCGTAGGATATGATGGCATATCAACTAAAATAATAAAAGCGGTAGCACCTGAGATATGCAGCCATCTGTCACACATGATAAATCTATGTATTGTAGATGGCACGTTTCCTGACGCACTGAAGATAGCGATTGTGAAGCCATTATTTAAGAAAGAGGATCGAGAGCTCATGGAATTCTACAGACCGATTTCTCTGATTCCTATCTTCTCAAAAATATTTGAGAAACACATTCAAATTGAATTAAACGGATACATAGAAAAAAATAATTTGCTATGTAATGAGCAAAAGGGATTTCGTGAAAATAAAACAATAAATATGGCAATCTATGACTTTTTATACACGGTATTGACAAAAATGGACAAAAAAATACCTGTATGTGCGATCTTCTGTGATATGACTCAAGCATTTGACCACGTTAATCATGACATTCTTATAAAAAAAACTTGACGCATATTGTTATTTTGAATTAAACATTGTTCCAATTCGGTCTACAGTCTATGGTAGTATAAAAATAATTTGTTACACTAGCGCCACCTGCCATTGTATGTGTCAACCTAAGTTTGAATTAATAAAACGTTTAGTCTATGCAAAACCGCTACACGAGTATTATTAGGTTTTGGGCCCAGTCCCGCCTAAAGTAAAAAATAGTTAGTGATCTTTGTACAGCACAGTGATAATGGCAGGAAATTATTCTATGAATGTCCCTAAGCTCAAGGGAAGGGAAAATTACGATGATTGGGCGTTCGCAGTGGAGAATTTCCTCATCCTCGAAGGCATTGACATCAGCAACAGCGAAGGATTAAGCGCGCCAGATAACAAGAAGGCTAAAGCTAAGATGGTGATGACCATTGATCCATCATTATATGTACACATAAAGAGTGAAAATACGGTGCATAGCCTATGGAAAAAGTTGAAGTCGTTATTCGACGATAGTGGCTTCACCCGCCGCATCAGCCTACTCAGAAGCTTGATCTCCATTCGTCTTGAAAGTTGCGACTCAATGACCGCGTACGTGACACAGTTAGTGGATACGGCACAAAAGCTAAAGGGCACAGGCTTTGAAATCAACGATGAGTGGATAGGGTCCCTCCTGTTGGCCGGATTGCCAGAAAAGTACGCGCCTATGATTATGGCCATTGAGCACTCGGGGATGAACATTAGTGCAGACGCTATAAAGACGAAACTATTGGATATGAGTGCAGATTCTGAAATTACAAAGTCCGAGGGCGCTTTTATTGCCAAAAGTGCATATCATCAAAACGCACGCCATAAAAGCAAAGAAAAAGCAAATGGCGGCGGTCAAGGTTACGTCAGTGAAACTAACAAGCCGGGAAAAAATATCAAGTGTTATAAGTGCAAAAGAACTGGACACTATAAAAATCAGTGCCGATCTTATAATACGAATGCGAGTACAAGTACACATAACGAAAAACAAATGAACGCATTCAGTGCAATGTTTTTGACTGGTGAATTTAGTGACAAAGACTGGTATGTGGACTCGGGCGCGAGCACTCATTTGATATCCGAATCAAACAAAAGTTTGTTGACAAATATTTCGTACAATACAGAAACTCGAGACATTGTAGTGGCAAATAAAGAAATAGTGCCGGTTTTATGTTCTGGAGATCTGCAGATAACAACATGTGTTGGAGATTCAGAGTTTAACATAAAAGTAAACAATGTTTTGTGCATACATAACCTAACTACAAACCTGCTATCCGTGAGCAAGATCATAACAAGTGGCAACAGAGTAATTTTCAACAAAAATGTGTGCCGCATTTACAATCAGCAAAATGATTGTATTGGAGAAGCAAACCAAGTGAATGGTGTGTATAAGTTAAACATTGTAAAGTCGGAAGAGCTTCTAGCAGCAATGGCAGTAACTTCCAGCAAGACTTGGCATAGGCGTCTTGGCCACATTAACAAAAGTGACCTGAATGCCATGAGAAATGGCGCTGTGGAGGGCTTAAATTTCCAAGATAAGGCAGAATTTGACAAAAGTAATAGCACAGTTTGCTGCGAGGGAAAGCAAACTAGACTCCCCTTTCCCACCAGCTTGTCAAGAAGCAAGGAGGTTTTGAATCTGGTACATGCAGACCTGTGTGGGCCTATGGAAACTAAGTCGCTCGGTATGGCCAAATACTTTCTATTATTCGTGGATGATTACAGTCGAATGGCACACGTGTACTTTCTCAAATCTAAAGATGAGACGTTCACCTACTTCAAGCAGTACAAAAACTTAGTGGAAAATCAGAAATCAACAAAAATAAAGATTTTAAGAACTGATAACGGAGGTGAATTTTGTTCAGCAGTTATGGAGAATTATATGAAGCAGTGTGGCATAATACATCAGAAAACAAACCCATATACCCCTCAACAAAATGGGCTTTGTGAAAGATACAATAGATCTGTAGTAGAAAAAGCCAGATGCCTGCTATCAGATGCCCAATTTAATAAAGAGTTATGGGCAGAAGGAGTCCATACTGCAGTATATTTAAAAAACAGATCTCCTGCAGCAGGAATTAATCAGAAAACTCCATTTGAATTATGGATGGGATATAAGCCAGATGTGAGCCATCAGAGTCTTCGGCAGCATAGTCATGACACACATCCCGAAGGAAAGACGTCTTAAATGGGATAAGAAGGCAAAGAAACTTTTTCTTGTTGGTTATGCTGACAACACTAAAGGCTATAGGCTATATGATCCCATAACAAAAACAGTGACAGTTGCAAGGGACGTCATAATAATGGAAAAAGAGTGTGACAGTATGACATCTCAGATTACTATACAAGACAAGAGTGACATACAGGATTCAGTGGGGGAAAAACAGTCAGAAAATGTTCAGGATTTATCAAGTCAAGAAGCTGAAAGTGATGAGCAGATTGACGAACATGACAAAACATATGTTCCAGTAGAAGAGTTGAGTGACTCGGACGACAGCTACCATGAGTCAATGACATTGACGTCAGAAGACAGAGAGGTTAGTTCCCAGCATCAAAACACTGAAATGTCACAGAAACGTACTCGAAAGAAACCAGATTATTATGGCTATGCAAACTTGTGTGTTATGGAGGACTTCTATGAAGAAGAAATAACCCTGAATGACGCCGTGAATGGACCAGAAAAGGAGCAGTGGCAGAAAGCAATCAGAGAAGAATTGCAATCATTCAGTGACCGAGATGCGTGGGAGTTAGTGGACAGACCAGTGAATAAAACAGTTGTGAAGTGCAAGTGGGTATTCAAAAGAAAGCTCAATAGTGAAAGTGAAGTGCGGTACAGAGCGAGGCTAGTTGCGAAGGGATTCAGTCAGAAGAAAGGTACAGACTTTAAGGAAACCTTCTCACCAGTTCTCAGGTATTCCACTTTGAGGTTATTATTTGCACTAAGTGTCGACCAAAACTTAGATATTGTTCACCTTGATGTCCCTACTGCATTTCTGAATGGTCTGTTAAATGAGACTATTTTCATGGAAATACCAGCTTGTTCAAACATTGCTAATTGTGAGAATAAAGTCTTGAAACTCAAAAGGGCGATATATGGACTAAAACAGTCTGCCAGAGCTTGGTACCAAAGAGTTGAAGAATTATTGCTAGCATTAGGGTATACCAAGTCTCAGTATGAACCATGTTTATTTATGAAATGTGATGGGAATATCAAAATTTATATTGCTCTGTTTGTTGATGATTTTTTTGTCTTTTACAACAGTAAGGAAACTTGTGAGAACTTGAAAAGTGAATTAAAAGCAAAATTTAACATAAAAGATCTAGGCCAAATAAACAAATGTCTTGGTATGAATGTAACAGTAAATAATGACTCTATTTCTATTGATCAGAAGGACTTTGTTGATACAATTTTGAAAAGATTTAATATGACGGCGCGTTTAATTATTAGGAGATTATTTAAGAGTGAATGTCAACCGGATATGCCAAACGCCATCTATCGGAGCGATCGGTTGACATCCGCTCTGACGCAACACCAAGGGCTAGCGTGTGGGGGTAAGAGCGGCTCGCTCAATAGTGCAGTTCGAATCTAGCAGGCGACCCGTTCGCATCTAATACTCGCTACGTTATTGGTGGAGTGTCTTAGTGTTATAAGTGCTCTATAAAAGTGTAATAAGATTGTGAATTATAGTTGGTGATTATAGTGTGTGATTATAACCGAAGCAAAACCTTTTATTCTCCTCGCCCGACTACCCACGTCCTGATAAAATCAAACATGGACCCAAATGATAATGTGGACTCTCCTGACGTCCCTTTATCAGAAGTGGGATGCGGAGGGCATTCACAGGAAGGAGAAAGCAATGTGCACGAGGCGCCGTCGCATAATTTATTGCGCAACATGGAAGCTTTATTATTTCGCCTTTTGAAGACGTCGCCAATGTCTGAAGAGACAAACCGCGCAGCCATACAACTAGTGCGGTTTGATCCTGATGAAAAAGATTCGGACATAGAAGGTTGGTGCAGAATAACCGAAATAGTAGTGAACAGTAGGAAACTAGACGGGGCAGAACTTTTGCTTGCGCTCACACATGCTTTGAGGGGACGGGCAGCCACATGTTTGACCAAATTGCAAACTTCACAATTGTCATGGGTGCAAATAAAAGAACTACTCCTAGCAAAGTTTGGAAAACCAATGTTACCGCAAGACCATTTCGACGAGATATTAAGATTCCAACTCAGTGCTAAAGAAACCGCAAGTGAAGCTGCAACACGTGTCTGGAGTATGATAGAGTGTATTCCGCGCACCGAAATGCCAGAAGATGTGATCACGGGGTTTGTAGCTTCAGTGCTATGTCAAAGAGATGGTATTATACGTCGAGAGCTGCAAACTTGTAATGTATCTACCAGAGCACAGTTGTTCAGAGTTCTCAACGGTATTTCGTTAAAACGTAAAAATGAAGGTCAAGAAAGTAACGAACCAGAAGTGAAAAGAAGCCGCTACAATGAACCACGTTTCTCTGGAACGTGTCATCGGTGTGGTATACCAGGACATCGAGCAGTAGACTGTCGGAGAAGACGCGAAGAGCCTGTTGCTAAGGCAATTGCGAAGCCAGCTGAACAGCCTATGAAGACTCAAGCCCAATCGCGCCCTGTCACTTGTTATGTGTGCGGTCAACAAGGGCATGTCGCATCAGTGTGTCCGGACCGCAAAGGAAACACCGAGAAACCGGCTGTCAAGGAAGTACACCTGTGCGAGCGGAGACCAGCAACCGGCACCTTCACTACATCCTCGGGTGAGCTCGTTTCTTTTCTTTTCGACAGCGGTTCCGCTTGTTCATTGGTAACTTTCGACTTGGCTAGTAGGCTACCGGGTACAATAAGTAACGAACTCGTATATCTCACGGGTATTGGAGATAATAACGTAGTGAAGTGTAGCTCACAGATACTTAGCTCCATCAATGTTGAAGGCATTCAATTAGACGTATTATTCCATGTAGTTCCCAACTCTGCTATTAGTGAACCGGTTATTTTAGGCAGGGATATTTTAAACAAAAGTATTAGTGTCGAAATTAGTAACGAATGCATTCATTTTTCTCTACGTAATGAGGTTGGCTTTATAGAAAACTCCAGTCACTGTGATTTCACTAACATTGATACAGATTTAGAAGGTGAGCATAGAGTAGCTCTCGTTAGGCTATTACGAAAATACCGCGAATTCTTCATAGAAGGCATACCAACACGTCGCGTCTCCACAGGTTTCATGCGAATAGAATTAATTGACCCAAATAAAACTGTACAGCGACGCCCTTATAGGTTGTCACCGACAGAAAAGGAGATAGTTAGGGATAAAATAAGACATCTCTTAGAAGCCGGAGTCATTCGTGAGAGCACATCACCCTTCGCAAGTCCAATACTACTGGTTAAAAAGAAAGATAACTCTGACAGAATGTGTGTAGATTATCGCGAGCTTAATGCTAACACCCGACCAGAACATTACCCATTACCGATAATTGACGAACAGATAGATCGTCTTCATGGTGCTTGTTATTTCTCGTCATTAGACATGGCATCAGGCTACCACCAGATTTTAATAGATCCCGAGGGCGACAGCGTAGCTCGTACAGCATTTGTGACCCCCGAGGGACAATATGAATTCCTTGCCATGCCCTTTGGTTTAAGGAATGCTGCGTCGGTCTATCAAAGGTGTATTAACAAGGCTCTAGGTTCGCTTAAAGATACGGTGGCGTTGGCTTACATGGATGACGTCCTCTGTTATTCTGATGACGTCACACGCGGTCTTGAGCGTTTAGACCGTACGTTAAAAGCTCTATCTGTGGCGGGGTTTTCTTTAAACATTAATAAATGTAAATTTATGAAAAATGAAGTAGATTTTCTAGGATACGTCGTAAAATCAGGTCAAGTAACTCCCAATCCTAGAAAGATACAAGCACTGACAGACGCACCTGTTCCAAAAACGGCCACTCAAGTTCGTCAATTTTTAGGTCTCGCGTCTTATTTTAGGCGTTTTATTCCAAATTATACCCGCTTAGTAGGACCCTTATACCCCCTGGTAAAATTGAAAGGTCCGATAACCTGGACGAGCCAACATAGTGAAATCCACAAAGCTATAGTTAGCATATTGACATCAGAACCAGTCTTGACGATCTTCGACCCCAAATCCCCAGTAGAGCTTCATACAGATGCGAGCTCTGAAGGGTATGGCGCGATACTAATTCAGCGACGTAATAATTTGCCACACGTGATATCCTACTTTAGCCGTCGTACAACAGACACCGAAACTCGTTACCATTCCTACGAGCTTGAAACTCTGGCCGTAGTCCGAGCAGTTGAGCATTTTAGACATTACCTGTATGGACAGCACTTCACAGTTTTTACGGACTGTAATTCTCTTAAAGCTTCAAAGTCTAAAACTGATCTTACGCCCCGTGTCCACCGATGGTGGGCTTTCCTCCAAGCCTATGACTTTGACATTGTTCATAAACAAGGAAGTAACATGGAACATGCCGATTTCCTCTCCAGAAATCCACTTGACCACCCTATAACAAACTATTCCGATACTAGTCTGTCTAAGAGAAATAAATTCGTCCAGTTCGTTGAACTCCATCAAGGGTGGCTGACAGTTGAGCAGAAGAGAGATAACGAAATACAGGACCTAATTATCAAGCACAACAACCAAGAACTCCCCGAAGCCTACCGACCAACCGACCTATGATGTTCGGAAAGGGGTACTTTATAGGAAAATTGAACGTAACAAAAGTAGTTATTGGCTCCCCGTTATACCACGCTCTCTCACTTGGACTTTAATCAACCATGTCCATACTGAGATTAAGCACCTTGGTGCTGATAAGACTCTAGACAAGTTATACGAGCAGTATTGGTTTCCACAAATGTCAAAGCTAGTGCGCAAATTCGTAGATTCCTGTATAGTGTGCAAAGCTTCGAAGGGTCCATCGGGTGCTACTCAGGTAAGACTTCATCCAATTCCTAAAGTTTCGACCCCTTGGCATACCATACACATTGATATCACAGGAAAACTCAGTGGCAAAAGTGATCGCAAAGAATACTCATCCGTAATTATCGATGCCTTTACCAAATATGTTCTCCTTGAGTATACGCCTTCGTTAGATTCAGCATGCGCTATTAAAGCTCTAAAAAAAGCGGTATGTCTTTTTGGAGCGCCTAAACGGGTTATAGCTGACCAAGGGAGATGTTACATTAGCGCAGAGTTTAGAGAATTTTGTAGAGACCATTCCATAGACCTTCATCTGATCGCAACAGGGTCTAGTAGAGCAAACGGACAGGTAGAACGCGTAATGCGTACCCTTAAAGTATTCTCACAATTATTGAAAACGACCAAAATAAAACTTGGCGAGACGAACTTCTAGACGTGCAATTAGCTCTAAATAGTACGCGGTCTAGAATAACTGGATATTCACCTACAGAATTAATGTTTGGGATAAAAGCTCAATCTTTAGGCATGTCAAGAATTGCAATCGACTCAGAAACCGAACCCCGATTAGATTTAGATACCATTAGACAAAACGCAGCTGATAACATAGCAAAAGCAGCCTCAGCCGAAGTAGCCGGTCAACGGTGCTAGAACATCGGAATTCCCCGACGCCCCGCGGCGCTCGTAATGACGTCACCCTACGCGCCAGGTGGCCGCACTTAACAAAACACTTTTTGTTTACTCGTTAGCGACGGGCGTAATCTCAAGTTATGTTTTTGTTAGAGCTTATGAATGGCCCTTTCGAGTCATGTTAAGTGTTTGTTGACATTTGGTCTCTAATTTATTATATTAATTGGTAAACATTGACTATGGTTGAAATAAAACATTATATGAACTTTAAAAATTTTTATTTCGTAAAGTAGATGGTTACCATATATATTTTATGGCTTTTATTGATGGCAGGGTTCTATCTTCATACGAAAAAAAATACAAACACACCTCATAGTAAAAAAATATTTATTTACAGGCATAAAACTGGCACAAAACATTTTGCCGACGGTGAAAAATTTTCAACAAAATTAAATAAATTATTACGACTATACAGTTTCACGAAACTTAAAAATATAGTTACAATCTGAAAGTTACATTCATAGAGGAACTTATGCGTAAATATTAACCGTATAGGTCTATTCAATACAGAAATACATGGGATTGATTGAAGGAATTCCCACTCACGTAAAAGCGTACATAACATTTCTTGTCTTTTTTGTTCAGTGAAGTTTGAGTAAAGAAAATACAATAAATCTAACTGTATTCTACAAGAAATGCCCTTTCCAATGAGGTATCACACATGTTATTCAATAGCCTTCGAAAAAAGAAACAAGTAAGGAAATATCACAAATCGGGGGTGTTGACAAATAACAGTGTCACGTGACACCCATAAAGCTCGGATTACACTGGATTCACATCACAGGTTAAAAGCTATTGTTTGCAAAAACATGTGTGATACAAATAATAATGAGGATTCACAGGTCCCGATCCCGGGAGGATGAATGCAAATGAATTTTTATTACCCGACTGCAAAAAACAAAAGAGGGTAATGTTTTTCAAAAGTATGTAAGTAATATTCGTTGGTACCGTCTACACAGATGGACCGATTTTGATAAATTATATGTCGTTAGATTTGTCTTAGCAGCCAGAATGTCACTGGGTCAATTCAATAAAATAAAAAACAAAATGGCGGCACCACATAGCGCGTTTACAAAAAAACTCCCAAACATATCGAGTTTGGTATCAAAATAAAGGGTTTTGAACGAATTTAAAAAAAATGATTCTCCCTCGGCAGTCGGGTAAATAAAAAAAAAACCTACGCATAATTAATGGCCATCCCAGATCTCTGAGGGACTAATCCCTGAGAGATCTGTGATGGTCTCTAAAGCAATCAATTATGCACAGGGCTACGTTACAAAGTTCGCACTTAAACATGGTGCGAATTTAAATTTTTTTGTTTTTGTAGCACCATTTGCATTCCAGTTGTTTGGCTAACTTGACAGGGAAGTGGCCGGCTACTGTCAGCGGCGGTTGTGGTTTTGGTGGGCGAAATTTTTGTATAATTTCGTCCGCCAAACGCAAACGAAACTGCCGTTGTGCCATCGTGGCTGAACATTTTGATAAGGATCTAAAATAGGTAACCAAATATAACCTTTGAACTGCCAAGGCCACTAAGGCGACACTTGACACTGTGTTGCGGGCCTCTCGGGTGACGTCATGCGCTATCGGCACTTGTTGATAAAACATCTGTAGCTCCTTTGTTTAGAATAGTAGCCGTAAGCAATTTATGTTGCTGGAATTGTTATGAAATAAGCTATCAGTTTTAAAATGTTTTTGTTCAATATTGCATTGTTATATATTGTTAATTCGAGTTTGAAATCAGTGTGAGCAAAATTTTCCCAGTTTATTGTACAAAAGTATATAGAAAAAGAATAAATAAACATTATTTCACAAAGTATTTATTCTATTTTCATTAATAAACCTTAATTTACAAAAATCCATTAAAAGATCACACCGCCCCATACATTTTTTTCACTCTACAAGCATTCAAACATCTGGTAAAAGTCAAGGACCCCGCACGGTGACAAAAAAAAAGGGTATGTTTACGCTTCGAGTTCGGCAGTTGAGAACGCCCGGCGGTTTACGTTCATATCTTATTACAAAGAATGGTTCTTAATCTTATCGCTGACGGAGTGGTACCGGTTAGAATTGCTTGGTTAATGAACAATGGCTCAGATTGTAAACACTTAAAACAAAGTAATAAAATAGACCCGTTCATTGTTTAGGCCACGGAGCAATTACTATTGTTCTTATTTGAAATATTTTTTCATAATTCAGAAGATGACAATATTTACTAATAGAAAAACATAACACAAGGGTATGTTACTTAACAAAAACATTTCCGAAATCAACCAGCAAAATTTACAATTTCATGACAAAAACACGCAAAATTATGTACACAGATGTGCTAATTTCTAGAAGCGGCCTGTTTTCACATTTGGAATTGAATTATGAAGACTATGCAGTTAATAAAAAATAGTAATCTAAGTGACTCTAAATTAAAACTGAGAAAATGAAACATTACAATAAACGCGATTTTTTTTTAAATAAATAATATGTAATAAAAATGTAAGAAGATGAATTACTAAATAACACACTAGTGTCACTATTTGCTCCGAAAAAGTAAAAAAAAAAGATTTATAGATGTATAGAAAAAAAATAAAAAAAAACGCACCAAAAATCAACAAAGGCCATATCTATTCGTACCGGACATCTACGTTAGTCTAGTTTGAATCACACAAATGACCGTTATGACGTCACAATAAATAAATAAAAAGCACAAACATTTCGCTGAAGTCCAGGGAGCGTCGGCTCGAGCGTGCACGCCCAGCAGTCCCAAGCGTGCCGCGTGGACGTCCGCGTGGACGCCCACGACCTCCACCACCACGTTTCCCTTTGTTAGCATCCATTTCTAAATTGAAAGCAAAGTAAACAAAAATATAGAAAAAAAAAATTCTTCAAAAAACATTCCAACAACATCTTCAAAACAAACAAACAGTTCAAAATAAGAAATTAAGAAAAGCAACAAAACAAAAAAAAACGACCGATGACCGTTACGAAATTACTCCGGTATGATCCTAGCTTTACGGTGTCGGCCATCTTGACAGTTCATTGAATTTAAGTTTTTCGCCGAACCGTTGAACAAAAGCTATAATCTTATCATAGTTTTGTCGATTGCGTATATGTTTTGCTTGAAAACTATTATCGAATAACTATTCAATGCGATAGTTGTTACTTTTTACACAAAATTGGTCAAAATTATCAAAAACACTACGAAAGCATTTCGAAAAAAGTCCGTTGCGACTTACACGGCACCGAAAATCACTCAGAAATTGAAATATACTTACCTCTGGGTAAAACCCCGTTGACCACACATTACCTATATTATAATTAACCATTATAACAGTAATTTACTCAAAAATACTCACCCGTTAGCAAAAATAATATTTTTCTTCCGTTACACTTGTTACGCGTGGCGTCGCAAATTCACAGAATGACTTTGACAATTAATTTCTTAACGACAGACACATTTTTGACGGCCAGTTTTGCATGTTTTTAAGGCTGATATTCTCGATAGTTCAAATAGAAAAAAGAAAACCGATACAAAACACACAGGAGTAAAGGAATAAGCAATGTCATGACGACACAGCACGATCACCTATATATAGGTGATGCGCCGCCAACGGGTGAAAAAATGTTTCACCTATATATAGGTGATGCGCCGTTTAGCGGGTAGAACGATTCAATCGAGGCAAGGCAGTCGTGAAGCCATTCTCTGTTGGAGAGTATGTTTTTATAAGAAACAACGAACGCAATCAGACAAAACTTCACAAAAAATTCAAAGGTCCATTTTTAATTACTAAGGTTTTAGAAAACGATAGGTATGAGCTGAAAAATATTGATGGGTCTAATCGAAATTACAAATATGCTCACGAAAATTTGCGCTTAGTACCCGGGGGCCATGGTGGTCTGGTAGAAATAGCTACCTCATTAATGAATAATGATGACGAGGAGGCCGAGACGGCGGCAGAGCATGACCAGATTGATAGAACACTAACACCAGATAGTGATAGTGACACGATATCAGTTTCCAGCGGTCATACTGAAACCGCGAGCTCAGCAACCCTCTCAGCATCAGATCGTGAGGGATTTTAAGGTAAGTCATGTTAGTTTCATGAAAATCGAGTGTGGCTAGATTAAATTGACTGTGGTCATATGAGATGACGTGTAGAGTCAGTTGTCCGGGCCACGTTGTCAAATGAGTTGATAACTGGTTGAAGGGACGCTGTAACTCTGTGAGCTTGGTGTTGTCATATGAGATGATGATTAGTCAAGAGCTAGGTTGTCCGGTCCAAGTCATCATATGAGATGATGGCTGGTCGAAGGGACGCCAGCGTTAGCTTGCATAAAAGTTCGATGTAGCCTTGTGTATGTGTGGCGTGAACCTCCAAAGTTAACAGTAGTGTACCTATTATGTCAGGATAGGACGAGCGATACGAAAGTGATAATCCCAGCGGGTTTTCATTTCTTATTGTTACAGAGTAACGTCTTTGGACATTCGGAGCAGCACGAGGACGTGCTAACGTCAGTATGGCCGTGACGGCGCGTTTAATTATTAGGAGATTATTTAAGAGTGAATGTCAACCGGATATGCCAAACGCCATCTATCGGAGCGATCGGTTGACATCCGCTCTGACGCAACACCAAGGGCTAGCGTGTGGGGGTAAGAGCGGCTCGCTCAATAGTGCAGTTCGAATCTAGCAGGCGACCCGTTCGCATCTAATACTCGCTACGTTATTGGTGGAGTGTCTTAGTGTTTTAAGTGCTCTATAAAAGTGTAATAAGATTGTGAATTATAGTTGGTGATTATAGTGTGTGATTATAACCGAAGCAAAACCTTTTATTCTCCTCGCCCGACTACCCACGTCCTGATAAAATCAAACATGGACCCAAATGATAATGTGGACTCTCCTGACGTCCCTTTAAATATGTATAACAGTAAGAGTTCAGACACTCCGATGGAAAATAATTTAAAGTTAGAAAAGGCTACAACTGTTTCTCAGCAATATCCATACCAACAATTGTTAGGTGCTTTAATGTACTTATGTGTACTCACAAGACCAGATATTGCTTTTGCAGTTAGTTTTCTAAGTCAATATAATAATTGTTACAGTGAGATTCATTGGAAACATTTAAAACGGGTCTTGAAATATTTAAATAAAACTAAACATTACGGATTAAAATATGTCAAAAGTAATTGTAATTTAATAGGGTATGTTGATGCTGATTGGGCATCATGCTCAATTGACAGAAGGTCATATACAGGTTTTGTTTTTAAGATGTCTGGATGTGCAATATCTTATGAGTGTAGGAAACAAAAAACAGTTGCCTTGTCCAGCACTGAGGCTGAGTACATGGCCCTGTCAGAAGCATGTAAGGAAGGAATTTACTTAAAAAATCTTATTTGTGAAATAATGAAAACTAAAATTGAAAATGTACCAGTTACTTTATTAAGTGATAACCAAAGTTCACAAAAGTTAGCTTCTAATCCTTTATACCATAGAAGAACAAAACACATTGATGTTAGGCATCATTTCATTAGAGAATGTGTCACTAAAAATTTAGTACAAATATCTTATTTGCCTTCTAACGATATGCCAGCTGATGTGTTAACCAAAAGTCCTTGCCATGTAAAACATTATAAATTCATAAATGATATAGGGTTGACACAAATAAAATAAGTATAAATATATGTTTATGAAAATAGTAAAACATAATTTTATGTATTATTCTAAAACTATGTAACTTTAATGTAGATAATATATTATTTTTATAAGTGGGGGTGTTATTTTGAATTAAACATTGTTCCAATTCGGTCTACAGTCTATGGTAGTATAAAAATAATTTGTTACACTAGCGCCACCTGCCATTGTATGTGTCAACCTAAGTTTGAATTAATAAAACGTTTAGTCTATGCAAAACCGCTACACGAGTATTATTACATATGGTATAAGAGGTAATGTACTTAATTTAATACAATAGAAAACAAAAGACAGAAATCACAAGAATCAATACAATTACAAAAAAGGAAGAGATATACCTATCAGAGGAACGCCATACGACTTTGGGTGTTCCACAAGGAACTATATTAGCACCTCCACTTTTTACAATATATATAAATGACTTGCCAATATCAATTCCACATCCTATGACTTTATTTGCAGATGACAGCACGGTGACAATTTCTTGTAATAATAATGACATGATCCATTATAAACTTGACATACATAATACTTTGACATCTATCATAAAATGGTTAAACATAAATAGTTTAAAGATTAATCTGGACAAAACCAAAATCGTACATTTTAGCCAACGTTTAACGATCGAAAATATGGACATAAATATAGACAATAAAATAATCGAAAGCGTAGATAATACTAAATTCCTTGGTTTAATAATAGACAAAAGACTTGACTGGAAATCACAAATAGAGAAACTTTGCAAAAAAATATGTAGTGCTGCATTTGGATTACACTCTCTATCTGCAGTTTTAAATGTAGATACACTGATTACGGCCTACCACGGCCTGGCTGCGTCTCATCTCAGATACGGCATCATATTCTGGGGGAACTCTACCGATGCTAACACGGCATTCAAGGCTCAAAAAAGGTGTATTAGATCAATGTTTAGGCTAAAAACGACAGATACATGTAAACCATATTTTAAAAGGTACAAAATATTAACACTTCCTTGTCTATATATCATAGAAGCCGCAATGTTTGTTAAAACAAACCCCAATTTGTTTCCACGTCTACAGGACATTGTACAACGTAACAGACGGAACATGACAACTCTTCGCGTGTATCCGGCAAAAACGGCACTTATGCGCAAGAGTATCATCTGCATGGCACCTACGATATATAACGTAATACCTAAAAGTTGGAAGGAGCTGAGTGATAATGCATTCAAACGCCACCTACAAAGATTTCTTTTGCAAAAGGCCTACTATAGTGTCGCTGAATTCCTAGCGGAAAGAGTTTTTGACTAATATTTAGTAGTTTTTGAGGAATTCTATGTTTTGTAATTTTTATGACAGCCAATTCCTAGATTTTTGACATTAATCATTGTAAATTTTGACACTATTTCTTATAAATCATCAATTTAGCAATTTTTGACATTATTCTTTTGTAATTACTGGTTTGACATTGTAGCTTTTTGGCATATTCCCAATTTTGATATTATCGTATTTATCATTTGACTATTGTAGATGGATAATTGGTATTATTTTGATTATTGTACTATGAAATTCATTATGTTCATAAAATATTTGTACGCTGATAATTACGGCATAAACATGACTGAACTGAAATAATAATTATAATAATATCTTGCATGCAATGTATGTATTACAATGTTTAAACAAATAAAGGAATCTTATCTTATCTTATCTTATCTTATCTTATCTAGGGCGGATTTTTGAAAATTCATCCCTTAAGAGGTTTGAAAATGGGATTGAAGTTTGTATGAAAATAATTTAATCTTACTCGATTTACTTGAAACTTTCCAATGTCCTATTATCAACAAAATCGATTAAATAAGTGTTAAGAGGTTTTTTGATACCTCTATACCTTAAATACGCATCCTCGTTGACAAAATCGTGGGCAAAATAGGTACTCGTCAAATGTGTAAATGTGTTTTCTTATCAATGTTGAGTGTTCTTCCTTAACTTTGTTTCTATGTGACGTACAGAATACTTACAATTAAAGTTGTCACTTCCTTTCGTGCAGGGTTGACAATCTTAGTACTTGGAAACGGGTAATCGTTCTCGTATAAGTATGCAAAATAAGATTGAACACCAGAAGTACTGCCGGCTTGCACATGAAACTGACATTTTAATTTGGTTACATTATATTGTGCTACTTTTACAAAACCCGCTTATAGATGGCAGTATTACAAGATTTGTGACTACGTAGTTCTATTATGTACGCAAGATGGCGTGCAAACAGTCATTCATTTGACTCTTTGGTATGACCAGCCTTCGCTAAATTTATATGAGTAGTATAATCTCGATAAACTTATTTATTATAAACAATACAACGAGAAAACAATAAAATATTATTTGGTAGCTCATTAAAATATAAAGTAATAAAAAAAAAACAAGATTTAGTAACTGAATTTATTTATATTTTAAGCAACAGCAACACTACAACAAATGACAAACAAACTTGGCCGCCGGTTTGCGTTAACGTATTTTCCGCGTCTTGTTTGTTTTTTCCAGATTTTAACCGTCCTAAAGTGCTTTTTCCACCTAAGTCCGTTGTCGTCGAGTCTCGGCTCCTCCGGCCGTGTTGATTTTGTGCTTGTGTTGTTGTTAAAATCAAGTTTTGAGACAGGACTCTGACGAACCGTTTGGTGCCGCAACTTTTGTGTTTGTGACATTAAATCTTCCTATTATCATGTCTAACAGACAGTGTTGCGTCCCCGGATGATGATGATACGGATTTGTATAAAGTTAAAGCAAGAAAACTAAGTAAGAAGTGTTTTAAAAGAAAGAAATAAAAAATAAGTCTAAGATCATTGTTTTTTTTTAATAGTTGTGAATTACTTTTCCGCTTTTCACATAACTGCAAGCGATTAAGTAATTCACATAAGTACCCTAAACCGCCTAAACCAATATTCAAGCAGTGGAGTAGGTACGAATGTAAGTATGTATGTGTGTATGTACGTATGTAGTATGCTTGTGTGTTGGCATTAGTTCCAAAACCTGCGTCCAGAGGACGACATTTGACGTTTCTCAGTATCGACGCAGAGTTGTACCTCTATCCCATATATAATAAAAGTACTCTGTGCTTTCGTGCAACCGCACAGTGCAGAAGTGATTTGTTTCGCTGCCGATAATAATTAATTTTTACGTGTTTCATCGTCAATTACCGGCTCGTGAATTGATCCTAGCTGTGTGCTTTTGTGCTTAGTCAAAGTCAAATCATTTATTCCAATTAGGCCATTGTTGGAATGGCCAATAGCCATGGTGTCAAGATGATAAAAACCGAACAAGGTAGTCTGTGGACAGGCCGCCATTCGGTGAGCACTGGCGTCCTATGAGAATGTGATTTAATACTAAATGCTTCTAAAATAAAAGTATCTAAGAAGAATCAAGAAGTTTTAATCTCATAAAACATGGTGGCAGCGGTTCGCAAACAGGGAAGAGTCTTTATCGTTATTACACGTAATACAACAACAGACACAAATCCTAAAGTCTATGCAAGAAGAAATTTCTAGACTATCTGGAACGACTCAAAATATAAATGTCCCTTGGCCAACGCCAATAAATATAAATTCCGACCCACAGGATGAATTTAAATCGTTCCTTAACGCATGGAATAATTATTGCTCAGCAACCCAAATGAAGGAATGGTCGTCGGATCAAGAGGTTCGAAAAATTAGCATCTTATTCAGCGCCATTGGCGCCGAAGCCATAAAAAAATATGGGAACTTCGGCATCACGGAGGCCGACAAGACTAACAAGACCTGCAAGGAAATCTTGGAAATCATTTCCACAAAAATGTTACCTAAAAAAAACATAATTTACAATAGATTTATTTTTTTAAGTAGACTTCAGCAGAAATACGAGCCTTTCGACGTATTCTATTCGGACTTTACAAAGATGGTTGAAGAATGCGAATATAACTCGTTCAAAGAAGAAATGCTACGGGACAAAATTGTTCTAGGTTTATTAGATATGAAAACAAAGAAAGAATTATTAAAGAAAGATAACCTAACACTATCTGATACAGTTAATTTGTGTCGTGCTGCTGAGGCTACTGAAAAACAGATGAAAGATTTGTCTGGACCAACAACTTCGGAAATAAAGAAAATAAAGGACAAAGAGTTAAGTAAAAAAAAGAAAATGTAAATTTTGTGGAAATTATCATGTGTTCAAAAAAGAAGTATGCCCAGCTTGGGGTAAAGAATGTGAAAACTGTAAAGGAAAAAACCATTTAGAGAAAGTGTGTAAGAAAAAGAAACAAGTAAAGGTGGTAACGGAAAATAATAAAAAGGAAGAAGAAAATAGCAACGTTGCCTCTGACTCTGACACTGAATATGTCATCAACAAGTGTCGCCACGTATAAATATTATATTTAGCCTAGATTCAGATAACACAACTTTGATCATGCGACAAATATGAGCTAAGTATCTACTGTATGTATCGAGAGGTTCTCATCTTATAGTAATAGGCAGTCCTGATGTTGTAAGTATCACCTCGTAATATCATTTCGTCTTACTTTCGAGATAATTGGCTACAAACTTAACAACATCTACGACGCCTCTAACGTTAACAAATGGGACCCATGGTCCCTGGATGGTCCTCCAGCCTTCCCCATAGACCTTCCCAAGCCACCAGACTCTACTCTAATTATCATCTTTATAACCTCTCAATACATTCCACTCTAATCATAATAATTAGTTTCGCTTACCAGCACGAAGGATTCCTTCAGCTGTCTCTTCTCTTATTCTTTTATGTAATCTTCCATCCTTCTGCCTCTATTTTCCCTCTATTCTCACACACCTCACTCGCCTATACCGTGCACATTTTTCTATCTTTTTTCTCTACCAACCTCACCGACCACCCACCGAACTTACTCGACTCAGTGTTACCAACCTAATCTAATTTTTATAGGGAAATCGCAATCGTTTCGCGACACTCCCAACAACGACGAAGGTCTCTATAACATCGTGAATAGTTGACGAGTCCACTCTGCAATTTTCTCTTTAGCTTTGATCGCGGCAGCTCTTGGAACTCGGTCTTCTCTGGTTTCTACTTCGTCAGTTTGTACTCCATTTTCTACGCTCTCATTTTCATCATTATGCTCCGGATCTGGCATCTCGGGTACTTCCATCTCTTTATTTGTTTCCTCAACTATATTACTCTCGTTCTTATTTATTTCCGTCCCCTGTTCATGGTCTTCTTCATTTGGATTATCTCCATCCACATTAGGGAAATTAGTGTCATCAACATTCATTGGTTCTTCATGTTCTATTCTTAAGGTCTCTTGGTTGGCTGCATGCTGTTCTACGGTTTCTCTCATACCTTGTGATTCATCAATGTGACCTGTTTGAGTCAACTCTAAATTAGTTGCACTATCTATGTCTGCTTCTAATGGATATAGATGGCCAATCGACCTAATAAACTCTGTGTCTCCTACTCTCACTTTAGCAACTCTACACTCTCCGTCTCTACCTTTAATAAGTGAGGTAATCTTTCCGACTCTCCAAGTCTGTCGGTTTTTTGCATCTCCTTTAATCTGAACCATATCTCCAACACAGGGTGGCTTGTTTGACTTGACTCTTGGTTGCTTTTGACTATGTCTGTACCTTTCTCTGAGGCTTGGTAAATACTGACCAGCGAACATTTCTTTGAATTCACTCATTATACGCTGACCTCGCCTCCAGCCTTCGATAAGGTCTTTCTTCGTTGTTGTTCCTTCTGGCAAGGTCTTATCACTTGATACGTCCATGGTCAAACACTTACCCATTGACAAGAAATCTGCAGGCTTAAGCACATATTCCATGTCTGTACTAACACATGTCAGTGGTCTAGTGTTAACCACAGCTTCTACTTCTTTAATTACGGTCTGCAATTGACTGTCATTCAATAAGTGTTTATCTACAGTGCGTTTCAAGCAGCTTTTTACTACTGCTACTAGCCTCTCATATACTCCACCATGCCATGGGGCTAACTGGGGTATAAATCGCCATGTGATCTTATTTTCGATGCAGAACGTGCTGGTCAAAACTTCAGACGTGAGTTTAAACTGTAATGCGTTATCTGACAGAATTAGGGATGGTAGGCCTCTAATAGCAACAAATCTTCTTAATGCCAATAAACACTCTTCTGCTGTCAAATCTTTTACTACTTCAAGATGAATAGCACGAACTACTAGGCATGTAATCAGACATATCCATCTTTTTTCCCCAGAATTCACTAGCATCGGTCCAAAGTAATCAATGCCTATGTATGTGTTCGGGGCATCTAGGTTAACTCGCTCTGGTGGCAGCGCTGGAGTGGGGGGTAATTTGTATGGACCACCTCCATACTTGACGCACTGCGGACACCTTCATATTACTTTTTGCACTTGAGTTCTTCCCTGAGGTATCCAGTACCTTTGGCGGACAATACTCAAGGTATGCGTAACTCCTACGTGGTAGTTCTTTTCATGGATATTCCTAATAACATTTGTCGTGAATTCGCAGTCTTTTGGTAGCAATATGGGATGCTTCATATCATAAGCCCAATCTGTATGTGTCATACGGCCCTTGCATCTCAAGAGTCCATCAACATCCTCAAATAGACCGAGGTTTCTTGTCAGATGAGTTTCTTTTCCTTTTAACTCTTCTGGGTAGTATTTCAACTGTAGCTTTTTTATTGTTTGCACTTCAGAAAGTTCATCCCTAACTTGTCTGTCTTCAACTTCTTTCTCCTGATTACTTTCTTGTTCCATTTCTCTTTCTTCCACTTCCTCTTGCTCTCCGTGGTCGTCAAGATAGTCTGTAGGCTGGTTTTTAGTGTAATCTGGAGGAATGGCCTCCAGACCCTCCGCAATCAACGAGAAAGTAGCATTGTGGTACTCTAAAAATCTATCTTCTGGCCATACTTCTTTCTTGTTTATAAGAAAAGTAGGTCCTTGTAGCCATAGTTCTCTTTTGTGTTCCCATAGATCAGGTCGAGTAGCTACATCAGCTGGGTTTTGTTTCGTTTTAATATAATACATCTCTGCATTACCATTATGTCGAATCTCATGAACTCTATTCATAACAAAGGGCGGTAATAATTTAGTACCTTGAACCCAATTAAGAACAATCAAACTATCTGTCCATAAATACAGTTTTCTTACTGGTACTGTTATAGTTGTCTTCAAATACTTTAACAATCTACTTCCTATGACGCAACCAAGTAATTCCAGTTGCGGAATTGTTAAGGTTGTTTTGTCTTTTGCTATTTGCTCCTTTGAAGTCTCATTCTTCTTGCTTTCTTTATTTTTCTTTAATGGAGGTATTCTAGCCTTTGACATTAACATTGTAGTTTTTATTGTTTGTCCATCATCATAGCGTAAGTACGCAACCGCTGCATAGCCATTCATTGAAGCGTCAGTAAAGCAATGTATTTCGTACTCACTAATTTCCTTGTCTTCATTAGTCTTGAATCCTGTATAGCGCGGTATTAATACATCCTGTACTTTACGTAGAGTAGCCACAATATCCTTCCACCTCTCCTTCAGGTCGAGAGGTAGTGGTGTTTCCCAATTGTATTGTTTTCTCCACAGTTCTTGTAGGAAAAGTTTCGCTGGTATCAACAATGGGGACACGAACCCACATGGGTCGTATATTGAAGCTAGTGTACTCAAAACTTGTCTTTTGGTGACTGTTTTGCTTTGGTCATAATCAAATAGGCTGTCATTAACCTTCAAATGTAGTGTATCGTCTTTTCTATTCCATAGGAGGCCCAGTACTTTTGTCTCTTCTGTCTCTTTGGCTCTATACTGCTCTGGTATTCTTTCCATGAATTCTTTATCATTTGCTATCCAGTCCCTTATGTTCATAGACAGTTGTTGAAATATTTCTCTAGACTCCTCAAATAATTTAAAGGCATCTTCAGCACAGTCTGCTCCCGTGACTAGGTTGTCAACATAACATTTATTTGCTACACGTTCGACTAGATCTTCATTTGTCTTCAATATATGATGTCTTATAGTCGCTGTCAACAAGAATGGACTTGATATGATGCCAAATGGTACTCTGCAGAACCTAAGATGCAAGATATTATCATTATTTAATGGCCTATCAACATCCTTTAGCCAGAGGAATCGAGTGACATCCCTGTCTTCACTCTGTAGCCCAACTTGCAGAAATGCCTTTTCAACATCTGCGAGAATACCGATTCTATGAGTTCTAAAGTTGATTAGCAACGCTGTCAGATCCTGTAACATGCAAGGTCCTCGGTAAAGACACTCATTAAGACTGAGTTGATCCTTTGTTTTAGCTGATGCATCATAAACGATTCGACCACGTTTTTCGCTTTGTTTGACAATATGATGAGGCAAATAATGTACCGGTGGATTTCTTTGAAAGGTTAAATCTGATTCTGGCTCTATAGATTCTATAATATTTGATTGAATTTGCTCTTGTATAATATCATTATATTCTTGTAGGGTAGGTTTATCTATTCTTTGTAATAAACCTTTCAATCTGCCATATGCTTGTCCAAAGTTAGTAGGTAAGGTGGAGCAGGGTTGAGCCCAAGGCCATCTGACATAGTATCGACCATGACTATACTCCACGGTTCTATTGAAGTGTTGGACGGCTTCCTCTTCTCTTGTAGTCTTCACATTGTCTGTTATGCCTATGTTTTCTAATGTCCATAAAAATTTTATGTCTGCATTCCTTAGTGGCAGATCTGGTTCTGCATAGTGAATCCAATTTTGTACGCCATGATGATAAGTGATGACGGAGAGAACTTCTTCCTTTTCACTGTTGCACTCTGGTAGGCACCCTGACATCATCCACCCAAACTCAGTATCGACTAAATAGGCGTCCTTATCTATTCTGATTTTATTACGCTTTATGAACGAGAAATAGTAGTTATTACCTATCAGCAGATCAATAGATTGACCAGCTGAACCATCATCTGCTAAAACATCAACATGTTTGGTGACAGTCTTGGGTACAGGTATTCTATCAGTGATGTGTGGTACAATATTGACATGTATATTCTTTTGCATACCTCTATTAGTCAGCATGGTGATCTCTGCTGATGGGCTCAGCATTTGGGTAGGTTTCTCTGCTCCAAAAGTAAAAATCATTAATGAATCTGATGAACTGGATGTAAGATCTAATTGTTTTGCTAATTTTACTGTAATATAACTTCTTTGGCTTCCGCAATCAAGGAGTAGTCGGCACGACACTGACTTGCTATTGTGCAGAATTTGTACTGTTGCAGTCCGGTGTACTGCTCTTTTTGGTACACAGAGCCCGATTATGTGGTCCTGAACAGTGGAAACATTTTTTGGGTCTTTTACATTGCTTGAAATTGTGATTAGCTCGGAAACAGTTGAAGCAACGTCCTTTTAATTTAGCCTTCCTTGCCTGAATATCCGCTACATTATTGCATTCGTCGTTAAAATGATCCCCATCACAAAATATACATGACCTTTTCTTGATTTTAGACTTTGTCCCAGCGTTTTCTTCAGACTTGCGCTTCCTGTATTTTCTTTGGTTTTTCTTGTTTTCACTGGAATGCCCCTTTTTGTATACTTGAACATGTAGTGCTGCCGTGGAGGAACTAGGTGGACTATTTTGTGCGGATAAGTTTGATGTAGAAGCTCCTGCTTGTGACAGTTCCATCGCTGTTATGATTTTCTTTAATGTTTCCCGGATCTTGGTAACAGTGTTCGGTTCTGTCATATGGAGGTTAACCTGATACAGGATACCTTCAGGAAATTTTTGTAATATTACAGCACGCAGGTTATTGCTCTCAACATCTTCCCCCAATGATCTTAATACACGAAGATGCTGCTCGATCTGATCTAGATTCTAGAGCGCGTCCTCTGCTCTATCTGAGCATTTTTAGAGAGCATAGATTTTTTGGTAGTGAGCATCTACTACTCTGTCCTTGGATCCAAAACGGGAAGTTAAAATTTGTACAGCAATCGCATAGTTTTCATTTGTTATTGTAAGTCCTTGTATAGCTTCCAGCGCCTTACCTTCTAAAGAACTAAGAAGATAAGACATCTTGTCAACTTCACTGATATTTCTACCGCCAATCGTCGATTGGAATTTGACCCAGAAACTGTTCCATTTGATAAAATCACCATTGAATTTGATAGTATCAAGCTTGGGGAGCCGTGTCGTCTCCGGTTGACTGAAGGTCTTGGTTTGAAAGTGGTTTGTCAATTCCAATTCTATAAGCGTGTCTTCAGCTATCCTTCTTTCTGTCATTCCATCATTAATTAATTTCTTTGATAACTCTTCAGTAGCGCATTGCAAAAGACGGTTGGAATCCCTATCGTACGCTTCCAAGGCTTGTTTGAGCTGCAATTTAATTCTTACGAATTCCAATTCAGCGACACCTGTACCCTCTGTACATAATTTTACTACCTCTTTGGCCCTATTATTGTATTGTCTCAGGGCGTCTTCCCGTATTTGTACCTGCCGGCACAATATCTCCTCCATGTCGGTAAAATGAGAAATGTCCGGGTGGAAGGTCTGATTAAACAGGTTACCGGAATTTTGACGTCAACTGTAACGAAAAATATACAGATAAACTTCAGAATGAGCGCTACGGACGCCATTTATCCAAATTTAGGTTTCTTTAATAAGTTGTAAACATACCGTTTAGTTTTCGACAATTCGCAAATACCGATTGTACGCTGTGTCGTAATTCAATATTACACTTTACTGTCACACGAAATCCTGTGTTTTCTTCAATATATCCACAACAAAGTTCACTTTGATCCGTAAAATCGTAAGTAACGAACAAAACAAAATGTAGGTCAAGGCTCAAATTGCACAGAGAATAAACAGCGCGTTCTCTATGCCTTTATTCTGACAACAACTTTATTGAACCAATCATAATTTGTACACAACAAACTGACAGTAAGATTAACGAAACGTAACAGCGCGTTTAATGAATCGGCCAATCACAGATGAGGCACATAGAACAGACTTATTTCAAAATCAGAACTGCCACACTTAGAAAGAAAATGCGTTCGGAAACCTTGCATTCACAACGATGACATTGTTTACTCAATCGAACAGTTTTTTGAACTTTTACCTTTTTAACATTAAACTCTTATTACGTAAGTACCGATATACCAGGTTATATCAGGCACCTCATTTTTTAAATTAAATAAAGGGTTTGTAGGTAACGTCTTATAAGTAACAAAATAATTTTGCATAAACGCATTTTCACGGGCGGTGCGAAGGATGCGTTAGGCAGGTGGGTGGTCCTGTAAGGGAGCTGTAAGCGAAATCGTAAAAATTTTAATTCTTCCATAAAAGGACTAAAAGGGGGCGCACCGGGGTCCTTATGTAATTCTGACCAAATACTCATAACACACAAAAACAAACAAAAAAAAAAACTAAATCTTATCTTATTAAGAGATCATAAGCCCGTAACAGGGTTCTTACACCAGCCCTTAGCAGGGTTCTTAGCGACTCTTAATAAAATTCATATCGGCCAATAACAAGGGTTTTAGCGGCCCATAACAGGTTCTTAGCGGCCCATACCAGGGTTCTTAGCAACTCACTAAAAGAGTTCTCAGTGGCCCATAACAGGGTTCTGAGCGGCCCATACCAGGGTTCTTAGCAGCCCAGTAACAGATTTCTTAGCGGCCCATATCAGGGTTCTTAACAGCCCAATAACAGGGTTCTTAGCGGCCCATAACAGGTTCTTAGCAGCCCAATAGCAGGGTTCTTAGCGGCCCATACCAGGGTTCTTAACAGCCCAATAACAGGGTTCTTAGCGGCCCATACCAGGGTTCTTAACAGCCCAATAGCAGGGTTCTTAGCGGCCCATACCAGGGTTCTTAACAGCCCAATAACAGGGTTCTTAGCGGCCCATACCAGGGTTCTTAACAGCCCAATAGCAGGGTTCTTAGCGGCCCATACCAGGGTTCTTAACAGCCCAATAACAGGGTTCTTAGCGGCCCATACCAGGGTTCTTAACAGCCCAATAGCAGGGTTCTTAGCGGCCCATACCAGGGTTCTTAACAGCCCAATAACAGGGTTCTTAACAGTTATGGATTACTCTAGTCGGATATCCCAGCATCTCCACCATTCTGTCGCCACGTATAAATATAATGCCTAGATTCAGATAACACAACTTTGATCATGCGACAAATATGAGCTAAGTATCTACTGTATGTATCGAGAGGTTCTCATCTTATAGTAATAGGCAGTCCTGATGTTGTAAGTATCACCTCGTAATATCATTTCGTCTTACTTTCGAGATAATTGGCTACACACTTAACAACATCTACGACGCCTCTAACGTTAACAAATGGGACCCATGGTCCCTGGATGGTCCTCCAGCCTTCCCCATAGACCTTCCCAAGCCACCAGACTCTACTCTAATTATCATCTTTATAACCTCTCAATACATTCCACTCTAATCATAATAATTAGTTTCGCTTACCAGCACGAAGGATTCCTTCAGCTGTCTCTTCTCTTATTCTTTTATGTAATCTTCCATCCTTCTGCCTCTATTTTCCCTCTATTCTCACACACCTCACTCGCCTATACCGTGCACATTTTTCTATCTTTTTTCTCTACCAACCTCACCGACCACCCACCGAACTTACTCGACTCAGTGTTACCAACCTAATCTAATTTTTATAGGGAAATCGCAATCGTTTCGCGACAACAAGATCGTACAGAATAAGAACAAGAACTTAGCAGAGTGCACACTTGAATACTTTACCAAAAACAAATGGAAGACAACAAAATGTTTACTTGACACAGCGGCAGATGAATGTTTAATTGGTATCCAGAATGTTAATGAGATGTTGGGTGCAAGTTATGTAAAAAAAGAAATGCGTCCTTCTAAGAAAACTCTTTTTGGTTTTGGAGGAAATAATATTGCAGTAAATGGTGAAATAGATTTAATTTTAAGAACTAACATTTCAGGTCACAAAAGGGATCACTTTATAACCTTTCAGATAGTACACAACACACACATTCCACTCTTATCATGCCAAGCTTGTACAAACATGGGTCTTGTGAAATTCTGCAAGGAAGTACGATGCAATTATTCACAGGAAACACAAAAAATTATAAACAAATATTCTTCAGTTTTTGAAGGTAGAGGAAGCTTTTCAGGCGAAGTAGATCTGGAAATTGATGAGGCAGTTCCACCAGTCATCCAAAAAGCTCGACGTGTCCCAGTAGCTCTGCGACCAATGCTGAAAGAGGAATTAAAGAGATTAGAAGAAGAAGGAATAATTACAAAAGAAGATAATCATACGGATTGGGTAAGCAATATACTTATTATTAAAAAGAAAGAAACTTCAGAATTTGTTTAGATCCAATTCCATTAAACAAAGCTATTAAAAGGCCTAATTATCAATTCACTACAGTAGAAGAAATCCTACCTGAGCTAGGTAAAGCTAAAATATTTTCTACATTTGATGTCAAAAAGGGATTTTGGCATTTGAATCTTTCTAATAAAAGCAGCAAATTAACAACATTTTGGACACCATTTGGAAAATACAGATGGAAAGTACTCCCTTTTAAACAAGACCGGGGATATATCTGACCTGTCAAACTACAGACCCATCTCTCTGGCTAATGTAATAGCAAAAGTGCTGGATAGTCTGCTTGACCGACACCTGGATAGGCACATAGAACTTCACGATGCTCAATTTGGATTTAAGCCACGCCTTTCGACCGAGAGTGCCATCCTGTGCCTCAAGCAGACTGTGCAGTATTACACAGCCAGGAAAACGCCGGTATACGCTTGTTACCTAGATTTGTCCAGGGCATTCGATGTGGTTTCATACGATGTACTATGGCATAAGTTGAAAAATAAAACAAATGTATCACGCGATGTTGTTGCAATATTGAGATACTGGTATGCAAATCAAAGGAATGTTGTGAGGTGGGCAGGCTCGTACTCGGAAGTGTATGGTTTGGAGTGCGGGGTGAGGCAGGGGGGATTAACCTCTCCTCGTCTCTTTAACTTATACGTCAACGAGCTGATCGTTGAGCTCAGCAGCACCAAATTAGGGTGTCATATAGATGGACAGTGCGTCAATAATATCAGCTACGCGGATGACATGGTGCTGCTGAGCCCGTCGATTAGTGCTATGCGCAGACTGCTAGACATCTGTGAAAAATATGCAAAAACCCATGGACTCAGATACAATGTAAAGAAGAGTGAAATGATGGTATTTAAGGCTGGTAAAAAAACCTACGCTAATGTTCCTCCCTTATATCTTTGCGGTGCCACCTTAAACAGAGTGTCGAATTTTAAGTATCTGGGTCACTGGGTCTCAGAAGATTTGTGTGATAACGTCGACGTGGAGAGGGAGCGCAGGGCTCTGTCTGTGCGCTGCAACATGCTGGCCCGCAGATTTGCACGGTGTACTGAGCAAGTCAAGGTGACATTATTTAAGGCCTACTGTCAATCTTTTTACACCTGCAGTCTGTGGACTAAGTACACGCAGCGTACATACAGTGCTCTGCGCGTGCAGTATAACAACGCATTCAGGGTGCTGTTCGGACTGCCGCGCCACTGCAGTGCCTCGGCAATGTTTGCGGAGAGAGGTGTGGATGGCTTTCATGCTATCATGCGGAAGCGTTCCGCATCTCTCATGAGACGTTTGAGTGCGGGCTCGAACAGCCTTCTGAATGTGTTCGTGGGCCGCTGGGACTCACCGATGTGGCAGCACTGGATGCGACTACACACTGTGGGTGGTCGCGTCCAGGGCTTGTCATAATATTGGCGTTCCTGTGTGTCGCTTTTATGTAAGGTTTTGTTTTTGTTTTGTTTTTTGTTTTTGTATGTACTAACATTATTTTAAGATTTTTGTGTTACTAACATTCTATGGACTATGTCTGAATTAAATAAATTATTATTATTATTATTATTATTTCTTCAGCTCCAGATCATTTTCAGATAAAAATGAGTGAAATGATTCAGGGCTTAAATGGAATTGAAGCATTGGTGGATGATTTGCTTGTTTATGGAGTTGGGGATACAATGACAGAAGCCATTATGGACCATAACAAAAATCTTGAAAGCCTATTAATCAGATTACAAAAATATAATTGCAAATTAAATAAAAACAAAACAAAACTGCTACAAACTTCAGTAAAGTATTATGGCCATGTGTTTTCTAATAAGGGTCTTCAACCTGATCCATCAAAAATAGAGTCCATTGCTAATATTCCTACCCCAAGAAATAAAAAAGAAGTGCAAAGATTTCTGGGCGTAGTAACATATCTCAGTAGATTTATTCCTAACTTAAGTAATAATGCGGTATATCTAAGACACCTCACACATGATAAAATTGAATGGTTATGGAATAATAGAGCTCAAAAGGAGTTTGACACACTGAAGTCCTTGATCTGCAACATAAAAACATTAAAATATTATAACAAAAATGAACCACTTATTGTAGAATGTGATTCCAGCGAAGGAGCCCTGGGGGTGGCACTGTTCCAACAGAACCAACCAGTAGCATATGCATCACGATGTCTCACTCCAACTGAAAAGAAATATGCTCAAATAGAGAAGGAACTTCTGGCAGTTCTTTTCGCCTGCAAAAGGTTTGATCAGCTGATTATTGGTAACACAAAAACAATTATAAAAACAGATCACAAGCCATTGTTAAATATATTTAAAAAACCTCTTCTTCAGGCTCCAAAAAGGCTACAATCTATGCTTTTAATGTTACAAAGATACAGTCTTGAATTACAATTTGTATCTGGAAAAGACAATGTAATGGCAGATGCATTATCCAGATTTTATTTAGAATGTAAAGACATAACCTCAAAAGACATGAAGATATTTAAAATTATAGAAAAAGTTAATCCCTTGTTAAACTTACCTATAACTGACAGCTGCATCCGGGAGATAGATAATGCTACATCGAAAGATAACAATTTTCTTGCTTTAAGAAAGTTTATTCTACATGGATGGCCAAGATATTTAAGGGATGTACCAGATGCCATCAAACAATACCACGGCTTAAGAAATGAGTTAACAATATATAATGGTCTAATACTTAAGAATCATGCCATATTAATACCAGAAAATTTGAGAGAAAAAATGTTGAGTAAATTACATAAAGCACATTCAGGAATTGAAAATACATTAAAATTAGCTAGAGACGCAATATTCTGGCCTTCAATGTCTAATGACATAAGAGAAATGATTAAAAATTGCAACACCTGTAATAAATATCAACCAAGCCAACAAAAATTTACTATGCAAAGTCACAGAATACCTGAATATCCATTCCAAATCATATCTATGGATGTTTTCTTTTTCAACCAAAATGATAAACAAATTAAATATTTAATAACAGTCGACCATTATTCAGATTTCTTTGAAATTGATGTACTTAAAGACCTATCCTCCAAACAGGTAATAGAAATTTGCAAGAAAAATTTCTCTCGACATGGAATTTCAGAAATAGTTGTCACAGACGGTGGAACTAATTTCGTCAGTCAAGAATTTGCAGACTTTGCTTGTAAATGGAACTTTGCTCAAGTCACATCATCTCCACATCATCCACAAGGCAATGGCAAGGCAGAAGCTACAGTCAAAATAGCCAAAAAATTATTACTGAAAGCAAATGATGGTGCTGAGGATATGTGGTTGAGTCTGCTATGCTTGAGAAATACTCCTAATAAATTGGATTCAAGCCCTGTGCAAAGATTATTTTCACGAAGAACAAGGGGATACTTACCAACTATTAAAACCTTACTGAAACCAAATGTGGTTGAAAATGTATCGGAAGACATTAAGAATAAAAAAGAGAGGGTAAAATACTCGCATGACAAAAGGTCCAAAAAAGCAACCACATTAGAAATAGGACAGCCTGTATCAGTTCAGATTCACCCTTCAACTGACAAAACTTGGACTCCTGGAATAATTGCAGATGTGCTTTCAGATCGTTCCTACTTAGTAGATGTTAATGATACAACATATAGAAGAGACCTTGTACACATTCGTCCACTTCAACCACAGCCAACAGATGTACCTGAAACACAAAATGTAACAGATATGATACCATCACTTCTTCCTGTTGATATGCAACACAATCAGAATAATACTGTATCAAACACACATCAGGTCAATGACAACACTTTATCATATCCTAATAATACCTCAATTAATCTAGATGATAACCATGAGCTTGTAACACATAATTGCTTACCAACCACTAATCCATTAACAAGTTATCCATCCAGTAATAAAACTCCTGCCTTTAGTAACTCACCTGGTCCGTCACCTAATGACAAAAATCTTGTTAGACCAAGAAGAGATATAAAAGCTCCTGCTTATCTCAAAGACTATGTACGTTAAAGACTATGTACCTAATAATTAGTTGATTATTTTACTGTGTACCTAATAATAAGTTGATTATTATTTTACTGTATGGTATTGTAAATCAGGTATGTGTATGTTAAAGATAGATTGTTCAGTTATATACCTATTCTCTCAATATGGTCTAGTATAATATTCTAATTTGTATTAGTTATTATTATTTTTTTTTTTAAAAAGACAGCGTGTTGGAATGGCCAATAGCCATGGTATCAAGATGATAAAAACCGAACAAGGTAGTCTGTGGACAGGCCGCCATTCGGTGAGCACTGGCGTCCTATGAGAATGTGATTTAATACTAAATGCTTCTAAAATAAAAGTATCTAAGAAGAATCAAGAAGTTTTAATCTAATAAAACAGCCATCAAAGAGGCACTTTTGAACGTCGATATTTAAATTTAAAGGGAATAGGAAGGGGAGGGATTGATTCTACACCCATTCGCTAAGGTAGGTTGTATGGAGAAGAATGGGTAAGAAACTCCATACTTACTCTTTTAAAAAAAAAAATGTTTTACAATATTTTTTTTAACCCGGCAGCACTCGCGCCCTCAAAAGTTACATAGACACTCGCGCATAGAGCATTTTGCTCACACTTTATAAGCAGTCATATTGTAGTATAGGACAATGATGTGAAATATTTTAAGACTTAAATATATTAAAACAATCATATTTAATCAAATCAAATGTTCTTTTATAATTATACAATGTTTGATATACTTTTAATTTTCAGTTACAAACATAATAGCTAAATTCCCGTTATTTGAACCTACTTTTAATAAAAAAATTGATAATAATTTAATTAAACAAAAAAATCATATGAAAATGGCACGGTATTAATCCTCATCATGTGCATGAGCTTTACATAATATAACATAAAATTAAAACATGTTCGAAACACAAAAAAAAATTACAGAAAAACATGTCTTTTTGATTTGCGATTTCACAACAAATCGCGCACATTACATTGGTTTTCTCAGTCCTAGAAACCCCAAGTTCGAAGGAAAATTTGCTCAAGGATATGTTGTCACATATCCTTGGTTGTGCATGGTAGATCATCGTTGTATTTGGGGTTGTGTTAAATTTTGAACAAATTTTTTCAAATATTGTCTCCGGGTGCTAATTTTTTCACCAAAACGTGTTGCTGTTGACTAACCATCTGAAAATAGATTAATTTACGGATTATTATATTTTTTAATTATTAGGTAATCATAATCTGACTATTAAATAATATAAAAATAGCAATAAATGATTATGTAAATATTTATTCTAAGTAAAAACTCAATAAAAAATACTTACACTGATACTCGCGCGATGAGCAAAACGCCGCGGGACGGGACCCTGCCGATCAAATCCTCTCCTTCTACTAACAGAGGAGCACTAAGCACATGAAACCGGTATATAGGGGACGAGAGAGGACTAAAAGTCAGCTATAGCGTGAATGAGGTACCTAAGCACATTTTTGACAAAGTAACACGCTTTTTAAAGTTACCGTGAGGGAAATGCTCATAGCGCGAGTGCTCGCGGGTTAACAGCATTTGAAATAATTAATGTCAAAGCAATGTACCTTGAAAATCTACACTAAAAATTAAAAAAATAATAAGAAATAAAAAAAGCAAAAAGGTACATGGCGTTCACATTTTAACAAAATATTGAAATTACACAATTTACGAATATAATTTATGTGTGTGAGCATTAAAATTTCAACCAGCTTGACCTTGTTTAAGCCCTACATTGTACTATGCAGCAGGACCAGCATGTTTCCAAACATTTTTATCTTCTAATTTATAATATGCTTGTTTACTAAGGGTGTTTTTTATGTACCTTTTAATTTTTTTTTCATTTAGATTTAAGATTTCACTCGGTATTTTATTGTAACATTTAACACAGAACCCCATAAAAGATTTTTGTATTTTCGACAATCTAAAATATGGTTGATCAATTTTATCTTTATTTCTCGTATTAAAATTATGTCTGTCGCTTATTTTATTAAAAGATGAAGATTTTTCCTAACATGCATTATATTTTCATAAATAAATTGACAAGGCACTGTCATTATATTAATTTTTTGAATAATTCCCTAAGAGATTCGCGACGACGTAGATTGTAAATTGCTCTGACAGCTCTTTTTTGCAAAATAAAAATAGATTCAATGTCAGCTGCCCGGCCCCACAATAGGATGCCATATGACATAATGCTGTGAAAGTAGCTGAAGTAAACCAAACGCGCAGTTTCGACGTCGGTTAACTGCCTTATCTTTCTAACAGCATAAGCGGCTGAGCTTAGATGCCCTGCTAGAGATGCTATATGGGGGCCCCATTGTAATTTATCGTCTAACGTGATTCCTAGAAAAACTGTCTGATTAATAAATTCCAATTTTTTTCCGTTCAATAAAATTTCACATTCGCTTCTTCTAACATTTGGTAAAGTGAATCTAATACATTTTGTTTTCTTTTCATTAAGAACTAAATTATTAACAGTGAACCAATTTTGAACCTTAAGAATACAGTCATTAACAGTGTCTAAATTTTGTGCACGTCTGTCAATTTTAAAAATTAAAGATGTATCATCAGCAAATAACACCATCTGTGGTTGATTTTTTAGTAAATGAGGTAATTCATTAATATAGACTAAGAAGAGGAATGGACCCAAAATAGAACCTTGAGGCACTCCCATAGTCATTTCAGCCCCCAATGAGTTTGTACCGTTTATCTGAAATTTAACCTGTCTATCTTTTAAGTATGAATTTAGTAAATCAAGGGCTTTATTTTTAATACCATAATGTTCTAACTTCAGCAAAAGCGTTTCGTGGTTAACGCAATCGAATGCTTTTGAGAGGTCGCAAAAGATTCCTATGGCATCCTGTGCTTCCTCCCAGGAGTTAAAAATGTTCTTCAATAGGGTAACACCGGTGTCAGTTGTACAACGACCTTTGGTGAAACCGAACTGTTGATCATGAAAGATGGAGTTTCTATTGAAGTGACATAGCAGTTGTGCAAGCATTAACTTTTCAAACACTTTACTGAAGACTGGCAAAATTGATACAGCCTATAATTGTTCGGTTCTTTACAATCACCCGATTTGAAAAGTGGAGCTACCTTACTGTGCTTCATAAGATCCGGAAACACTCCTTGGTCTATACTGCTATTAAATATAAAAGCTAAATAAGGTGCCACGGTTTCTATTATAGATTACAGGCCTTTACAGACATTCCCCAGAGATCTTCTGTTGACTTAATTTTAAGATCCTTGAATGCTTAATCACAGCTTGGGGGTTCGTGTGCCGAAACCTAAACTCCTTCGGGCAGGCCTTTACATTATTTCTAAGTAAGGCAGCAGAGAGTGCGGGTGACGAATTTAAAGACGCAGTCGTCTTAAGAGGTATATTCGAAAAAAACTTTTCAAATTCCTGAGCTACTTCTACGTCTGTGCTTACAGGGCCATGTGCAGTTTCTAAATTAAATTCGTTATAGCGCTGTTTATTCCTACCTGTCTCATTATTTATAATTTTCCAAGTTTTTTTAATTTTATCATCGGCTGATTTAATTTTATTACTAATATGAATAGCATTAGCTGTTTTGCATACATTTTTGAGTTTTAGAATATTTAGCAACATACTGATGAAAGGTATCATTCACAATGTGTTTCTTTAGACCATAAAGTTCAAAAAGCCTTTCTCTGCTTTTACGAATTCCAGGTGTCGCCCAATCACTAAATAAGAATTTGTGACGATAGTTTTAGTTTTAACTGGGAAACGGTCAGTAAATTGTTGTATTTAAAATTGCAAAAAAACTCGGCGTAAAACTCATTTGGGTCATTTATATTATTAAAGATATTTGATCACATAATTTACTCGCTAGTGAATCATTAAATTTTCTAAATTTTACATGTAATTGGCCTATACCTTATTTGGGTTTTTTGCGTAGGTGTGTAGGCGCAAAACGTTATTGTTTGGCCACTGTGATCTGATCACAGTGGCCAAACAATAACGAATTTCCTTATGCAAATAATCAAAATTAGAATTAGTGGTGGTATTGTACGTTTTTTAAGAGTTTTACGCGTATTTTATTGGTAAATTTTAATATAGTTTTAAATTAGTTCATGCTCAGCGCTCGGTGAGTACTTTTTATTTTGTGGGTGTGGGGGTACCGCGATAAAATTTTTCCTTCGTTATTTTTTCTTTTTACGTACGTTTTTTTTTTTTAAATCTATTTATTGTTTTAATTTAACATGTTGTCCAGTGATGAACCACCTGATCCGATACCAGGAGAAACATCGCGTCGAACAAATAAACCACACAGGTCACCGACCTCCGCTTACTCTAAACGTTTGTTTACTGAAATGTCTCCGTCATACTTAACACCCGAAGAAAGACCTAAGAGACAACATTTAACCGATTCTGTCGAAAAATCTCCGCCGGTAACAGTGAATATCAGTAACTCGAACTGATATGTATCTATGTACGCCTTGTACAATATGTGGAGCAGGTCTCCAAATAAAACACTCACTTTAATTAAAAATGGAAAAACTTGTATTCAGCAAAATGGACGCTTCCTTCTCTATATTGGTAAATTGTCTGGGTTGCCCACTTGCTTCCCAAATTACCCTGCCGTGGGCGGTGTTACTAGTACAAATACACTACAATACTCTCCCTCTAAAGGTTCAAACGTTGAGGTGGTCTTCTCTGTCTACCAGAACGCCTCAATGTTTGATTCTCATTGGTACTGCAAGAAATAATAGGCTGATTAACAGGTAAGTTATTAGGTGTTTTACAAACTTCCACATCCTGGTAAGTATTGGAAATATTTGGGCTAACTTCAGAGACTTTATTTGAATTATCTGGAACTAGCACTTCGCCCGCGACTTCGTCCGCGCTTACTTCGAACTTTGCTTCTGTGAATTTCTTCTCCGACCAAAAATCTAAATCAATATGCAACTAAAATCCTATCGACCACCAAACAACACACCTATGCTCCACCGTATCCTTCGGGCGATCCTCGCAGTGGTGACACACAGGCTTCTTCCTTCCCCCCAGGGGGCGACGTCAAAGGAACCTGCCCGAAACATTTGAGGCCCGGTGAGGACCTGCGTCAGACGGAAGATAAGGACCCCGTGACGCCTCTCCAGCCACTCTCAAAGAGGGGTCTTACCGCCACGATTGCATGTTCCCAAAGCTAATTAAACATAGGCTACGGGAGAGAATTTTCAAAATCCTGGACTAAGAGCACCTGCGTGCCAAAATAACCCTCCCTGTGAAACATTTAAAACTCCTAGTTCTTGCTTGTAGTTATCACTGATTCATACTGTTATTCTGGCTGACCAAATTAGGGGTTGAATTTTGAAAAACTCCGTTCTTGGGTAGTAACATTATGTATTACGGTATTTGTAAAATACAAGGAGGAACATGCTTTATTAAGTTTTATAACAACTTATCAGCCCCAAAAACAACCGCATAGGGGTGACAACTTCGCAAAATCCTGTGTTAGTGAGCACCCGGTACGTAAATAAGATAAAATGAAGTAGTGCCCCATGCAAAATTTGACATTTCTATCTATCAACACCTAAAACAACACTTTAGTGGGTTGAATTGCGAAAACCCCGGCGAATAAATAAGGTAGTGCGTCACGTCCTAAATACAAACCCAATGCGAAAATTTGAGATTCCCTCCTAGCACTTGTAGTAACGAAAGTTTCATACAAACTACCATCACCAAAAACCACCCCGTTGGGATCGAATTTGATGAACAACCCCTGATCGTAAGTAGCACTTACTTCCTGAAAGAACCGGCATGCAAAATTTTAAACTTTTAGTACTTGGCCACAATAACACCAGTTTCATACAATATCAACCCTAAAAAACCTGCAACCCCTTAGAGGTGAAAGTTTCGCAAATATTCTGTCTTAGTGAGCACCTAGACGTCCTTAAAAGAAGCCCCATGCAAAATTTGAGACCTCTATCTATCAACACCTAAAACAACCCTTTAGGGTTGAATTTCGAAAAAATTCCATTACCCGGATTAACTGTGTGAATCTACGTCTTAAAAACTGATTCCATGAGGAAAATCCAAGTCATGTGAGACTCCTAGCACGTGTAATAACGAAGTCTTCAAACAAACCGACTTCAACACCAATTAAACAAATCCCTTAGCGGTCGAATTTTCTTAAAACAAAGCGTTGGAGATATAAAGTAGCACCTACGTCTCAAAAAGTATGCAGAAACGCATGCAAAATTGAAACTCCTAGTACTTGTAGCAAAAAGACATACAACCTATCAACCATAAATAACAACCCCTTAGAGGTGAAATTAGCATTGCAATAAGATCACCGTGTCATAGTGAGCACCAACGTCCTTAAAAGAAGCCCCATGCAAAATTTGAGACCTCGTACCTATCAACACCTAAAACAACCCTTTAGGGGTTGGATTTCGAAAAACCCTGTTGAGGGTAGTGCGTACGTCTTAAACATGCAATGTCCCATGAAAAATTTGAGACTCCTAGCACGTGTCAATGAACGAAGTTCGCAAACAAACTGTCAACACCAAAAACAACCCTTTAGGGGTCGAATTTTTGAAAAACCCTTTTCTAAAGTAGAGCCTACGTCTAAAAAGAACCCGCATGCAAAATTTGAAACTCCTAGATACTGTAGCAAAAAAGATTTCATACAAACTGTCAACCCCCAAAACAACCCCTTTAGGGGCGTAATATCGCAAAATCCGTTCTTAGCGGGTACCTACGTCCTAAAAAGAACCCTTGTGCAAAATTTGAACTCTTAGCATTTAATGGTAGTTTCCGAGGTAAAACACTTTCGTGTCCTATGAATAAATTGTGAGTGACCTTTTGCTTTTATATATAGATAGATAATATTAATGTTGTCATTTACATTTTGCAACATCTCTGAAATTGGCTGGTTTACAATAACATTCGAATCATCATTAGAAAGATAGTCTGCCTATTATCATTACGCATGAATTTTAGAGTTTTGCAATAAACTATCTTCCATCAAATTTTACTGAATCCATTTCATTTAAATCCTCCTTTGGGTCTTGAGGCAAAGAACCTATAATCTGATCTAAATGACGTTTCCAGATAAGTTTTCTCCTAAACTCTACATAAGTATGTTCTTTGTCCAATACCTCATCAATCACACATTTAACAAATTTCTTTTTATTAGGATTTCCTATAGTCTCTTGACAGTAAACATACTCTCCCTCTCTAAATTTTTCATCTCTTTTTCCTGCATTACACTGTCTTTTATCCTTTTTAGTAGACAACAAATCCAATCTCGACCTGAGTTTTCTATTAAACATAGCTTCTGATGGTGAAATATTTGTAATACAATGTACTGAATTTCTGTAATGAAATAAGTATCTATTCATTAAAGTTTCAATGAAACATTTCTATTTTTAACATCATTTATGGACTTGTACATAGCATTTTTAAAACTTTTAACAGCATTTTCGGCAAAGCCGTTAGTGGCAGGATGAAATGGTGGATAGGTTTCATGTTGAATACCATTTTTATAAAGAAATTCAGAAAATTCCTTGGAACAAAATGTTGCAGCATTATCTGTAACAACTACTTTAGGTAATCCAAACCTACTAAAACATTCTCTGAACTTTTCTACAGTTGTGTTAGCTTCTAAATTCTTTACAATAAATGCTTCTGGCCACTTACTGTAACAATCTATTATAATAAAATCATTTTTCCACATATTGGTCCTAAAAAATCAGCATGTACTCTTTCATATGGAAAATTTGCTTTCGGCCATGCAATAAGTTTAGATTTCTGAGGTTCTGGTCTAGCAGACATACAGACCTGACAAGACTTGACAAAATTCTCAATGCTACTGTCTAAATTTGGAAACCAAAAATAAGATCTAGCATTATTTTTCATTTTAACAATACCTTCGTGTGAAACATGAAGTTCTTGCAATATGTTGTTTTGTAATTTCTTAGGTATTACTACCCGATACCCCCACATAATAATTCCGTTTTCTATGTAAAGTTCACTTTTTCTATTTATAAATGGTTTCAAGACTTCATCTTTCACATGTTTAGGAAATCCATACCTAACCATGTTATAAACACTGCTCAAAACTGGATCCTTTCTAGTTTCTGAGCGTACCAAATTTAAATCAATAACATTCTGATCTTCAATAAAATTTATGTAATCACATTCCTTATCATCTGAAGTAGCTGATGGTAATGGCAATCTCGACATACAATCCGCTTTAACATTCTCTATGCCTTTTACATGTTTAAATGTATAATCAAAACTGGATAAATACAATGACCATCTTTGCAAGCGCCCAGCTGCCATTTGTGGTAAGCTTTTATGTTCACCAAATAATGCTAACAATGGTTTGTGATCTGATAACAATTCAAACTTTCTACCTACTAAATATTGATAAAATTTTTGTACTGCCCAATAAATTGCTAGAGCTTCTTTATGGATCATAGAATAACCCTTCTCAGCCTTTGAGAAAACTCTAGAAATGAAACTTACTGGTCTTTCTGACCCATCTGGTAAGATGTGACTTAAAACTGCTCCTATTCCATTTTGTGAAGCATCACATGCCAAACGCAAAGGTAGATCTCTACTGTAATGAATCAATACATTGTCTGAAATAATATCCTTCTTAATTCTATCAAAACTTTTTTGACATTCTTTAGTCCAATTAAATTTAAAATTCTTTTGTAATAAATCATACAAGGGCATAAGTTTCATAGATAAATTATTGATAAATTTACCATAATAGTTCACCATTCCTAGCCATGAACGGACTTCTGAAACATTTTTAGGAGCAGGTGCATTAATAACAGAGTCAACCTTTGACATATCTTTGGATAACCCATTCTTTGAAATAAAATGACCTAAATACTTGATTTTAGGTTGCATAAATTCACATTTGTTTTTATTTAAACGAATACCTGCCTCCTTGAACCTTCTTAACCCTTAAACCCTACCCATTCCTGGAGAAACACTATTACTACCCAGGGGTTTTAAGGACCCCAATACATAAAAATTTATACTTACAAAATAAAACTACAATTCAATTACAATTACTATTCAATATTATGAACGCTTATTTAACATTACAAAAAAAAATGTTTTTTTTTGGAAACACATACTTGGCACATAGCCTCAGTATGTTCACCGCAAAGAGGTTTTCGGCACATGCCACAGGTGACCTTGGTTTTCCGGTCCTTACCCCTTGGGCACATGGCACATCTTTTCTTAGCAGTGGGAGCAGAACTTAGTTCTTGCAATGGCCGCTTCTTTTGCAAGATTCCACCTAGGAGAACTTGAAGATTCATGGGCAAAGATGGCCCTCTTTGCCTCTTTGTAAAGCGTTCTTCCATTTGAAAATTGCTTGATTTGTCTATATAATTATTTTTCTAAAGAATGAAATACCACTGTTATTGTAATAACTACATCAAAATATTAAACTTACCCTTTATAATATTATATAAAAAATAACAGCATTCACCAATATATCGACGAAAAGAAATGACAATATATTGCGTTATTACTACCCTGGGGTCTGACAAACCCATAAATTGCAATAAATCCGTCAAAACAGTGAAAGCGCTGACGCTCGACTGATGACAAGTTAGCCGCCGACGTCACTAGAGATTAGACTCGAGTGACATAAAAGTGCGTTCAATGTTTGCAATAATATTTAGAAATATTCATCCTCTGGGGTTTGCTGGACCCCCGGGTAGGGTTTAAGGGTTAAAACTTCTTTTAAATTATTTAAATGTTCTTCATCATTGGCACCGGTGACCAAAACATCATCTATGACATTGACAACACGACTAGCTCCCAAAAAAACTTTTTCTAGCACTGGCTGGTTTTGTGCCATATGGTAATCTTTTTACTCGGTATATCCCTTTTGGTGTTGACCATGCTAAGAGCTCACTACTCTCTTTACTAAGGCATAAATGATTGAATGCATTTCTTAAATCTAACTTTGAAAATGATGTACCACCTTGTAATGCAGTAAAAATATCCTCAATTCTAGGTAATGGATGGTTAACATCTTTAATGTACTTATTAATTGTAATTTTGTAGTTAGCACATAACCTAATTTTGTTATTTTCCTTTAGGACTGGTACTAAAGGTGTTCCCCACTGGGATGTTTCAGCTTTTTCAATAACACCTTCTTTTTCTAGCCTTATTAATTCTGCCTCAACCTGATCTTTATAGGCATGGAGTACTTGTCTCGGCTTGTGAAAAATAGGTTTAACATCCTTATTAATTAATTCTAATGAAACTTCTTCACCTTTAATAATACCTAACTCATTTTTAAATAACATGTCAAACTCCTGTAACAATGACTGTAATTTCTCTTCTGTACTTTGCACATAATTAATAGGTAAATGTTTAGTAATATCCAAATTAAATTTTTGAATTAAATCTCTACCAAACAAAATTTTACTCCCATTCTTTACAACAACCATATTACAATGTAATTCTTTGTCTCTTACCTTAATTTTACAGTAAATTTCTCCAACGGGTTTCAAAATGTGACCATTATAGGTTTTTAATTCAATATTTGAATTTTTTAAATTAACGTGAGAAAATCTAGACAAATAAACATTTTCAGGTAAACACGAGATTGCAGCTCCTGTATCTAGTTCCATTTGGACAGGTTTATTTTCAATATAACCTTTTATTGATATCGGTGCAACATAATTGACATTTTTCTCAATTGCAAAGATATCCATGGAATCTCAACATTATGAGTTTGAGCCTTGCTCTTACAAACACTTGCTAAATGACCCACTTTGTTGCATATTTTACATTTAAATGACTTAAATTTGCATTTGGAAAAACTATGATTTGGTTTACCGCAATGTATACATTTTAATACAGACTCTTCACTGGTTTGCTTACGTTCAGTATTCTTAGCTGGATTGGGGAAACTTCTACTGGTCTTGGCCTGTCCGTGTTGAGCTACTCGATGTACACCCTGCACCTCTCTAAGGGCCATCTCCTTATTCAGCGCAATGTCCACTAAAATTGTTACCGACTTTGAAACGTCTTGCTCACATAATTTCTCCTGAATAGGTCCCGGTCTTAAACCCGTGACAAATTTGTCCTTCCTCCAAAGTCGACATAAAATTGCAACCAGCAGCAAATTCTCTGACTCGTGCGTACCACTTGGACACACTCTCCCCTTCCAATTGTTGGAGTTTATCAAATTCTATTCTTTTTCTAAAATGTGAAATTCTTTTTTCAAATCGAAGTTTCAGCAACTGTTGTAATTCTTCGTAGGACAACTCCTTCGGCAGTTTTGGATGACTCATATTCTTTATGATTTTGTAAACATCCTGATGCAGACTAATAAGTAAAATTGAGCATCGCTTTTCCTTTTTCGTTTCATTTGCCTCAAAATATTGTTCTAATCTTTCCAGAAAGCACAAAATGTCGCCATTGCTTTTAAAGGTTTCAATTGGCGTAATATAATTGTTGGCCATGTTGCAGCCGTAAACTCCTTCAAAGTTGTAATGATATTAGATTTTCCTCGTCGCCATTTGATATGTATCTATGTACGCCTTGTACAATATGTGGAGCAGGTCTCCAAATAAAACACTCACTTTAATTAAAAATGGAAAAACTTGTATTCAGCAAAATGGACGCTTCCTTCTCTATATTGGTAAATTGTCTGGGTTGCCCACTTGCTTCCCAAATTACCCTGCCGTGGGCGGTGTTACCAGTACAAATACACTACACGAACGAAGATTACTACAATTTAGTTAATCAGGCGTCTGCACACTTATCGAAAATAAACGAACTTGTGAAAGATCAGGGTTCTCGTATTAATGTAGCCAATAAATCCGCGATTATGGACATGACACAGCGGATTACGTCCATTGTTTCTTTGTTAGCCATACGGTCATCTTCTAATGAAACGAAGTTAGCCAATGTTGAGCGCGAATTGGACAAAATTAAATTAAATAATAATGTCATTGTAAAAACCGATTCCAATAAATTGTCTTATTCAGATTCTCTGAAACTTCGTCTGCCGAAGGTCGCTCCAGCGATGGAGTCGAGACCACCGCTGCCGTGTTTAATAGCTTACCCCTCCAACGAAAGGTCAGCTGAATTCGCAACTTCCTCAGCCACTAAAGAAGCGCTTAAAAAGCGATTAACCCAACTGACGACGGTTTCCAAATTGTAGGCATGAAAAAATCGCGAAATCAGGCGTTGTATTACGTGTCGCTAACGACAGTCAATTAAATAAACTTCAATCGGTTGATGCTATTAAGACCGCGGGTTAAGACTTGAAAAACCGAAAGGCCGCAGGCCACGTTTATTAATAAAAGACGTCCCCTCCTCAATGGAAGACAAACCTTTTTTGCATGCGTTGTTCCGTCAAAATATCAAAGACGGATTGGCAATTAGTGAAGAAGAATTTATTAAGTCAACAAAAATTATACGTAGGCGTGTATTAGATAATGGTCAGAAGTGGGTAGGCATCGAAATCGACAACGCCATACGAAAGCATTTAATTAGTACCAAAGAGAAGCTTTTTTTTTTTTTTGATGATATCGATGTAGTTCGTTGTTTACATTGCCAGCAATTCGGTCACGTGAAAAAATACTGCGTTAATAAATTGCCTACCTGTGCAAATTGCTCAGAAGCACATGAAACAAAAGGATGCCCGCATAAAGATAATTCTAATTTTACACCGGTATGTGTGGCGTGCAAACGTACTAAAAAACCGTTTGACCATCGTTGCGGCTCCCAGCAGTGTACCACCTATAAAGTTAGGCTCGAACAGTTAATACGCAACACTAATTACTTAATAAAATGGATAGTTTAATAATAGGACAACTAAACCTTCACAAACGATAGGGTGGCGACTTCAGAATTGGACAAATTAATTATCGATTACAACTTAGACATTGTATTGGTTCAAGAACAATACCAAAACACGCGCTTGCGTCACAAGGTAGTTCAGTTGGATAACAAGGCACGAGCCGGCATTTACGTGTCGCGTTCTGCTAACTTTACAGTTACGTCTTTGCGTAACCTCATGACGGCCCACTGTGCAGTTGCGGAAGTCTCATCCGCTACTTTTAAAGTTTACGTTGTGAGCTGCTACTTTCAATATTCAGACCCTGTTGCTCCTCACATACATAACCTCCGTCACGTCTTGCGGTCACTCGCGGGCTGCAAAGTCATCGTTTGCGCTGACGTTAATGCGTCATCGTCCCTGTGGTATGGCAAAGTCCGGTCCACGGATTACGAACGGCCGTTGCGCTGTTGAAGACTTCATTGCTGAAATGAACCCAAGTATTCATAACACCCCCGATGCACCACCTACTTTTTGCAGCCCAATGGGCGAATCTTGTATTGACGTCACACTTTCTAGTGCCGACGTACGCTTGGATAGGTGGCGTGTCCTACCGGACGCGTCTTGCAGTGATCATCGCTTGATTGTGTACGAATTTGTTCCGGTTTCTACTCATGGTTCTTCACATGTAATTGGTAACTTTAGGTATAAAAGTAAGGGTGCTAATTGGGAATTCTTTAGATCGCTTTTTGCGTGTCATGCCAAAGATTTCACTCGTGAAGGGCTGTCAGCTGAAGAAAGTGCTGAAATTATGTCAGACACCTTCACTTACTGTGCTGACATTGCTATTGGTCGCGGACCTATGACCAATGTACGTAGATGTGATTGGTGGTGTGACTACCTAACCGAACAGCGTAAAACTTATCGTCGGGCGCGTAAACATCTCAATAAGCTTAAAAAACGTCAAGTCACCGGAGACTCACTAACCTCTGCTTTAAATACATTTAGAGTTGCCAGGTCCCGTTACAGAGCATCGGTTGAAAAGTCTAAGGTAAATTGTTGCGCAAAGAAGTGGATAAATTGGAAAAAGAAGGTCCGTGGTCTCCTTTATATCATGAGTTTAAAGCCAATCGATCGGTCGACCTCGCGTATGTTCAGAATATTAAAGTAAATAATAAACACACCACCGGTATTGAAGAAACAACGGAAGTTTTATTAAATACTCTTATCCCTGATGATTCACCTGTTAATGATACTGACTACCACCAACAGATTAGAGCATGGGCTACAGTCCCGCCTGAATCACCAGCGTCAGACCTTCCATCCACTGACGAATTCATTAATGTTGTCAGGAAGCTGCCCCTTAACAAATCATCAGGTGAAGATAAAATATCAATCTTAATCATCAGCGTCGTCATTCATACAGTCCACAATCTCCTCAACAAAATTCCTGCTATTTCTATATTGTGGACTGTATGAATGACGACGCTGATGATTTTGATGCAATGCTGGTTTATTACCAAGAATTAATAATTACAATAAAATCTGGACGGTGCGCGACGCGTACAGTGTTTAGCTGATCGGTTATGTGGTTCGAGTGAGTAGCGCGCTCCGGTCCGCGGTTGCGTCTTATATAGCTGGCGATCCCCGCGCCGCGCCGTGCCCCCGCTGAATAATGTTGCCGCCGGTGCCGCCTCCGTTGGTCGACGTCACTGGTCTCTTCGAGACGTTTCCGAACATCCTGCCTGGGTTGAAACGTATAGGACCGTCTTCAATAGGTAAAGGACATAAGGTTGTTGAACGCCCTTGTAAAGATGTTGCCTTGGTTTTGATCTCTGCCACCCTTGTGATGCCATCTGGAGGACCTGGGAAACACCTTGATGATACGGCCCATTCGCCATTGTAGTGGTGGTTGCGTTTTCTCTCTGATTCAGAACTAATTGATTTAGTTTAAGTTCACCTGTGGACGCATGTCATCTAGTTCTCTGCTGCAACATGACAACATATTCATAACTGAATCGGTTCCAAAAGTGTTGTCGCAGATGCTCGATTCTTTTGTATTTAGATCCAATCGCGTGATGTTGATGGAGTGTACCTGTGGCTGAATATAGAAACGGATATTAGCGGTCGTCCAATTAGGAAGTGAGAAGGAGTGAGAGCGCTAAGGTCGTCAGTTGATGACAAGAAAGAGCAACAAGGGGAAGAGGCTTTGGAACAAAAGGATGAAAGGAGGAAACACAGACGGGAATTTAATATAGCCTCAATTTGGACTAAGTATGTGTTTCATTTCTTCATATGTTAAATGAGAAGAATGAACAATAGTTTTCAAATGTTTTTTAGTAGATTTGACAGCGGCCTCTGTTATACCATTGAAGTGTGGACTGTAAGGTGGAGAAAAGCTAAACTTTATACCATCTTGTGCAAGATCGGTCTCTAAATTTGAATTAGATAAGAATTGTGCAAGCTCATTGAATACTCCTACAAACGCCGTGCCATTATCACAGAGGATGCTGTGTGGTTTATCCCGACGAGCAACGAATCTTTTTAACGCGGCCAGATAATATTTCTATAATGGTTCATCCAGTTCAAAAAGTTTTCTCAAAGTGAAATAGATCCGTCACCAAGTTCCAGATGGACAGCCTTTACTGCCAAAATATGGCAGACAAACACACAGATTATAAGTACTTAATGAGTCTGGTACCTCTACCTTTATCGGTCATTTTATTTTTAGCTATAAGCATTGGTCCGGCGTAGTCGACACTACAATTATAAAATGGAAATTCAAGTTGTGTCCTCGTGCATGGTAGCTGACCCATGACTGGTTGCACCGCTTGAGTTCTAAATCTGAAACATTTGACACATTCTCTGAATATACTTTTAGATAGTGAAACGACAAAGATGAAAATAAATAGAAAATACATAATTTACGCTTTTTATTTGGGCAGAGCTTTCCCTTACAATTATCGTTATAAACAGACACACCAAAATCACTGCTCCTCGCTTTTATATAGCTCGCCGGCTGGCGGCTATTTCACCCCCTCCGCTCAGAATTTGGCGGGGATGGCTCACGTGGTAGGGCAGTGACGTGGCGAGCTGGACTGCTGGCTTTGGCTGGCTGGCTGGCTGGCTTTGGCAGGCTTGCCTGGCATCGCTGGCGACATCTGGCGTTACAATCGGCCATCATGGAACAATTGCTCCCGCAATGGGAACAACAAAACAGTGATTACAAGTCAGCTCAGAGCAAATGGCATATCGATAACATGGACTATAATTTAGCTGTCTAGGAGATCTACGAGATCTTCGTTTTCCTACTGTTGATTCACACTACTGGCGCTATCGGGTATAAAAGCAATGCTACGATATGGTCGTAATAAATCAGCGCATATTGGGCCTGTGAACTTCTTGTATCCTCTAAGACATTTATATATTACAGCTATTATATATTACCTAAATCCTTAGGCAATAACACATGGGCCAGAATATAGATCATCTAACTTAGAATTAACCACGGGCTGGAATTAACCTTATTGCAGCAAGGAGTTTGAGCCTGGCAACAAAGTACGTACTTACTAACTGTACCTAATCGCTTTTTTTTTGTAAATTGTGCTATTTTTACGCCTTTTATCGCAGTTACGTTTCATTTTCTTGCTAGCTGTTCTAATTCGATTATAATATAGCCCTATTGCGTCTAGATCGCACTGACTCATAAACCAACCAGGGATGGAAACATCACATTCAGATCTACCTACACGAGCAAACATTAACTCGTATAAATTATAGCCTGCTAAATCATTAACAGTATTATTAATACTCCATATGACTTTGGTAAACTATTGTCCCAAATAAGAGAGGCCTCGCTAGGTTCCGTGGCTCTCAACGCATCGAGAATTGTGCAATTAGAGCGTTCTACCTGCCCATTACACCTAGGCCACGCAATAGCTGTTAACATGTATTTAACTACACACGTACAACAATAGACAAACCTGTAATTTATCTAGTAAATTGTAAAAAAAAGCAAAATTTGTGAACCTCACCAGGTAAAACATGTACGGACAAACTAAATTATAAGAACTTGCATGCTTAATTTGTGTGTAAACGCATGTTTTGAACAAATAAAATATCTTTATCTTTAACTGTTTTTCTGTTGCGAACTTCTTAAAGTATCTACTGGTAAAGGCCTTACCATGGACAGAAACTACGTGATCTGGGAAACTAAGTAAACTAGAAATGCGTTTAAACTCTAATAATCACAAAAACTGAATAAACCTTAGTTTAAACCTGGACTACCAAGTTCAGGCTTATCTGCGGAACCGCGGTTTAAATTTCTCCGTATACAAAACATAGATTAAACCCTGACCTGACCTAGTGCCGTTTTTTTTTTGAACCATTGTCTAAACAATTAAATCTACAATTTTTAAATACATTTTGGCTGAAATTAACATAAAATCAACAACACAATGAAAAAGTTACTATCAGAAACTTTCACACACATTTGACAGCTACTACTGTTAGACCATGGTTTATCACAAAACCACGACATGTAATAACGTTTGTGCAAACCGTTTTACGAGATTCAATCCTGGGTTTTTAGTTAAACCCTTTTTTTTACGCGCTTTTATTTTGTAATAAGACGGTAATTGTCTTTACAGAATTGACAATACGTGTAGGCTCAGAAACAACGAATTTAGAGAAAGAATTTGTCAAAACTAACACTTATTGGCACCCCTTTTTAATTTTGCTCAAAAGGGCTCAAATTATCGATGTCTACCATTTTCATTGGTTTAGTAGGTTTAGGGATTCGATGTAATTTGCCTTCTTTTCAACCGTATTCTCTTTTATCGTACGCACAATGTAAACACGACGTCACATATTTCCTATATGTAATGGCCATCGTTTTGATGCATTTGAAATATTTTCTACGCGCGAAATTTGGCACAACTGATCGGTTATCGTAAAGCGTTTTACGAGACAGCCCATAATTATTTACAGTATCACTATCTGTGCACCCACTTTACAATAGATCAATATACGTTGCACTCTTCGAAACCAACAGTTTACTTTTAAACGGAACACATTAACGGCATCTATCGGATTCCTGCACAAGGCGTTGATATGCTCTAAGCGCTTACCTGGTCTATAAAATAGTCAACGGCAATTTTGAAGTCTCGAATTGAAAGTCACCAGTAGGCAATGCGTGCAATAAGATCACGTTAGTCATTGTATCGCGAACTGCACTACAATCCGTAATTACACGGACATTTTTACACAACACAGATTCTAAAACTTCGTAATAACGCTGTGAAAAACACTTTTTTTTTTTTTTTTACTTGTAACGCAACTAAAATACAAGACAGAGCTCAAACTACCGCCTATCCGTATTAGTAAAAGAATACTTGCTATGGGTAACTTGCATGCATCCGTGTGAATTTCTATTGGCAAAACTAAGATTTTATACCATACCCACATCTCATTTTTTTTTTTTTTTTTAGTTCCGTTAGTGGACGAGCCATTATTGCAAAATTATGGATGAACTTCCTAAAGTAGCTACATAGTCCAATGAACTGACGCACTTTGTGTATGTTACTCAGAACGGGAAATTGAGACACAGCTGCAAACTTAAATTCACCCGGTTCAATGCCATGAACATAATAATTCATCACTAAATAACACAGCTAAATAAGAAATCCTGTTTTGTAAAAATTTACATTTACCCACATGTACATAATTAAATAAAAATTCTGCGTTTGACCCCGACCATTTGACGACATTATTGGAGTTACTTTTATTTGATAATTTACTTTGAAATTACTAAACTATCTACGAACTTGTTAATTCAGCGCATAAAAACTGAGGGAGCGCTAAATGTATCTTTAGGATGGATGCTGAGTTTATGGGTACCCTTGGACTACATTCAGACTGGTGAAGTAGGTACTTCTTACCAGATAATTTAGTTTGCTTATCGATATTATATTAAAATGGTTATCTATCGCGGACAATTAATGCATTTAAGGCTCTGTTATCGACACATAGGCAACTATCTCCGTTCTTTCTCATAACTAAACAATAAGAGAGGCATACATCAATTCGGGTTCTTTTTATAATACCTGCTGGCTCAATGGCTCATTAATTTTGACTCTAACAATCTCTTGTTTGTGATGTGCTTATCTATTCCTAAGGCCTACGTGTACTTAATGCGCATTTGGACTAAATCTGTATATTCCAACTTCCCAGCTCCCTAGTATAGCTAGCAAAGCAGTTTTATACCGAGATAATCTATACTAATATTATATCTATACTATATACCATATTACTATTTACTATAGTAGGTACATTATAAAGCTGAAGAGTTTGTTTGTTTGAACGCACTAATCTCAGGACCTACTGGTCCGATTTGAAAAATTCTTTCAGTGTTAGATAGCTCATTTATCGAGGGAGGCTATAGGCTATACGGTAACGGGATATTCCCACGGGAACGGGAATAAAACGGGATATGCACGTGCAATGTCGCGGGCAACAGCTAGTAAACTAATAAATTGATTACAATCAGATTTGCTTATCAGGCTTACCCTAGTTTTGTCAAGGTCACCAATGGCATTTTATGATTATTTATCGACACACGAGGCACTCAAATATAAAACACATTTGGCTAATGGCATTTTGCAAACATTGGCATGGCATGACTGACCTGGTTGTTTAAGCATGATTCCTGGCAGCTCTCGGCGCGAAGTATGACGAATCCGTCCTGCCTGCGATGTCCTTGGATCCGCTATTGACGACTTTGAGGTAGCTTTCATTTCCACCGAGAAGCGTTGCTGGTAGCGAGAAGAATGCTTCTTGAAACTCGATCATTAACGGAATAAACGATGCGGCATGGTGTTCTTTCCGACGTGAGGGTAGACACTTCGTGATCCAGATCATGGTTGATGATTTTTCAACTTCTTGTGCAAGGAGACTTCAATATTTTCCTTGCGGGTGGTGTGCATCGCCTTTCTTCGTTTTTATTTTCAGAAGTCTGGCTTACCAAAGCAGAATCTTCGTCCTCCAGATAAGACGACCGTCGAGATTAATGTGTAGCAGAGCGTCGTTTTAACGTAGGTTTTTTTATCACACTTCTGAATTGAAACGACAAAGATGAAAATAAATAGAAAATACATAATTTACGCTTTTTATTTGGGCAGAGCTTTCCCTTACAATTATCGTTATAAACAGACACACCAAAATCACTGCTCCTCGCTTTTATATAGCTCGCCGGCTGGCGGCTATTTCACCCCCTCCGCTCAGAATTTGGCGGGGATGGCTCACGTGGTAGGGCAGTGACGTGGCGAGCTGGACTGCTGGCTGGCTGGCTGGCTGGCTGGCGTTGGCAGGCTTGCCTGGCATCGCTGGCGACATCTGGCGTTATAATGAAACAAGTCTATTTTTCCTAGATAACGGCCTTTTTAAACTAAGTGTTTTGTATTCGTCAGGAAACATTTCCGTTTGACTAATACGTAGCATAACCGTATATGCTTTCTGTAATTCATCACATGATAAATGACCACACAACTTGCCATTAGGATTTTTTAAATTTAAAATGAACCTAAGTATGTAAGCAATAATGCGTTTTAATTTGTTTATGCTTGATTTATTACTAATCAAACGACTGATTACTGATTGAGTTGATTGATAGTTATCTAGTAAATGAACTTTAACTTCAGGTATGTTGGAATTCGAACCTATATTTGGCATTTTAGGCCAACGGTCTTCACCAAATTTTAAAAACTCAGGGCCCGACCACCACAATGAACAGGTGCGGATTTGATCGGCCCTCAGCCCGCGAGATATTAAGTCCGCCGGGTTCTCCTTAGACGACACGTATCTCCATGAATGTTCCCCGGTTTTTTTTCTTTTATCTCACTGACACGGTTGCGGACAAATGGTTTTAATTTATTTGGTGATGTAGATAACCAACAGAGAACTATCGTAGAATCACACCAATAATAGAATTTATTTATTTTAATAGTTAATGAGGCTACTACCTTTGCACACAGTCTTGCTCCCAATAGGGCCCCACACAGTTCAAGGCGGGGTATAGTTGTATGTTTAATAGGAGCGACCTTATTCTTGGAATTTAAAAGGTGAATGGTCGTTGTACCATCATTATTTAGGCAACGAACATACACACATGCCCCATACGCACATTCAGATGCATCTGTAAAAACGTGCAACTGAATTAATTTATAGTCAAAGTTAAACGCATGCCGTGGTACATTTAAATTATTCAAACACGGTAACGTAGTAACGAACGACAACCAACGTTCTTGAGTGTCATTAGAAACCGGTTCGTCCCACGAACATTTCTCTAACCATAATTTTTGCATTGTTATTTTTGCCAATACGACACATGGCCCCACTAGGCCTAAAGGGTCAAATATTTGGCTAATGCTAGATAAAATATAACGTTTAGTTATTTTATTAGTTGGAGGTAGATTTATAAAAAAAGTTAATTTATCTGAATCGCAAACCCAGTTTAAACCTAATATTTTAGAAGTGGTGGAATGTTGGTTACGATTTAAATCGAGTATGTTATTATCATTCTGATCAAGAGATGATAATATAACCTTCATCACCTGTGGGCTATTAGATTGCCATTTTCTTAACTTGAATTGAGCTGACGCGAGAATCGAACTCACCTCCTTGCATAATTGTATCGTGGCGGACTCAGTGTCACTGCCCCCGAGATAATCGTCTACGTACATGTCTCGTTGTATAGCTTGCTTTACGCCGTCATTTGAGGCTTCTGAAGCGAGACTTACGACTCGTAAGTCACTCGTAAGTAACGAGTGACTTTGTCGCTAAATATGGAGCCGAAGCTGTACCATAAGTAACTGTGTTAAGAAAATATGTTTTAAGCGGTTCAAATTGATTAAATCTAAATAGGATTTTTTGTAAAGAGCGTTGAGATTTATTTAATTCTATAGCTATTTTTTTTTTTTTTTTAATTTTTTTAATAAAATTCCTTCGTAAGAAAAAACAAGACGAACACAGCGGCGGCAGGCGTGCGGCGGCGCGGGCGCGGGTACTTGCAGTGAAGAAAAAATCAACGTGGCGCACACACGTCTTCGAGAGAAAAAACCTTCGAAAACGGACAACTGTGGCTACAGATCGGTAAATATGTACATAGTGTGTCGTTCCAATTAATCATTTCTGTCCCTTCATACTTTCTAAAATTTTCCCTGCTTTCTTTGGCCATTTAATCTGTTCCATTCTCTTTCCCATATTTTTTAGTCATCGCATTCATTTCAATTCATTCATTTCAAGCCTAGTTATTGCTCAAACCTATTATACTTCCCTGCATAATTAGTCGCAGAGCAAAAAAAAAAGAAACAGGTTTTGCACGAGCACGTGGTAGCTTGACCGTTCATTCATTCAAGGTCAACAGCTGTAGCTTTGCACTCATTGAATCATTATTAGTCACCGCGTTGCTTGCTTAATATTTACAGTTTAACGTAATCAATCTTTACTTTAATTATGGAGACTAAAGTTAAAGAATTAATTAAGAAACGTGCAAGCTGTAAGGCTAAGCCACAGAGTACATTATACTATATTGAAATAGAGACCAATCTTGTTCCGCTGGATCGGGTCATTTGCGTTCATGAAGAAACTAACGCCATCTGATATTCTTAGTTAGAACTACACCTGTGTTATGGGTGGTTTTTTTTTTTTTTTTTTTTTTTTTTTTTTTTTTTTTCCAACTGCTCCCCGCTTTGTGGCAGGACCTTTTTTATCTTTTTTCTTTTTTTGCCACTTTTCTTTTTGGCTATTGTCTTTTTAATATCATTTTTTTTTTTTTCTTTTCATTTTTTTTTTCGATCTTTTATACTTACAAATCTCTTATCTCTAATACATTTTCTTTCTTGTTATTTTTATCTTACATTTATATGATAACCTATTTTTATATATATTACAATTTTTCTTATATCTATACAATCTTTGCCTCGATTGTTACATTTGTTTTCGTCGAGTTTTGACTTTAAGTTCCTGCCTTTATGTTGTGTCCGTCTTATTTCTCTTTATAGCTATTAATGCTACTTTTTTAGCGAATTCCATGAATTTATTTCTATCTTTTTTGTTTCTGATTATTGCGCCCAGGTTTTCTTTATTTAATTTTGTGTCGAGTGTTTGCTGCAGAGTGTACCTATCGACGCCGTGCAACGGGCAGTCCAGCACGATGTGGAAGACGTCCTCACTCTCTGCCGGATCGCAAACGCACGACGGGCTGTCCTTGCATTTGAACCTATACAGGTATGCAGAGAACCCGCCATGCCCGGTCAGGATCTGGGAGGTTAGACGGTCGACTACCATCTTCCGCACCGTGCCGTACGCCTCCACCCCGCTAGGGAAGAAGGTCTTGGTGACCCCCGCTGTGGGTTCGGATCTATACCTGCAGTCCCAGGCCTCGATTGTTAAAGCCCGTATATGGCGTTTAACGAACGAGATAGGACTGCAGTCATAGTCCGACTTAGTTTTCAACTTGAGGGCCGCTTCCTTCGCCAGCTGATCCGCTCTCTCGTTCCCCATCACTCCGACGTGGGCCCTGATCCAATAAAGTGAGACGAGTTGGTGGTTGTCTCTTAGGACTTGCAGGTTACCCTGAATCGCCTTTGTGATCGGGTGCGATGAGTCTGGATCAACTATCGACTGTAAAGCGGACCTCGAGTCACTAAGTACTGCGGTTTCCCTAAAGCCGTTGCCAATAATAATTTCGGTCGCTTGGAGGATAGCATACAACTCAGCTTGGAAGACTGTACAGAATGGTTCGAGCTTGAACTTCCGGGTACTTGTCTCTGTCGACCCTTCCCAACAGGTTAGGGCGGCTCCGACTTTCCCCTCCAGTTTACTCCCATCCGTGTAGATTCTTACCAAGCCTTCTGCCAGATTGCTATCCTCTTCCGCGTTGTCCAAACAGGTGAATTTTGAATCAAGGATTTTGCTGGGGTGGGTGTCATTTATAACGGATGCGCGCTGCTCGACCTTTCTGCCGCCCAGTATTGCCTGGGGTTTCCCTCGCTTGGCTTCATAAAGCTGGGATGCTTCTTGGATCCGGAGATCCAGCGGAAGCAGCCCCGACAACACTAAAGCGGCATTGAGGGAGACCGTTCTGTTGCTTTTTATAATTTTCTGCGCGAATCCGCGTTGCACGACGTCGAGAGCTTTCCTGGAGACTATTTTACCAGCTTGGTTGGCCCAAACGCTTGCCGCGTACAAAATTATGGGCTCAATGACCGCTATGTAAATTGTTCTAATGATTTCTGGATTTAGTCCCCAGGTAGCTCTCGCCGCTCTGCTTATTCCTTTGTAAATGTTAATGGCTTTCTTGGTGATATAGGAAATGTGCTGGTTAAAAGTAAGTTTATTGTCAAAAATAACGCCTAATATTTTAACTTCCTCCACCATCTTAATGTCCACCCCCCCCATGCACAGCCTGGGCGTGTCGAACTTTAGCTTCCTCGTCAGGGTCATGGCCAAAGATTTGTGCGGTGCGAAGTTTAGCTTGTTCGACACCCCCCAGCCGTGCACGAGGGCGAGGGCGGCATTTGCCTTCCTCTCGACCTCTAGGCCCGTGTTGCCATCCACAATGAGCACTATGTCATCTGCGAAGGCTTGACAGTGAATGCCAGCGGCGGTGAGTTCGTCGAGCAGGGGGTCCAGGATTATGTTCCAGAACATGGGTCCGCCAATGGAACCTTGGACGCAACCCTTGTTCGTCCTCTTGCTATATTCTTCCCCCGCATACCTCACCGTCACCGTCCTGTCGCTCAAATAGCTGCTGACAAGCCTTCGCAGATTGACGGGGCACTCCTTTGCTTTTAGTTGGCAGACGATCTTGGGCCACCATGCATTGTCGAAGGCCCCCTCTATGTCCAATGATATCAGGGTAGTAATCCGCTTTGCCGCGAGGTTACCCCTGATATGCTGGACTATATCGTAGAGGGAGTCCTCCGTGCTACGCTGCGGCACAAAACCGTACTGCCTTGGGTTTAGTTTTGGCAACACGTGCCACCTGATGCGCCTAATCAACATTTTTTCTAAAATTTTTCCTAAGATAGCAAGGAGCCCGATTGGTCTGTATGACTTGGGGAGGGTATAGTCGTCCTTACCTGGTTTCCGGAGCATGATCACCGTTGCGGCTTTCCAGGGTTTGGGAAGTGGGAGAGCTCAAGGCATTTGTTGTAGATCGCCAGGGTCAATTCCTTGTTCGCGGACATGACGGCTGTGCATATGTCGGCAGTGAGACCATCCCCGCCCGGAGCCTTCTTGGGGTTGAACGAGCCCGTGGCGTGGAGAAGCTCAGCTTCCGTAAAAGGGGGATCGCAAAACTCATTTTCGCGCCCCCTGTTCACTTCCGCCGCCTCCCTCCTCACCCTTACGTGTGACTCGTTCTCCCCCAAGGCGGTATCCTCCGGGTAGAAGGTCTCCGCCAAGATGCGCGCCGATTCCCTCGGGCTGGTGGTAGTGCCGTCCCTGGCGATCGGGAGGTCTTCATGGTTGGTCTGGGACCTCGATATAACCCTATAAATGCCCTCCCACATGGTTTCCCTCTCCTGTTTGCCGCAAAACTCCTTCCAACTTTTGATTCTGGCCTCATTCATCGCTCTTTCATATACCATTCGTGCATTGTCATATTGCTCGACAACCCATGCTCGCCGGTTTGGCGCTGCCCATTTTATCTTTTTCTTTAGCCTATTCTTCTCCTTCTTCAGCTTCTCTAACTCCTCGGACCACCACGGCAATTTAATTTTAATATTATTTTTCTTTAATTTGATATTTGCATCACATACGTTTGTGATTGTATATAAATATTTTCCTATTAATTCTTCGAGTTTTTCTACATCCTGAATTATTTCCACATTATTAGCATTTACGTTCCCCTTATTAAATTCTTCTATTAGTTTTTCCTTAAAATTTCCCCATTCTACTTTTTTTGTATTATATTTCCTTGTAGTTCTATTGTTAGTTTTTGTTACATCTATTTTCCCTAATTTTACTGTAAAAGTAATTGCGTTATGGTCCGAGGATGTTACGTTTCTGTCTACCCTCCAATTTTCGACCGCAGCGAGCATGTCCGCCGAGCAACATGTCACGTCCACTCTACTCGTGTACTCCCTTCCAGAGCGCCAGACTTCAAAAGTTGGAACGTCTCCGGTGTTCAATATGTGAATGTCCAGTTCGTTCATTACTCCGACTATCTCCTCACCCCGGTCATTTGTTCTCTTGCTACCCCACCACTCGCTCCAGGCGTTTACGTCCCCTCCTATTATAAGTTTAGAGCATTTGAGGCTCCCTGTGATCTCCCTCAAGCGACGCATGAAGGGCCCCAGGTCACAGTCGGGCTCGAAGTAGAGGGAGATCAGTCCGATCGTCCAGTCGGTAGTTTCCAGCCTTGCGACCGCAAAGTTGGTGTTTGTGAGGTCGGGATGTTGATGTAGTCTTATATCGTTGTTAAAGACCGCAATTGCGGCCTTGTTAACCTTCCCGACCTCCTGTGCCGCCTGGACTATCCTGACCCCCGTTGGGCCCGTCATGATGCCCTGGTTCCCCACATACGGCTCCTGAACGAGAGCAAAGAGTGCCCTCCTTTTCACGGCCTCCACAATAAGCTCGGCGGTTGCATTCTTTTTTCTTTGTAAGTTCGCCTGGAGTGCGAGGTATTTATGAGTGCGATCCTGTGCCTGCGAGGTGCCCTTAGCAATACGCCACTTTCTCCCTTGCTAATCTGTCCCATTTCTTACGGATGGGGCACACCTCACTGAAGGTGTTGTGCCCCAATTCCAAGAGTTTTGCCCGTTTACAGTTCAAGCAGCAGGGAGTGCTTGGCTTTTCGGGGCAATCGGCTCCCTTATGGTTGCTTCCCCCACAATGGCTGCAGCTGTCCTGCTGCTCCTTACAGGCCTGCTTGCTGTGGCCGTAGCCCAAGCAGCGGGAGCACTGGACTAGTGGGGACTGATCCTCTACGCTGGATTGACCCCAGTGCAGTTGAAGGGTCCCCCTTTCTGTCAGTTGCTGCCATATTGGTGGGGGGCACCTGGCAACCACGTGGGCGACGTGGGGGTTTCTCGTCCTTCTCTCGAAGAGAATTTCTATTTGCCCCTTTGTTGCCTCATCTTTGGCCAATCTCTTTATGGCTTCCTCAACCTGCTGCTTCTTCGACTCCCCTCTGACAAACTTAACTATAACTAGGGGATTTTTGTTAATAGCCCTTTCTATTTTTAATGTTTCATCCTTCATAAGTCTCCTTTGGAGCTTTTCGACTTCGCTTTTGTTGCTGCAACCAATGATCACTTTTTGATCCCTCGCTTTCCTGATCTTCTGGACAGGGATCCACTCATCCTCCTCGACCGACGTTTTCCTGACGACCTCCAATACGTCGTCGCTCGTCAGTTTCTCGTCGGTCGAGGAGATGATGAGGGAGTGAAGTGTCCTTGGTTGCGGCAATTTTCTTTCGCTCCCAGCTATCTCTGCGTACGTTCTTCTTTCACACGCGACCCTTTCCTTTACCATTTCTGTTATCTCTTCCTTCGTTTCCTGCTGTAGCTCCTCGCATCTTTTGCTTACTTGGTTCGTTTCCACCAGTAGCCTTTCGATCTCAGCGAGCCTTTTCGCAGTCTCCTTCTCGAAGTTTGTGTTCACTACAGCAGGTTTTTGAACTAATGTTCTGTTTCTTTCCTCTCTCTCTTCCTCTGTTTTCTCAGCCGCTTCTAATCTTTTTACTAACTCTTTTACCATTACGACTAAGTCGTCCGTTTCCCTCTGTATATTGAGTTTATTATCCTTAGTCACCGATCTTACTGTTCCTTTTACCTCCATTTGTTTATAGATCCTCTCGCGTGCTTTTATCGCCTTTTCTTCAATATCTTTCGCCATTAAGGAAGGTATTATATTTTCCATTTTTAGTTCGGGCTTTGGGACAGCAGCGGTGGCGGTGGCGTTTGCGTTTGGTGCTTTTGGTTGAGGGGGGGATTGGTAAACCATCGTAAGCTCTTTAACGTTAGACCTATTTTTCGGGCTCCTTGAAGTCATCTTGTACTTTGTATTTAATGACAAGACAACGATTAGATTTATATGGACGGACAGTAATAAGTTAACACGAATAAAGTTGTAAAAATTGTATAATGAACAACACGATTTGTTTAACACGACTAAAAAGTTTGTAAAAGTTATATAAACGGGGGACTACACGTAATAAATTAACACAAAAATTAAAAAGTAAAATTAAAAATTTGAAATATTTAAAATTATGTGTTAAAAGCTTGTATAAGTTGTATAATGGAGGACTGCACGTAATAAATTAACACGAAAATTAAAAATTAAAATAAAATGAGTTTTAAAATTCAAAAGTTTGTATAAGTTGTATAGCCTCCTGTCTGTTGACGTATCAAATTTTGATACGTCTCAAAAAAGGAAGACTACACAATATACGTTAACACGGAAAGATATTATTAAAATTTAAAATAAAACCTACTCTAGTGACTAGAAAAATTTTATGAGTTTAAAATAAAATTGTAAATAAATAATGAAAATATCTAAAATTGTTAATATAATAATATTCTAAAACCGTCGAAAAGCCTATGTCAGCCGAGCTTTGTTAATTTAATAATTAACCGCCCGGACTGAAATGACTTGAAGACAACCTTAGATAAAATTAAAATTGAGTTAAAATTAAATTAAATTTTGAAAAAGGTAGGTATAAGCAGTTTGTTTCGTGTTTTACCCTGTGCAGTTTAAGTATTTATTGAAAAGTGTGATGTTATTCGTGTTGTGTTTGTGGTGTGAGTTTTGTGTTGTCTGTATATAAAGACCCTGGGGAGCAGTTTTCAGTTCTTGACCTAACCTATTAAAATCAAAATAATCTCAATAAAAATAATTTTTAATATGACTCTGATGCTAGAAGATAGCCTGCCCTCAATAGAAGCACAGGGTATCAATATGTTTCGAAACTAAAATTAAAATTAAGTAATACAATATTTTAATAATTTTAAAAGATTTAAAAAAGTCAGAGTCTTTTTAGTTATAAAATCGAAGCCTGTTCTCAATAGAGACACAGGGTGTCGAAATAAAAATAAAGTAATAATTTCAAATTTAAATAAAGATTTAAATTAAGTACTTAAACTAGGCCTGTCCTCAAAAGAGGTGCAGGGTGTCAGTGTAAACACAGGACAAATAAAGTAAATAATAATTAAAATAATTTAAATTTAAATAAAAATTTAAATTAGGTACTTAAAACTAGGCCTGTCCTCAAAAGAGGTACAAGGTGTCAATACGAGTTCGAGACAGAATTAAAATAAAATAAAATATTAGAATAAAATTAAAATAATTTTAAATTTAAATAAAAATTTAAATTAGGTACTTAAATCTAGGCCTGTCCTCAAAAGAGGTATAGGGTATCAATGTTTGTATGAGTCTTATTTTAATTTCCTGGCTTCAATAGAAGCCCTGGATGTCCTATAACAATAATTTAATAATAATTAATATCAAATTAATGACAATTAATATTGTCAATATTTGGCGGTCAGTGAAATAGAAATAAAATCTTAAACTATAAACTTTTTTCCCCGTCAAGATTGGCCCAGTAGTTACGGAGATAGCAATTTCGCCCTTAGGGGTAGGGGTGGGGGATGATTCTGTTAGAAGCGACTATCGGATCAAGGTTGTTGTAATGATCAAGCCTGTAAACACAAGGATGTTTAGATAGTCACTTCTCAACAGAAGGTGGGGGGGGGTAGGTGTTAAAATAAGGGTGGGTTTTTTAGGTGGGGATGGGTAGGGAATTAAATTTGGAGAAAAATTGCCGAACAAACTATATGGATAAAATGGATTATAATTGGTTTAATTTTGAATTTAGGATTCCGTAAAATTATGGGGTAGGTCGTCGTAGGGGGTTGAAACTTTGGGGATGGAACGGGAAGGGTCGGTTTTGTGCCAGCCGGAGGGGGGTGGGTCAGGGAGGGGGGGGCAAAATTTTCGTCCTTTTTGCTCTAGGACGCACCGTTTTCGAGATATAAGCGTTTTTCTGAAATCGCTTATCTATTTTCCAATCTATTTTGACAACGCTTTGCCGCTGAGGGTTTATTCCCGACTATCTTTGTTTTAATGTCCTGTCTGTCCAGTCTGTCCTTTTTTGTCCGACTAAATTTTATTTAAAGCAGAAATAGATGCCCCAAATGGCGCACCCTATCAGAAAAAAGGGGCGGGGCCGGTTACCTCCCAGGAAATTCCGGAAAGATAGGGGTTGCAGTTTACCAATTTTCAATTGGTTTGTTTTAATGTTCCGGGTGAGCTGTCGGTCCCGGAAAAAATCGTGTTGTATAGGACACAATCCAACTTAACCGACGGCCACCTTAAAAATTACAAAAGGGGTTGGCAACCCCAAAATTTTTTGAGAAATCCGAAAAAAATCTCACCGGGGGTGGTTTTTGGGGGTAGGTATGGGTAGATCCACCCTATGATCGATTCTCCCTAAGAGAACCGATCCGGCGTTATTTTTACGATATCTCGCTCCCTTTTCGAGTTATAGGGTGTACAAACTTAGTTGGGAATGGCCGCCTGGTCCCTGTTCCCAGTCATAAATTACTTAAAAATAGAATAAAACAGTTTTAAAATACTGAAAAAATTTAGAGGGTAGGGGATAAACCTCCCTGTCTACTGCCGCTGACCAATTGGTGGTGAGGGAAAAAATGACCCAGTGGTGACTTCCTGAATTTAGGGGTGCCTGACAATTTTCTGCAAATGGCCTCTAAATCAGAAAGCTGCGCCCGGAAAAATATCCCCGGGAAGAAACTTCTCTTCCGTGAGGTCTTAGAAAATTTTTGAGACCATTCGCGACCCCGAATTCGGGGGTTGATTTTTTCCCTCCGTAGGAGCTGTGTTCTAAGGCCCTGCTACAATTTTATTCTTGCGCTTCGCCCGATTTGACAATCCGATTTCGTTAGGGCGGCCTCGGAAGCCAAGTCAATTTAACCTATAATCCTATAGCTATTTTGTAGAGGGCAAACCAGGGTTTTCCCGTGGTATAAGTAAAATAATTTTAAAATTATATTTACAGATAATTTTAAAGATTAGAAAATTTTCGTCAAATTTTTTGAGGTGCAAAATTGTATTTGTCTTCCTAAATTGAGCTAAAGGTCATGGTATACGAAACGGGGCACTATGAAAAAAAGACTTAGAAAAATTTCACCCAAAAACAACGCCTAATCAAGCCTTCGGATCCGGTGGGATGTGGGAGTACTAGGTGGGGAAACACCGGGGACGACCTTGAGGTCAATGACCTTGACCTCAAGGTCAAGGTCAAATTAAAAAAATCGTACGCTCGAGGTCAGTAACCAACACCGGGGGACGACCTTGAGGTCAATGACCTTGACCCCAAGGTCAAGGTCAAATTATAAAAATCACCCAAAAACAACGCCTTATCAAGCCTTCGGGATCCGGTGGGATGTGGGAGTACTAGGGTGGGGAAACACCGGGGGACGACCTTGAGGTCAATGACCTTGACCCCAAGGTCAAGGTCAAATTAAAAAAAAGCGTACGCTCGAGGTCAGTAACCAACACCGGGGGACGACCTAAAGGTCAATGACCTTGACCCCAAAGTCAAGGTCAAATTATATAAATCACCCAAAAACAACGCCATATCAAGCCTTCGGGATCCGGTGGGATGTGGGAGTACTAGGGTGGAGAAACACCGGGCGACGACCTTGAAGTCAATGACCTTGACCCCAAGGTCAAGGTTAAATTAAAAAATCGTACGCTCGAGGTCAGTAACCAACACCGGGGGACGACCTTGAGGTCAATGACCTAGACCCCAAGGTCAAGGTCAAATTATAAAAAATCGCAGGCACGGGGTACGCTCGAGGTCAGTGACCTTGACGCCCATGTGAGTGACCTTGACCCCAAGGTCAAATTAGAAAAGACGCAGACACGGGGTACGCTCGATATCAGTGACCTTGAACCCAAGGTCAAACTAAAAAATACATAGACAAGCGGTACGCTTTGAGGTCAGTGGTCTTGACCCCAAGGTCAAGGTCAAATTAAAAAAGTCGCAGACACGGGGTACCCTTATGGTCCGTGACCTTGACGCCAATGTCAAGGTCAAACTAAAAAAGTCGCAGACACAGTGTACGCTCGAGATCATTGACCTTGACCACAAGGTCAAGGTCAAATTAAAAAAATAGTACGCTCGAGGTCAGTGACCAACACCGGGGGACGCCCTTGAGGTCAATGACCTTGATCCCAAGGGCAATGTCAGATTAAAAATACGCAGACACAGGGTACGCTCGAGATCAGCGACCTTGACGCCAAGGTCAGTGACTTTGACGTAAAGGTCGGTGACCTTTACCCCAACGTCAAGGTCAAATTTAAAAAAGACGTAGATACGGTTTACGCTTGTGGTCAGTGACCTTGACTCCAAGGTCAGATTCATAAAAACACCCCTTCTAACCCAACCTGTCCAAGTCGGAGTGCCCCAAGTCTCGAGCTCGCTTCGCTTGCTCTTGGACTAAGTTGCTAAAAGGGCAAAGTCGGAGCCCCGCTTCGCGGGGCTTAATTGTCATAAAAAAAATAACCACGAAGGGGATGGCGGGGTCTGTTCGCTCGCTTTGCTCGCTCACTGGACCCCGCCATCCCCTTCTAACCTAACCTGTCCAAGTCGGAGTGCCCCAAGTATCCCGTGTCTGCGACTTTTTAAATTTGACCTTGACCTTGGGATCAAGATCACTGACCTCAAAGTGTACCGCTTGTTTACGTATTTTTTAGTTTGACCTTGCGGTCAAGGTCATTGACCTCGAGCGTAACCCGTGCCTGCGATTTTTTAAATTTGACCTTGACCTTAGGGTCAAGGTCATTGACATCAAGTTCGTCCCCCGGTGTTGGTTACTGACCTCGAGCGTACGATTTTTTAATTTGACCTTGACCTTGGGGTCAAGGTCAATGATCTCGAGCGTACCCTGTGTCTGCGTTTTTTTAGTTTGACCTTGACCTTGATGTCAAGGTCACAGACCATAAGGGTACCCCGTGTCTGCTAATTTTTTAATTTGACCTTGACCTTGATGTCATGGTCACTGACCACAAGCGTACCCCGTATCTACGTCTATTTTAAATTTGACCTTGACCTTGGGGTAAAGGTCACCGACGTTTACGTCAAAGTCACTGACCTTGGCGTCAAGGTCACTGATCTCGAGCGTACCCCGTGTCTGCGTATTTTTAATCTGGCATTGCCCTTGGGTCAAGGTCATTGACCTCAAGGTCGTCCCCCGGTGTTGGTTACTGACCTCGAGCGTACGATTTTTTTAATTTGACCTTGACCTTGGGGTCAAGGTCATTGACTTCAAGGTCGTACCCCGGTGTTTCCCCACCCTAGTACTCCCACATCCCACCGGATCCCAAAGGCTTGATTAGGTGTTGTTTTTGGGTGTATTTTATAATTTGACCTTGACCTTGGGGTCAAGGTCATTGACCTCAAGGTCGTCCCCCGGTGTTGGTTACTGACCTCGAGCGTACGATTTTTTAAATTTGACCTTGACCTTCGGGTCAAGGTCATAGACTTCAAGGTCGTCGCCCGGTGTTTCCCCACCCTAGTACTCCCACATCCCACCGGATCCCGAAGGCTTGATTAGGCGTTGTTTTTGGGTGATTTTTATAATTTGACCTTGACCTTGGGTTCAAGGTCATTGACCTCAAGGTCGTCCCCCGCTGTTTCCCCACCCTAGTACTCCCACATCCCACCGGATCCCGAAGGCTTGATTAGGCGACGTTTTTTGGGTTTTTTATAATTTGACCTTCACCTTGGGGTCAAGGTCATTGACTCAAGGTTCCCCCGGTGTTTCCCCACCCTAGTACTCCCCACATCCCACCGGATCCCGAAGGCTTGATTAGGCGACGTTTTTGGGTGATTTTTATAATTTGACCTTCACCTTGGGGTCAAGGTCATTGACCTCAAGGTCGTCCCCCGGTGTTTCCCCACCCTAGTACTCCCACATCCCACCGGATCCCGAAGGCTTGATTAGGCGATGTTTTTGGTTGAAATTTTTCTAAGTCTTTTTAATTGCTTTTTGCTTTTTCCGCGCCACTGGTGGCGTCATTCTGGGCGCGTTATATTAAAAAACTTTTATATAAATCGTTAAAGCGCACACGTTTTTAATGTTATAATAATTTTTAATATAAATTTTATTTAAGCACATACATTTTTCCCTACACACATTTCTATTTGTTTATGTTATTTAACACTTTTACTGATTATTGTTATTGACACTTTTATTTATTTTTTTTCTCTGCCTAACTGCGTGGTGCCAACTGAAAACCAGCGCTGGGTGTCTTTCGCCCAGCATATGCTGAGTTGGTTACCCTTTTGGTGTGGACATGCTCAGCAAAATTCTCACTGTTTTTGAATTTTTATTATTTATATGTCTAAGTCCCAGACGCCTTCACAATGAAAGTTAAATTTTGCCTCCTAGCTCAGCAGGCATTGACCTCACAAAAAAAACTCCCGGGAAAAAGTTGTTTCTTTTGATGTCCTCCATACGATAAAACCATAAAAAGTAAGTATTATTAAGTTTGAAAAATTCATCAAAATTTTTCTGTTTTTTCCTCAGTGCCCCGTTACGTACACTCCAACCAAAGAATGTTTAGCTAAATGTTGTTTTTCATTTACCAATCCTTTAAATCCGCACTAATTTGAAAATAATATAAACCTATAATATAAACCTGCATAGCTACGTATAGCTAACCACCCATAACACAGGTGTAGTTCTAACTAAGAATATCAGATGGCGTTAGTTTCTTCATGAACGCAAATGACCCGATCCACCGGTACAAGATTGGTCTCTATAGACCGTGGAAGCTATGACGTCACATTTTGACATTTGGGTAAAAACAAACACAGGAACGTATTGCATTTTGAGATAATTTACATTTTGAATACATTATCTAGTGTTTACAAGGTATAAAATACCTTATTGTTTTGCTCCCGGTTGCAACCATGTCTCTAGAAGAGAAACCTGCAGGGTTTTTTAATTTCCTGCTAGTGAAAAAATCTTTAAAAAATGGAAAACACTCTGCCGGTACGTTACTGCTGATTAATTATTATTCTAGTCTGAGGACTCGTTGTATTGACTTGTATTGCTGACTTACTCATTATTTTCAATTTCAGTCGTAAGGATAGAGACCCTACTCGTGAAGACTGTCTTTGTAGTTGTCATTTTGCTGATGAAAAGGATGTTGTTCCATCAATTTTTGCACACAATAGTAACAAGAAGTTCGACGCAGACATTGTTATTAATTACAAAAAAGATAAAATAACAAAAATCCCACGTCGAAACCTGTTTGTTTTTACCCAAATGTCATCTTTTTACGTCACACTTCCACGGTCTATTTCAATATAGTATAATGTACTCTGTGGGGACACTGTCACTCACAAATTTCCCTTTCTGGTCACTGATATGGATTTACCGGAGGATTTTTTCGCTTCGATTCAACGGCAAATACGCAAAAAGAAAAAAAATATAACAAATTTATCAAAACACCGGCGCAAGCGTCAGATTTTTGCAGACATTTGTATTGGGGTCACCAGTTCATCCTATTATAATTATAATATTATAAAGGTGAAAGTTTGTATGTATGGATGTATGGATGTATGTATGGATGTTTGTTACTCTTTCACGCAAAAACCACTGAACGGATTTGGCTAAAATTTGGTACACAGATAGTTTATAACCTGGATTAACACATAGGATAGCTTTTATCCCGATTTTATGTTCCCGTGGGATAATTTTCCAGTTGTAGCGGGTGAAGCCGCTGGCAACAGCTAGAATGGGATGGAAACGGATGGAGTGAGATGGAGTGGGATGGAGTGGGATGGAGTGGGATGGAGTGGGATAGAGTGGGATGGAGTGGGATTGCGTAGGATGGATTGGGATGGAGTGGTATGGAGTAGGATGGAGAGGGATGTAATAGGCTGAAGTGGGATGGAGAGGGGTGGAGTGGATTAGAGTGGGAGTGGAGTGAAGTAGATGAAGTGGGATGGAGTTGGATGGAGTGGGGATGGACTGGGACGCAGTGGGATAGAGCGGGATGGAGTGAGATGGAGTGGGATGGGGGTGGAATGGAGTGGGATGGATTGAGATGGAGAGGGATGGAGTGGGGTGGAGTGGGGTAGAGCGGGACGGATTTTGATGGAGTGCTATGGAGAGGAATGGAGTGGGATGAAGTGGGATGGAGTGGGATGGAATGGGATGGAGAGGGATGGAATGGGATGGAGTGGGTTAAAGTGCGATGGAGGGGGATGGAGTGGGATGGAGTGGTATGGAGTCGGAGGCAGTGGGATGGAATGGGATGGAGTGGGATGGAGTGGGATGGAGTGGGATAGAGTGGGATGGAGTGGGGTTGAGTGGAGTGGTGTAGGATAGAGTGGGATGGAGTGGGATGGCGTAGGACGGAGTGGGATGGAGTGGTATGGAGTAGGATGGAGAGGGATGTAGTAGGCTGAAGTGGGATGGAGAGGGGTGGAGTGGAATAGAGTGGGATGGAGTGAGATGGAGAGGGATGGAGGGGGATGAAGTGGGATAGAGTTGGATTTAGTGCGATGGAGTGGGATGTAATGGGATGGACTGGGACTCAGTGGGATAGAGCGGGATGGAGTGAGATGGAGTAGGATGGGGTGGAATGGAGTGGGATGGAGTGGGATGTAGTGGGATGGAGTGGGATGGAGTGGGATAGAGTGGGATGGAGTAGGATGGAGTGGGATGGCGTAGGATGGAGTGGGATGGAGTGGTATGGAGTAGGATGGGGAGGGATGTAGTAGGCTGAAGTGGGATGGAGAGGGGTGGAGTGGATTAGAGTGGGATGGAGTGAGATGGAGAGGGATGGAATAGGATGAAGTGGGATGGAGTTGGATGGAGTGGGATGGAGTGGGATGTAATGGGATGAACTGGCACGCAGTGGGATAGAGCGGGATGGAGTGAGATGGAGAGGGATGGGGTGGAATGGAGTGGGATGGATTGAGATGAAGAGGGATGGAGTGGGGTGGAGTGGGGTAGAGCGGGACGGATTTTGATGGAGTGCTATGGAGAGGGATGGAGTGGGATGAAGTGGGATGGAGTAGGATGGAGTGGGATGGAATGGGATGGAGAGGGATGGAATGGGATGGAGTGGGTTAGAGAGCGATGGAGGGGGATGGAGTGGTATGGAGTGGGATGGAGTGGTATGGAGTGTGATGGAGTGGTATGGAGTCGGATGCAGTGGGATGGAATGGGATGGAGTGGGATGGAGTGGGATGCAGTGGGATAGAGTGCGATGGAGTGGGATGGAGTGGGATTGAGTGGGGTGGAGTAGGATAGAGTGGGATGGAGTGGGATGGAATGGGATGGAATAGGTGCTCTAATTGAATAGTCTGTGAACTACAGAGGGCGTTTATTACAAACACGTCTAATATTCTTGAAAAGTCTAAATAAATTCTAAATATAGGGTTTATATGAAAACGATATGATTTATAAGAAACCTTTTTTTTTTTTTTTTTTTTAGCGTGGTAAAATCATCAAATGAGTCCTCCAACCCCGGGCAGGGCGGGAGGGACTGTCAGACTTCTACTGACTAAAATCCACGGTGTCCTTCATAGCCTGTTAAGTTCCGGGGACACGGTAAGGGAATAATCCCGCCCGGAATGACCCCGGCAGGCTTTGGCCCTCTGAGAGGGGGGCCCCGTCATTATGCCAAAAATTATGACATACGTCATTATCATACGTCATTATGCCATTATGACAAAAAAACAATAAAAACACATTCTGTGCATATTTTTCAACTTAAATTTGTGTCAATGATGCTATTTTTGTGGATGAATTTAGGCAGATGGCAGTTTAAAATATACTTTTTTATGGTGAACGCACATCTAGCCGCACCGCAGTACTATACAGTACTTTGAATGATTTTATTTTATTTTTTTAACTTAATACGTTAGTTTTATGGCACAATAATAAATCTAACAAACCTGCGTTCTTTGTTTAAATCAAATATCAAAGATTTTAAAACGCTGTCAGAAATAAAAATTTTAGTTTCGTTTCAACCCGTTCTGGCCAAGCTGTATGAAGTTCTATGAAACCTTGCACACTTACCCGCATTGCAGTAGCCGCAGAATCGGTAAGAAAACAGACTGCGGCATGGACCTAAAAAAAAGGCGGACGGAACTTCACTAAGAAACAAATTGAAGCACCCATAGTAAGTCAGTTCGCTAATGTGGACAAGCCGCGCACGCACACATTCACACCATAGTAAGTCAGCCGTCAGCCATTACGCTTCGAACGACACTCGCGGTTTTATACGGTGTTATTTTGTCTAATAAAAATCAAAGTATGCCGTCATGTGTTGCAAAAAGTTGTCTAAACCATAGTAGTTCAATTAAAAAAGCCAGGGGATCCCTTTTCATAGTTAAGCATGTCAATTTGAAGTTTATTTCTCGATTTTACGTCAATAAATTTAATAAACATCTCGAAATCAATCAGTGTTGCAACTATTTCAAGGTTCAAATTATTTTAAAATTGGGAGATTTATATTTTGTTACTATTTATCGTTATTGTATTCTTCTATATTTTTACAGATTTCCCCACGGCAAATGATGCATGGAAAAATGATTGTATAAAAATAATAAGGGAGTGTAGACATGGAATAGGAATATAGACGTGTAGGAATGGAACATAAAATAGCTTTAATTAAATATTTATAGCCGAAAAATACTTAAACATTCGTTTTCACCACTTCAGTAAATTAGAAGGGATTTCTAGATGTGTCGATAGCAAAAGACAAGGCTACAAAAATTTGAATCACCAAAAGGGATTGTAAAACTTTATTAAAATTAAACGAGTTGTAAATATTTTAATATCCAATGTGCATAAATGATTTTACCTTTATTTTAAAAATAGGTATCCGTCACAAAAAAATTGTTAACTTAAGAGGATAGAATAGCTGCTGCCATTTCAAAAAATAGGCATTTAGAAAAACTCGTACTGTCCCTCTCACGCGTTGAAAAAACCCCGATCGTGCGATAGAGAGCGTTGCAACTCGCGACTGAATGTAAGTATTTTTTATATGAAATTTGTCTCTCGGGAGAAAACGTTTTTCACATACTAAATCACGACCAATCTCTTAGATTCTGGTGTCAATCGTTTCAGCATATTATATTCTAGGTTTGTAGGTTTTGTTTTTTTTCTTAAACTTCTTTGTTTTTTAAATACAAAGGTTTTACTTCAATGAAGATTTTGTCATAAAAATAGTAACTTTTAGGCGCCTGTAACTTTCAAACTATTATAAATTTTGAAAAAAAGAAAACCTATAAACCTAGTTTTTTACTGTGTCAGATTCATTGTAAAAAATCATTGAGATAGGATAACATTTAGGGGGAGGAAAACGTTTTCTCTTTTTGTATGGACGAAAGCTCGGTAGACGATAGTCTTAAGGGAGGTCTTAATTAAATATTGTTTAAAAATGGGTAATTTTTTCCTTCATCTGGCATCCCTATACAAACTCACACATATATAGGCCGCCGCCATTGTGGTGCTTCAATCGTTTCTTAGTGAAGTTCCGTCCGCCTTTTTTTTTTAGGTCCATGGTTTGCGGAGACTGCGGTGCGGCTAGGTGTGCGTTCACCATTAGTAGTAATGAGCTACCGGAGCGAGGCAATGTTGATAGTTAGCGCCATCTATCTCTACGTATATGTAAACATTGCTTCAGAACTGCCATCTCGTTTTTCTAGTGTACTAAAAATCTACGATTATAATCCGACAAAATTAAAAAAGACACATAAAGTAATACTGGGCGGTGATTACGTATACTTCGTAAATTTGTGACATTGTACCTCGTGCTTTCCCCAGTTTTTTGTACTAAGATTGAGCACTCTGGGCTAAGCTTACGCTTTTCAGCAAATATTTAAATGTAGTCCTTTCTTGTGCACAATTAAGTGATCTACAAATAACAGAACTAGAAACTCGACTTGATAAAATGGATTTATTATTAATGACTATGATAAAATACAGGGGGAGATCGAGCTGATGATGGAGGACCCCGCCGAGGCTTTTGGTGATCGCGAAACGTTTCAAAACCAATACTTCTCCTTGGTGTCCTCGGCGCGTGAGGTGCAACGTCATCACAGCGAGCGAAGAGCCAGCGTTTTGGTGAGTTCCGTACAGGCTTCAAATATTAATGACGTCACGCAGTCTAAACACCGTGTTGTTAAACTACCTCAGATTAGTCTACCGCATTTTGATGGAAGCTATCAGCATTGGCTTGAGTTTAGAGACATGTTTGATTCATTGATACACAGGAACACATTATTGGACGATATCAGTAAATTTCACTACCTTAGGTCCTCGTTAAAAGGTGCTGCTGCCTTAATTAATAATAATAATAATATTCCACAACTGATCACACAACGCCATCTATCCGCTCAAGCTAAGCACGAGCTATGGAATATGGGTATAACGAAGGTGATAAGCCCCGTATTTAGTAGTATGTCGAAGACTATTAGATTATCCCACACCAGGTGACAACGTTTGTATGTATGGATGTATGGATGTTTGTTACTCTTTCACGCAAAAACCACTGAACGGATTTGGCTAAAATTTGGTACACAGATAGTTTATAACCTGGATTAACACATAGGATAGCTTTTATCCCGATTTTATGTTCCCGTGGGATAATTTTCGAGTTGTAGCGGGTGAAGCCGCTGGCAACAGCTAGAATGGGATGGAAACGGATGGAGTGAGATGGAGTGGGATGGAGTGGGATGGAGTGGGATGGAGTGGGATGGAGTGGGATAGAGTGGGATGGAGTGGGATTGCGTAGGATGGATTGGGATGGAGTGGTATGGAGTAGGATGGAGAGGGATGTAGTAGGCTGAAGTGGGATGGAGAGGGGTGGAGTGGATTAGAGTGGGATGGAGTAGGATGAACTTCTAAACCAAACACAAAAAAAACTATAAAATAACTTTTGTGGGATGGAGTTGGATGGAGTGGGATGGACTGGGACGCAGTGGGATAGAGCGGGATGGAGTGAGATGGAGTGGGATGGGGTGGAATGGAGTGGGATAGATTGAGATGGAGAGGGATGGAGTGGGGTGGAGTGGGGTAGAGCGGGACGGATTTTGATGGAGTGCTATGGAGAGGAATGGAGTGGGATGAAGTGGGATGGAATGGGATGGAGAGGGATGGAATGGGATGGAGTGGGTTAAAGTGCGATGGAGGGGGATGGAGTGGGATGGAGTGGTATGGAGTCGGAGGCAGTGGGATGGAATGGGATGGAGTGGGATGGAGTGGGATGGAGTGGGATGGAGTGGGATAGAGTGGGATGGAGTGGGGTTGAGTGGAGTGGTGTAGGATAGAGTGGGATGGAGTGGGATGGCGTAGGACGGAGTGGGATGGAGTGGTATGGAGTAGGATGGAGAGGGATGTAGTAGGCTGAAGTGGGATGGAGAGGGGTGGAGTGGAATAGAGTGGGATAAAAAAAATGCGAAATCCTTTCTAGGTGCTGGAGACGCCTATGGGCGTTTTCCAGGATTTAACAACCTAGGAGTCTTATGTAATTTTGTGAATTATTACTTTTCTATAATAAAGGTATTTTTAGCGAAAACTTACATCGCATAATTTTTATTTCCTATTTTGCATTGGTTTTACGAGTTAGGTATGACTTTTAGGGCGACTTTCACCAAAAGTTAAACATGTTTAAAATTTTATTTAGTGTCAATTTAGTGTCAAATTCAATAGAATTTTGACACTAAATAAAATTTTAAACATGTTTAACTTTTGGTGAAAGTCGCCCTTAATGACATAAAATTGTGTAGGGTATATTTACATAAGTATAAATTCAATAAAACTTAATAAGACTTTACCGATAACAACACTGAACTGAACTGAAGTCTTACCGATGTGGAATTTAGTTCCAATTTTTCTCTTAGCTAATCCCGAACCGGTCAGTACACAGATTAAAGTTAACCTTTATAATTTGAAGTTAAGGTTCACTTTCGTTTGAAAAGTAGGTAGTTTGCACTAAATGACGGTTAATATTTTTTAATACAGTTGCTCAAAAAGTGGCGTATTGCAGGGACGTATAGCGTGCGGGATGTGAATACACACCATTGCTTTTTTTTAATTCCCGAACTCGTGCGTTCTCTTTCCCAACTTTCAAAATAATGTTTTATTATTATAGTTGTGGAATATATTAATGTCTATTTAAAAATAAAAACCAACCATGAAGTTTTTGTGATTCATACAAATAAGTATATTTCTAAAAAGAAGCTATTAATTTATTTCAATATCAGATTTAATGATTTAGTTGAATAATAAATAGTGGTATTGTAAAAGTAAGAAAATGTTTACCACCTCTGATATTAACCTTTTGTTTTTTTGTTTTAACGTAAGAATTATTAATCATTTTGAAAAGTGCTGAAAACGCCCATCGGCGTTTTATATTATCCATTTGAGGTGCTGAGGACGCCCATCGGCGTCATAGACGAAAACCGCCCCGCACCTGACATATAAAGTTATTTTTCTCTGCCGCAATGAATGGGTTAAACCTTCACCAGAATGTAACAAACACTTTTCTGAAAGCTGCATCAAAATCGGTTCTGCCAAACGCGAGATAATTGCGTACAAAATGCAATCGTCCCTGAAAATCTACGATCCAAGTAAGCAAAACGGTTCCACGCGGGCAACATCACGGGATATCTATTAGTGTTATATACTAAAACCTTCTCCAGAATGTAATGAACACTTTCCTGAAAACTGCATCAAAATCCGTTCAGCCAAACGCGAGATAATTGCGGACAAACATGCAATCGTCCCTGAAAATCTACGATCCAAGTAAGCAAAACGGATCCACACGCGGGTAGATATGAGCGCCGATGGTCAATCAGTCGGCGGCGGCGCGCCGACTTTTTGGAGCCGGCGGCGGCGGCGTCGGCGGCGCGGCGTGACGTTTATTTAACTACTATAATTAATTAATTTAAGAGAAGAAATAGAACAATGTTTTACGTATAATTAAAGATTTATTATACTTTTGACGAGACAAATTGAATTGGCAAGATAAACTAAAAAAAAAACCAAATTAACATTAAAAATTGCTGGTGGCTATATTTTTACTGTAAGCCTTGATGAGTATGCCAGAGGGTCATGACTGTCCGTATGATTCGGGGATACCGCATGATCGCCGGCGAATCGGTCAATCTCCGGATCTGCCCGATTGCTGTCCTGGGATCTGGAGGCGACTACCTTCCAGCGCCTTTAGAATGGCGCCTGGTGGCGCAGCGCCGCGCCGGATCGTAACCCTCCTGCCTCGAGAAGTCGAGGCGCGGAGGGAAGAGCTCCGGCGCGATCTCAGGGCAGTATGGAGGGACCACTGTCGGAACCGACGTCCGGGCACGCCGCAATCGTGGCAGTAAGACCCCTCTTGGGGGAGTGGCTGGATAGGCGTCACGGGGTCCTGACCTACCGCAGACGCAGGTCCTCACCGGAAACGGAAGTTTCGGGAGGAACCTGTGTCTGATGAGGAAGGAGGAAACGCCTGGGTGTCACCGCTGCGAGGATCGCCCGGAGGACACTGTAGAGCATACGGTGCAAAACTACCTCGCATGGGCAGAGCACCGACGTGTACTCACGGCGGCGATAGGCGGAGACCTCTCGCACCCCGTCATTGGTCGCGGCCATGCTGCATCTGCGAGGCAGTCATGCTCGCGAAAGCGGAGGCGGGCCGCGTGAGGGAGAAGAAGTCCTCTCCGTCCCAGCCGCAGTGGTGGACGCCCACGGCAACGGACATCGCAAGACGATCTTCGACCACCGTAGGCGAGGGCGCGTTGTGTTCCACGCGCGTCTCAAAGAGCATCAGTATGATGACGCCCCCCCCCCCTCTAGAAGGCCAAAGCCTGCCGGGATATAAAGGGCTATTGAAGGACACCGTGGAAGTCAGTATGAGTCTGAGAGTCCCTCCCACCCCGCCCGGGGTGGGAAGACTCATTTGATGATTTTACCACGCTAAAAAAAAAGAAGCCTTGATGAGTGCTCATCATCTGTTAGTTTTTTTTCCTAATATTAACAACAAACTGACCAAAATAGGTCCTACAAAAACTGTATTTGTTTGCTGATAACTTGGACAACACAGAAATTGTAATGTCAAAGAGTATCGTTTTATAAACGTCTACGTCTAGTGCCGCCATTTTGCCAGCATTTATTATCGTGCGTTCGGTTTGATCAGCGTGTTAGATTAAACTGAACGCCGCCCGCTCGGGTTCGGCGCGCCGACGCCTGTCGACGGCGGCGGCGGCGCGGGGAAAATCACGGCGGCGGCGGCGCGCCGGCGCGGCGCTCATATCTAACCGGAATACATGTTTCACACGCCAAAATGCTAGTGAGCTACGTAACTACTATCGTAAGCGTATCGTTCGCTAGCGCCTGTAGTATTAGTGACTCATGGTACCGTTTTGTATGGTGACAGCTGAAAAACGATAGTGACTGTCGTGTAGATTACGGTAGGTTTTTAACCAATCGTAATCTACAGTGCTCATGGTACGAATTTTAATTCTCACTGTGACCGCTAGGGGCGCTGTACAATATTTCATACAAATAAATTACGGAGACGCTAGCGAGTTTTGGATGTGTAAACTCATGGTAGAGGTACTGTTCATTGTGGTGGTCGGGCCCTGAGTTTTTAAAATTTGGTGAAGACCGTTGGCCTAAAATGCCAAATATAGGTTCGAATTCCAATATACCTGAAGTTAAAGTTCATTTACTAGATAACTATCAATCAACTCAATCAGTAATCAGTCGTTTGATTAGTAATAAATCAAACATAAACAAATTAAAACGCATTATTGCTTACATACTTAGGTTCATTTTAAATTTAAAAAATCCTAATGGCAAGTTGTGTGGTCATTTATCATGTGATGAATTACAGAAAGCATATACCTACGGTTATGCTACGTATTAGTCAAACGGAAATGTTTCCTGACGAATACAAAACACTTAGTTTAAAAAGGCCGTTATCTAGGAAAAATAGACTTGTTTCATTATCTCCTTTTTTAGATGATCAAAGTGTAATTCGCGTAGGTGGCAGATTAAATAACGCTAACTACAGTTATGACATTAAACATCCGATACTGCTAGATAGTAAACATCACATTACAAAAATATTATTTCGCTGTGAACATCTTAAACTGATGCACGCAGGGCCACAACTTCTTTTATCACACATTCGTCAAACTTACTGGCCTTTAGGAGGCAGAAATCTATCTAAAAGTATATTCAGAGAATGTGTCAAATGTTTCAGATTTAGAACTCAAGCGGTGCAACCAGTCATGGGTCAGCTACCATGCACGAGGACACAACTTGAATTTCCATTTTATAATTGTAGTGTCGACTACGCCGGACCAATGCTTATAGCTGACCGTAAAGGTAGAGGTACCAGACTCATTAAGTCTTATATCTGTGTGTTAAAAGATTCGTTGCTCGTCGATGTAGCCCGGGTATCAAACTACACAGCGTTGCTCGTCGGGGTAAACCAACCCACCCTCTCTGATAATGGCACGGCGTTTGTAGGAGTATTTTAATGAGCTTGCACAATTCTTATCTAATTCAAATTTAGAGACCGATCTTGCACAAGATGGTATAAAAATTAGCTTTACTCCACCTTACAGTCCACACTTCAATGGTAAACAGAGGCCGCTGTCAATCTACTAAAAAACATTTGAAAACTATTGTTCATTCTTCTCATTTAACATATGAAGAAATGAACACATACTTAGTCCAAATTGAGGCTATATTAAATTCCCGTCCCCTTGTTGCTCTTTCTTCGTCACCTGACGACCTTACCGCTCTCACTCCTTCTCACTTCCTAATTGGACGACCGCTAATATCCGTTTCTCAGCCACAGGTACACTCCATCAACATCACGCGATTGGATCGCTACAAAAGAATCGAGCATCTGCGACAACACTTTTGGAACCGATTCAGTTATGAATATGTTGTCATGTTGCAGCAGAGAACTAGATGGCATGCGTCCACAGGTAAACTTAAACTAAATCAATTAGTTCTGATCAGAGAGAAAACGCAACCACCACTACAATGGCGAATGGGCCGTATCATCAAGGTGTTTCCCGGTCCTGATGGCATCACAAGGGTGGCAGAGATCAAAACCAAGGCAACATTACAAGGGCGTTCAACAACATAATATGTCCTTTACCTATTGAAGACAATGTTTCAACCCAGGCAGGATGTTCGGAAACGTCTCGAAGAGACCAGTGACGTCAACCACGGAGGCGGCACCGGCGGCAGGCGTCAGCGGGGGCACGGCGCGGTGCGGGGAGCCAGCTATATAAGACGCAACCGCGGACCGGAGCGCGCTACTCACTCGAACCACATAACCGATCAGCTAAACACTGTACGCGTCGCGCACCGTCCAGATTTTATTGTAATTATTAATTCTTGGTAATAAACCAGCATTGCATCAAAATCATCAGCGTCGTCATTCATACAGTCCACAATCTCCTCAACAGTAACTGCTATTACTGTATTTTAGTTGGTATGGTAATGTATTTAGACATGCAAAATTAACTTACTGCTTTCTTAAATTTGATTTTTTAACCGTTTAGAGCATCCTAACAAATACCTGATTAGATCCACATGTTCCTTATAACGTGTACATTAAGGTTCAATATTCAACAAAAAAATGACAAAAAGCCTGTTACTGCGTTTTAGGGCCTGCACGGCAGGGTAGTATTTGTAGTAACCATAGCAAGTACTGCACAACCTTCTAGCACATGCTAAGTACTGTATATCATGTTAGCAAAAGTAATAATTTGGTGCAAGTACTGCGTATCTTGTTATATAAAAAACATGTTTATAGTTTAAAAAAACATGAAAAATATTGGTGGATCTTGATCCAATCACGTTAGCTTATTTATTTAGCAAGACACTTGTAACGATCCCTTCCTATCCACTTCTCCTTTCCGCATGCAAGCGCGGCATATCGCCGTCCTTTTCTGAAGAGCAAGCGCCGCGCCTCGCGCGCCCTCTGAACCGAACTTGATGGTCGGTTATAGAAAAAACTCAAAAGGACGACCAATCGTAGCTAACCGCTGCTGGTCGTAGCATCTCTCGCTATACGAGTGCAAGAAAACTCAAGAAATTCAAAATCCTGGTGTAATTCGCTATCAGAAGAACATTTACGTGTGTGTGAAATAACGTGTTACCATAACTTTAATAAGACTAATATATAAAAGTGTCACCTAACCTCTGACCCTGCAACGTGGTGTGGTGCGTCGTCAGGCCACGCAGACCTTGGCGCCAACCCTGGTTACCCTCGCTCTGGAGTTCCAGAAACACAGGTACGTGCATGCTCCTTCCCCATAGAACTGCTGTACTTTATCCTGTGTTTTATCCACCTGCAGCAGTCGTTAGTCCTACCGCTATTTGAAGATCGTTACAAGTGTTGTTAGGTATTATATCTAGAAATATGTACTTTTCGAATAGTTACGCATTATACAGTCCACTACCATTCCCCTGAACCATCGTAGAACCTCCGTATGAACAAATTGTCCATACCCACTTGTGGTCTGTAAACAGAATTTGAACCAGCTTCTAGCATTTTCCACCATAATTTGGGCCTTCGAGCCGGATGTTTCCTTTAAAATATCGTAATTACATTTAGATATTTGTCTAACTTAGCGTCTTACCTACTTACCCAGGTACCTACTTTTACGGTAATAATAAACCTATACGTAAATCATGCTGATTACTTGAACAAGTTGTTCGAATTCTTTTGTTATTCGCATACCGCTCGCACGAACTTCTTGTTTATGTATTAAAAACCCGCTGAATCAGTATAGGTAGTACTTAGGTTTGTGTTACCTACCGCTGCTATCCCGCTATCGGCCGCACGTTATTTCTATAGCATACACGTACCTATATACTTTTGTTTTAAGGTACCTAAAACTGTTTTACTCATTCATTATTCGTATAGCTATTACATACCTACTTATTTTAAAGTAACGAACTTATTTAGTTTATAGTTACGAATCAAGTTCTATGTAGGCATTTATTTTGATTTATTCATATACCCGCGCGATTTCGTTTTGTGTGTTCTCCGTTCTCCGCTCGCTCGCTCAATTCGCGAACCCGACGTTTCCATCGCCCGCTCGCTTTTGCTACATACTTTGCTTATTGCTAGGCCGGCTGCCGCAGCCCCGCGTCCCCGCTGCGATTCCATTTGTCGCATTTTTATATGGAAACGCAGTTTTCGCGCACTGTTTGCTAATCTGTAAGGTCAATGCAGATTAATTAATAGTTGTTACTATCGCAGTTTCAACTTGTTTATTTATCTTATTATCTCTTTACGCTCGCAATTGATCTGTGGTGGTCTGGGTTTGTCTTACCCTACCGCGCCATTCTAAAAGATAGGTTAAGCGTTTATGTTTAACGTCGTTCTATCAGGGTTTTTGAAGTTTTATTTCTGTTTCGCGCCTAGTTTATTCACAATGAGTAAAACGAAAAAGGATAATATTCCTGAGGTGGACGAAACGTATGACATGGAGAAAGGTCAGCAAGTTAAGGTCTTCGCACATTATAACAACTCCACGCCAACGCGGCAGCAACTCTACTCACACTCTCGATGAGTAGTCAACTAGTTGATCCACCCAATGGTCACTAGTGGACAACGCGGTGTCAACGAGTGGCCAACGCGGTGCCAACGAGTGGGTTATTCAACAGACAACTCGTCTAACCTCAGTTTTCCCGTCACGCGTCAGTCGCAAACGCATAGTCGTTACGTGGACAACGTGTGGTCGTTGCGTGGACGACGTATGGTCATTGCGTGACAAACGTGTCGGGGTTGACCTCTAGTGTACGATGCGTAGGCCACTCGTTGTACACTACTTTATAATCATTTTTTGAAATTGAACCTTGAACATATGATACAGGGCTTAAATTTCAATGTCTAGCATAGAGTCGAGTCGCCGTTGAGTTGTTATAATGTGCGAAGACCCTTATTCTAGAATCCAAACGCGAAATGCTATTTGCGCGCATGCAAGGAATTTATGATATTGCTAAAAAGGTAGAAACCGATTCTACCATGATTAAGGTTTTGCTACACACCGCGTTTAATATAGATCAATTACATAAAGATTTTGAAACAGTATTAGATTCATACAATACTATTTCTCTTAAGATAAATCCTAAGCACGCTGTTAGGTACCAAGAGTGGACGAACTTTGATATCATGTATTGCCTTGCACATTGCGAAATAAGACAGAAAAGTGGACGAAAAGCGTAATTGAGTGGTACCCACGCGACGGGAAAAGGCGTAGAGGCAGGCAACACAAGAGGTGGGAGGACGATCTCACACCGGGGTGGAGAAGATTTGCAGGTCACCGTAAAAAGTGGCACGACCTGGAGGAGGCCTATGTCAAAGGACAACCTGACTATTAAACTAAATTATGTTAATTAGAGATAAATAATTGTATAAAAATATGTAAGTCAGTGAATAAAGGCTATTTTTATTTTATTTTATTTATTGCCTTGTCAAGCAGACCATTGAGTCTCATTCATCATCTAAACAACAATCACCCCCGCAGATAGAAAAACCAAAGCCTAGGCTCCCGCAGATGGAGTTATTGTCCTTTAATGGTGACGCCCGTTCTTGGCCGCTATTTTACCAACGGTTCAAAAGCACTGTTCACGAAAATTCATCATTGTCAGATAGTGATAAGGTGTATTATTTGGTTGGTAAACTGTCTGGACCCGCTGCGTCCGTTTGCGCTCGGTTGCCCCCGACTGCGGAGAATTACCCCATTATTTGGGAGGCACTAGTGCAAAAGTACGAGGACTCCAGGCTACTCGCTAGCTCCTACCTTAATCAGTTGTTAAGTTTTAAACCGCTAACCGCTAATAATGTTTCTGGTCTTGAGTCATTTTTAAATAATTTCGACACGTCTGTAGAAGCCTTTAGGCAACTGAAAGTTGGCGACTCGACCGATTTCATACTGCTGCATCTCGCTCTTCAGCTTGATTCCGAGACTGTCAAATTGTTCGAGTTAACTTACCGCAAAGTTAAAATTTCTACCTATTCGGATTTAATTGAATTTGTAAAGGAACAGAGTAAGGTGTTATCAAGATCAGCGGGACCGTTCATAAACTCACAAGCGCAGCAAAAAGCTCGTACTGCTCAAATACCTACGCCTAGTAGGCAAGGTCAAACAAAATCTTTTGTAAATACTGATCAGCAGGTGAGTGGTGCAAGCGATGATAACAAAGGTTGTTTGTGTCACCGTGAAAAACATGACCACTTGTATCGCTGCTCCGCTTTTATGAAATTAACGCCTTCTGACCGGTATAAATTCATCAAGAATAAACATTTTTGTAACAACTGTTTAAGTGTAAAACATAAAACAATGGATTGTGAATCCAAGCGCACTTGTTCCCATTGCTCGGCCAAACACCATTCACTACTCCATTTTAACCCGCCCGCTAACAATCGCAAAAATGTTGAATCAAAACCCTCATCATCGGGTTCACCCGCTAACGCGTCCGCTACCGCTCATGACTCACGCAGTGCTGCGACCGAGCATCTAACATCGTCAGAGTTTCACACTCGTGCCCCCGCTAAAGGCCCTACGGCCCATGTGCATAAGGTCGATTTTTCGTTGCCTGCTCCTGAACCTAAGCCCCTTCGTACATTAGGATGATCGCACGATCCGTACACAGCGGCGACTCGAGTCGTAAGATTCAAATCGTCTATACGGCCACCATTCTATATTCAACCTTAATAATACGTTGTACCAAACACAAAATGTTCATCTTATATCATAAATTAAAATGCTTCTATTTTAAAAATGACGAGCGCATTCCTTTATCAAATTTTTGGAATTAAAAATTGGCGCGTATAGAGGAAAAAAATCAATCTAGAAAGAATATGGTTCATAATTTCGCCGCGCCAACCGGCTACAAGGTAGCTCGATTTGTTCAAGCTTTGACTTTCAAGGCGGTGACCATGGGTTCAATCCCCAGGTAAACATAGAATTTTTCTTTTTTCGTGTTTCAGTTGTTTTTTAGAGGTTTATTCAATTTTTTTCTAGGTTTTTTTTATAGTTTTCTTTTATTTGCACTGGAACGCTGACGCCCTTACTGCTATGATGATGACCGTGGTTTCAAATTTCAGATTTGAATAGGTTTTTTTAATGTTTTCGTTTTCTTAATTACTTTATTTTTGTCGTATGTGCAAGTACATGACGAAGCTGGGTTAAAGTAGTAATGTTTGTAACGAAACCATAATCCTACTTACTATTATAAAGGCGAAAGTTTGTATGTATGGATGTATGGATGTTTGTTACTCTTTCACGCAAAAACCACTGAACGGATTTGACTAAAATTTGGTACACAGATAGTTTATAACCTGGATTAACACATAGGATAGTTTTTATCCCGATTTTATGTTCCCGTGGGATAATTTTCGAGTTGCAGCGGGTGAAACCGCTGGCAACAGCTAGTAATTTATAAAAGTGCAAAAAGTTTGACACCATGCTCGATAGATGGCGCTGTCGTCGAGTTAGATCGCGCTATCGTTTTGTTAGGTTCCATTGAAGGACACCGTGGATTTTAGTTAGTACGAGTCTGACAGTCCCTCCCGCCCTGCCCGGGGTGGGAGGACTCATTTAATACGATGATTTTACCACTTAAAAAAAAGCTTATTCCATGCTAATTATCTAATAGAATATTCTTTTGAATTTGACAAGCCTGTTGGTCTAGTCGTTAGTAATAATAATAATAATAATAATAATATTCCACAACTATCACACAACGCCATCTAGTCCCAAGCTAAGCAGAGCTTGTGTTATGGGTACTAGACAACTGATAAACATACTTATATATTTTTAAATAAATACATATTATAGATAAATTACACCCAGACACAGAACAAATGATCGTGCTCATCACACAAACATTTGTCCTGGGTGGGAATCGAACCCACGACCTCCGGCATAGCAGTCAGGGTCTCTAACCACTAGACCAACAGGCCCCTAGTGACCCTGACTGCTATGCCGGAGGACGTGGGTTCGATTCCCACCCAGGACAAATGTTTGTTTGATGAGCACGATCATTTGTTCTGTGTCTGGGTGTAATTTATCTATTATATTTATGTATTTAGAAATATATAAGTATGTTTATCAGTTGTTTAGTACCCATAACACAAGCTCTGCTTAGCTCGGGACGAGATGGCGTTATGTGATAGTTGTGGAATATTATTATTATTAATTGTAATGATACAAACAAGGATATTTTTCTACCTCAGATACTTTAATAATGAATTTTAAAATAATAGATACAAATTTTTCGTCGGTTAAAAATCGCGGAGACTTGGGTATCGGCGATCTTGATAGATGAGTAGCGAGCGACTAGAGTCGGCGACGCATGTCGGCGACGCGACCTGTGTACGAGCCTCTATGGATTTGTATTGCGATAGTCGCCTGGAAACCAAAATCGTAAGGTATCGGAAACTTGCGTCGCCTCGTGTACGAACCTTCGTACACGAGGCGACGCAAGTTTCCGATACTGGAGTTTCGCCACTACTCATGACCTGCGGAAAATTCGAGGTACTAAATTTTTATAATGCAATTTGATGTAACGACATAGACACTAGCGCCGCGTCAAAAGGTCATGATGGGTGGTCAATAATATGAATTTATAAAATGGCTAACACATGACTGTCACAATCAAAGTATATTTTTTAGGGTTCCGAAGGTTCAAAAAAAAAAAAACGGAATCTTTATAAGATCAGTCGTGTGACAGTCCGTCCTTCACAGTTAATTTCCTAGGAACCTAACATTTATCCAAATCCAAATACTATAACATAATTTAAAATTTTTATTCAATAAAATAGAAAAAAAACCATCTCTCCCAACTTTTTAATAAAATTGCATACAAAATTATGATTTGATAGAGGATTGTAAATATTTTTCTATCGTTTTAAAATAATTACTTTCCAAAAATGATTCAAGAATATAATACGGAACCCTTTATTCTGTAAGTAAAATTATAAATGGTAAATAAATTGTTCCGCCATCTTGAAAATCGCGGAAACTCAAGTCGCCGCGATGTCAGCAGATAGGTAGCGCGCGATTGGCGTCGCGTGTCGCGTGCATGTGTACGAACGTATATACATTTCTATTGCGAGAGTCGCCTGGATACTGAAGTCGTAAGGTATCGGAAACTTGAGTCTTATAGTGGACGAAGGGCCTAAAGGTCTTCGCACATTATAACAACTCCACGCCAACGCGGCAGCAACTCTACTCACACTCTCGATGAGTAGTCAACTAGTTGATCCACCCAATGGTCACTAGTGGACAACGCGGTGTCAAGGAGTGGCCAACGCGGTGCCAACGAGTGGGTTATTCAACAGACAACTCGTCTAACCTCAGTTTTCGGTTAAATTTTGTCCAAAGAAGTCGTGTTGCTTATGAAATGTCGAACTTTACATTCAGTGAACTGGCGATGATGATGATGATGATGATGGCGGGCGGGGGGAAGGCACGGGGCGGACGGGTGGGCTGGCAAATGGTTGCCCGTCACGCGTCAGTCGCAAACGCATAGTCGTTACGTGGACAACGTGTGGTCGTTGCGTGGACGACGTATGGTCATTGCGTGACAAACGTGTCGGGGTTGACCTCTAGTGTACGATGCGTAGGCCACTCGTTGTACACTACTTTATAATCATTTTTTGAAATTGAACCTTGAACATATGATACAGGGCTTAAATTTCAATGTCTAGCATAGAGTCGAGTCGCCGGTGAGTTGTTATAATGTGCGAAGACCTTAACAGTGACACATCGGTTTGTAATGTTTCTTATGATCATGATTCGCGCACCCGCTAAAATAAAGGTTTTAGATAACTTTCACCGTTCTCATTTTTTGAGATGCCTGATTGACCCCGGCTCTCAAAGTGAGTATATTTCCGCTTCGTGTAGTAAGCGCCTATCGCTTCCTATCTCAACGCAAAGCCGTTTTTCTAAGGTTCAAGGAATAGGTGGGGCCTCTCAAAAGATTTTAGGAGTAACCCCACTCATATTCACTTCTCGCTTTGACGACGGACATGAGTACCTCATCCAGCCCATGGTCGTGGATAGTATTACCTCGCAGTTACCTGACTCGCGTATTGACGTCAGCTCTCTTGGCCACATAAGTAATCTACCCATGGCTGATGATGACTATTCTGAACCCGGTCCAATCGACCTCCTGCTAGGAGTGAACTTATACTGTCAAATACTCTTAGTCTTATTTAACAAAATAACCGCTGATAATAATTTACCCGCTGCCTTGGAAACCACTTTAGGCTACATCGTCATGGGAAACGCACCCGTCATATCGCCGCGCTCTTCTTCGTACACCTTATGTGCATTTACCGCTGACCCGCTACACCAACTCTTGGAAAGGTTCTGGTCCACTGAGGAACTACCTTCTCGGTTGTTTTTAAGTCCTGACGATCAACGCTGTGAAAAAATTTATACTTCGACTACCACGCGAAATAAAGATGGCAGTTATGTAGTTCAGCTTCCATTTAAGGAAGACCCGCGAAAGCTAGGTAAATCCTACATAACCGCGAAGAAAAGGTTTTTATGCCTTGAGAGAAAGTTCTTACGATCACCGGATTTACATGAAAAATATAATGAGATAATCAATGACTATCTCGATAAAGGTATTTTGATGCGCGTTTCTCCAGTCGACTGTACTTCGCCAGGTTATTACCTACCGCACCACCCTGTAGTTCGTGAAGACAAGTCCACGACTAAGGTTCGCATCGTTTTAGACGGCAGCGCTTTGACTGATTCCGGCCTATCTCTAAACGATATTTTGTATAAAGACTACAACTTGCAAGCCGATATATTTAACATTTTGTTAAGTGTTCGTATACATCGAATCGCCTTTTTCGCTGACGTTAGGCAGATGTATTTATGTATTCATACTCACCCCGCTCACCGATGTTATCAACGGATCTTATATCGGTTCTCTCCGTACGATACACTGGAAACCTTTCAGTTTGAACGTGTTACCTTTGGTCTCCGATCTTCTCCAATGCTGGCTATGCGTACCTTGCGCCAGCTGTCACAAGATGAAAGACAAAGGTGGCCTATTGCTGCTGACGTCATCGAAAGAGATATCTTTATGGACGATTTGGCTTCTTCTGCTTTGTCTGTAGATAAAGCAGTTAAGACGGCCCAGGAGTTGATTCAGATGTTCAAGGCTGGTGGGTTCGATTTAGTAAAGTGGACTAGTAACTCGTCTGAATTGCTGAGCCACATACCCGTATCACATCAACAGTCTGAATCAATTTCGTTCGATGACGATGACACGTTCAAGATTTTGGGGCTACGCTGGCACCCAGCATCAGATAATTTCACATTTTTGACTTCGGTCCCGCCATCCGCTGTTATAAAGCGTGCTATTTTATCAATGACCGCTCGTCTGTACGATGTCTTAGGACTAGTCGGACCCGTGATCCTTTACGCAAAACTGATAATCAGGGAACTGTGGCTTCTGCACATTAATTGGGATGACAAGCTTCCTTGTGATATCACTAGTTTATGGCAAAGATACTTATCTGAGCTACCGCTTATCTCGGAATTGAGGAAAATGATTCTAAAATCTCGCTTATTGGGTTTTCGGACGCAAGCAAAAAGGCCTACGGGTGTGTAATTTACTTACACGTATCTAATGGTGATCAACCACCTTTGATCTCGCTTCTGTGTTCCAAGTCCCGCGTCGCATCAGACAATCAAACCGACAATTACGTTGGCCCGGCTTGAGTTGAATAGCCTAGTGCTTCTCGCTAAGTTGTTACGCACTGTTTATGATTCACTATCCGCGCGTTGTCACATTGATAACTTATTTATATTTTCTGATTCGACAGTCGCCCTATGTTGGATAACTTCCTTGTACAGTGCAAGCACAGCACAATTTGTCAATAAGTCAGATTGCATTTTACCTGCGCTGGGCCGGTGAATTTAGTTCACGAATAGCATTCATACCGCGTGCACTCATCTATCATACAATAGTACTTTTATCAATAAATATCAATCACATTTATCAGTGTATCAATCAGTATCAAGTCAAGGTGTAAGGTCCCAAACCATACATCTTAATGGTCCTTCGAGCCGGATAATCGGGATCCAATCACGTTGCGAACATAATAGTGGTGGTTCCTGTATATACGACCTATGAACGATAGTCAACGGTCTACCAACGTCATCGAGCCCTCGACTGCTGCAATATCGTCAAAGAAGGTGCTTTGCTTATCTTTCCGTGGTTGCGAATCGGTTCAGCCGGCCTCCCACAAGCGGGTCTCACTGGTTGGATTGAGAAGGCGCTAATATCGCGGAGAGTTCGCAAGAGCATTTTCTGTGGAACAGCTGTCAAGAACATCATCAAGAAACCTATCAATCATGAGTTCTACGTTGGAGAACTTGTTAGCAAATCAAGATCAAATCATTCAAGCTATGGAGCAGCTACTAAGGAACTTTAAGAAAGATTCTGCAGAACGTAAGACTCCATCCAATATCAAGAAACGGCTGCAAACTCTAGATAGTTATTGGTCTGAGTTCCAGTCTAATCATTTAAATTATGTGAAGGTGAAATTCGCAGTGCCAGATATTTCACTGAGAATTTATATCAAAAAACGAATCTCTTCTACACTGAAGCACGGGACACTATCGAACGTTACGAGTCGAAAACTCCTGGTGAAGGTGTTAGAAATCCATCAGTTCAGGTATCAGTATCTGGTAAACACGAACAAGAAACTTCAAATATTTCAGCAGTTGACCCCGATCAACCAAACAGCGATTCTTGTAACAGTAAGTCTACATCTCTGTGGAAAACTGTTTCTCAAGGAAACGCAAGCAAGCTGGAAGAAATGCTGCGTAAGCAAAAAAGCGACTTCAAAGCGTTGTCGCGTACAATCAAGAGCGTGGAATTAGAGAACATTTCTGAAAAATGGGAACTCGAAGATCTACTGCGTAATGTACAAAAGAGGTGGTCGAATATAGACTCGTTGCACTGGGAAATTGACAGTGAGCTGTACGAAGAAGATGAAGATTATGAACAAACATACAGCAGATATGAACAATTATACAATGACATGAAAAAGTCAATCAATATCAAGATGGGCTCCATTTCACATCGTGAGAATTGTACCCCCAAAATCGACATTCCTATTTTCAGTGGAAACTACTTGAAATGGACATCATTCAAAGATCTATTTATAGAAACAATCCACAACAACAAGTCAATGTCGAATGCTCAGAAAATGCAGTTTTTGAAAAGCAAGCTAAAAGGTGAAGCAGAAAAGCTAGTCCAACACTTAAACATCAGTTCGGAAAATTATCTACTATGTTGGGACATCTTAAATCATAGATACAACAACGAAAAGCTCATCTTTACCTCGCATATTAACGCACTTCTAGCAATACCTACAATGCAGAATCAAGCAGATTATCAAATCAAAAGGATGTTTGATACTACCAACGAATGTCTTAACGCCATAAAGAATCTCGGTGTCAACATATCAAACTGGGACCCACTTATTGTGCACCTGCTGACTCTGAAAATGGACAGCGAGACGCATGGGGAATATATTCAATCACTAACTGATCCCAGAGCACTACCGACACTCGAAGAATTCCTTAGATTCCTGGAAAACAAATACACGGCTCTTGAATAATCTCGGCGAAAGCAGTATACTCCAAAATCAAAGCAAGAGACATTCAACAAAAAAGAATCGGAACATCAGCCTAACAAACAAAGCAAACCTAATCAGCACAATAATAAGAACGACGGAGGCAAACCATTTTTCCGCAATTCAACATTTAAAAGTTTTGCAACGAACAAAGCAAATTGTCCACTTTGCAATGACAACCACGGACTTTTCCGCTGCGTTTTGAATCTAGGCCAGAGGCCAAAATAGATATTGTGAAACAATTAAACTTATGCAAAAATTGTCTCCATGATCACAAAGATAAGCCATGCTACTCGGAAACAAAATGCAGAGTATGCCAGGAAAAGCATAACACATTGTTACACGATACGTTTCACAGCAATGCTATAGCGATAAACACGAAGTCGTCGGTTACAGAAGAACAACAGTCTAGCTCACGAGAAAACAGGACACGGGACGCTGTCAACCATGTCTCAAATGGAAGCATTGTAGAGATCCTGCTAGCAACAGCCCTCGTTCGAGTGAAAGCATGAAACGGGAAATACCACACGCTCCGTGCTCTTATTGACCAAGGCTCACAAGTCTCTCTAATATCAGAATGCACAGCTCAAAAACTAGAGCTCGCAAGGCAAGCATTCAAGGGCGTCATATTTGGCATTGGCACAAATCAAGCCAATTGTAAGGGAGAGATCAGTATTACTGCAGCATCATTGCATAGTGATTTTACCTTTCAAGCAGATGTGTTGATCATGAACACACTATTACATAACCTGCCCAACAGAACATTTTCAAAACCACAATGGGCAATGGGCATACCTGCAGAACATACAACTAGCAGATCCAGAATTTTATACGAGCCCTCCTGTAGATTTACTACTAGGTGCCGACATTTATTCTCAAATAATAATGGGAGGCATTATAAAAGAAAATGAGTCACTACCCGTAGCACAACAAACTCAGCTTGGGTGGATGTTAAGCGGAAACGTCAAATCATATCATTGCAACGTCGTGATGAACAACATTGAGGACATACAAAGGTTCTGGGTCATTGAAGACATAGCAGATGGCAATATCAACATGTCCAAAGAGGATCTAGTGGTTAGCGACCCTGACTGCTATGCCGGAGGTCGTGGGTTCGATTCCCACCCAGAACAAATGTTTGTGTGATGTGCACGTTCATTTGTTCTGTGTCTGGGTGTAATTTATCTATAATATTTATGTATTTAGAAATATATAAGTATGTTTAACAGTTGTCTAGTACCCATAACACAAGCTCTGCTTAGCTTGGGACTAGATGGCGTTGTGTGATAGTTGTGGAATATTATTATTATTATTATTATTATTCAGCAATATCAGACTGAAACCTCGCGACGGGAGGATGGCAGATATGTTGTAAGACTACCGCTAAAGCCAGAAATGAAAGAAAACTTGGGAGATTCAAAACCCAAGGCTGTAGCACAATTTTATCAGTTGGAGAAAAAGTTTGGAAAAAACCCAAAGATTGCGCAAGACTACAAATCATTTATCGATGAATACATCAGACTAGGTCACATGCGCGAGTGTAAGAATAAAAAACAGCCAGATTGCATTTTACCTCACCTATGTGTATTGAGGCCCGAATCAACAACAACAGCATTACGTGTGGTGTTTAACGCGTCAGCAAAAACATCGACTGGCTACAGTTTAAATGATTTGATGTACACTGGCCCAAATCTTCAGCAGGACTTATTTACGTTAATTTTGAGATGGAGACAACATAGATATGCTATTACAGCGGACATCGAAAAAATGTTCAGACAAATCTACTGTCATGACGATGATCTGCAATATCAAAAAATTGTATGGCGCGACTCACCTCAAGAGAAATTACGTGAATATGAGCTAACAACAGTCACATACGGAACTAAATCAGCACCCTTTCTCGCCATGATGACTCTGAAGCGAATAGCAGAAGATGAACGCTCAACGTATCCTGCTGCTGCAGCAGTTGTTGACAGCTGCTTCTACATGGATGACCTATTGACTGGACATCATAGCATCGAAGAAGCAAAGCAACTAAAATCTGATCTTATCAAATTACTCAGATCAGGCGGATTTAATTTGAGAAAATGGTCGTCTAATAAAATAGAGCTATTAGATGACGTCACATCAAACACAGAGCGACAATCATTTGAATTCAAACATCAAGAATCGACAAAAACATTGGGCCTACGCTGGCACCCACTGGATGATCAGTTCAAGTTCCAAATGAAAATTGATACCAAATCAGCAGCTGCAGCTACCAAGAGGTCTTTACTATCAGATATATCAAAAATATTTGACCCACTGGGCTGGCTGGCACCGGTCTCAACTAAACTAAAACTATTATTTCAAAATGTCTGGTCACTCACCCTACAATGGGATGACAAAGTACCAGCACATATCAACGAGCAATGGCAGAAGATCAAGAAAGATCTACCAAATAAAGAGCAGATCAATGTACCACGATGGCTACAAATACGCAAAGACGCAGAAATTGAACTTCATGGTTTCTGTGACGCATCTACAAAAGCGTATGCTTGCGTAATATATTGCAGAATCATCAAACACAACCAAAACCATCAAACTCTGTGACCATATTAGCAGGAAAATCAAGACTTGTTCCTGTTCATTGCCAAGATTGGAGCTAAGCGCAGCGCATTTATTATCACTTTTGATGCAAGTAGTTCAAAAAACTTTACAAAACTACAGTATCAAAGTATACGGATGGTCAGATTCTACCGCTGTTCTGGGCTGGTTACAAGGAGATCAGAATTGCTGGAAGCCGTTTGTGGCAAATCGAGTGAAACAAGTCACGGAAGTGATTCCAACCGCAAACTGGCACTATGTAAAGTCAGCTGAAAATCCTGCTGATTGTGCAAGCCGAGGATGTTCAGCAGAACAACTCAAAGAACATTCACTATGGTGGCATGGACCAGGGTGGCTATCGTCATTCGATGAAAATGAACATAAACAACAAAAGTATGTTACACAAGACGAAATTAAAAGATCTGTACAAACTGGCATCATTCAACAAAATGATGACATAGCTCAAAAAATATTGAATAAATGTAGCAATTTCAACAGAGCGACGCGAGTTCTAGCTTGGACTTTGCGCGCAATAACACGCAATAATCAGCACAAACCAAAGTTTTTAACTATCGGCGAAATGAAGAAATCAAGAAATCTCATCGTTAAGCAAGTACAACATTCGGAATTCAGAGAAGACATCATCAGTCTTCAGCATCACAAACAGGTCAGCGCAAAAAGTGAACTGTTGAAACTGAACCCGTTCCTGGATCAAGAAGGCTTGTTGAGAGTTGCGGGAGGATCTCTAACGCGAATATCCATCAAAATATGAGACATCCACTCATAATACCTAAAAACTCTCACCTCAGTAACTTGCTGATTGACCAAGGACATAACATGACGTATCATGGTGGAGCTCGAATCACACAAGCTTGGCTTCGCCAGCAATACTGGATCGTAGGTGGAAACCGAGCAGTCAAGAAGCGCCTTAGAAACTGTATAAAATGCAGACGTCACAACCCAATCAAACGAGAGCAGTTGATGGGAGACTTGCCTGCAGCACGCAGTAATCCAGCACGCCCTTTTTATCACTCGGGGGTTGACTACACTGGCTTTGTGTACGTAAAAACAAACAAAGGCCGAGGAGTGAAGACAACAAAAGGCTACATCGCTGTGTTCGTATGCATGGCCACAAAAGCTGTGAATCTCGAACTAGTCTCGGATCTGAGCTCCTCAGCATTTTTATCTGCATTACGCAGAATGTCAGCAAGAAGAGGCGCCCCAAGACACATTTATAGCGACAATGGTACAAATTTCGTTGGAGCAAGCAGAATCCTAAACGAAGAATTCGTCAATATGCAAAAAGTGATAGACGTGGGATTTTACGAAGCAATCACCGACATGGAGATCAATTGGCACTTTAACGCCCCATCCTGGCCGAACGCAGGAGGTGTATGGGAAGCAGCTGTGAAGAGCTTAAAGTACCATCTAAAGAGAGTGATTGGCGAACAACGGCTGACGTTTGAAGAATATTCAACAGTGTTAGCACAAATCGAAGCATGTTTGAACACACGACCACTGTGCGCTCTAACTGAAGACCCAGAAGATTTGGATTACCTCACTCCATCCCACTTTTTAGCAAGCGGACCCACCTTGACGTTAATCGAAACAGAAAAAGATCTACGGACGAGGTGGCAACTTACCCAAAAAATTGTGGATGATCTATGGAAAAGATGGAGGGCGGAATATTTAACTCAATTGTCAGTGCGTAGTAAATGGCGGCAATCACACACAAATCTAAAGATTAACGACATTGTCATCATACACGACGTGCAATTACCATCAGGAAAATGGGCCATGGGAAGAATCACGGAGCTACATCCCGGAAAAGATGGAAATGTCCGAGTGGTCACTATTCGCACGAAAAATGGATCACTAAAAAGACCAATAACAAAACTATCATTATTACCCATCAATCAAACAAAAGAGCAAGAACATCAAAAATCGGCAACTAACGTAACAAAACAACGAACACGACAATCGTCATCAAAATTATGCAACTTAATTTTTAACATACTCATGATAGTTATGGTGATGGTATCTACAGTAAGAAGCGAGTACAAGTTCACAAGCCTGAGCAGTAACCAAAGGATATATTTTGACAAAGTAGCCAATATGCGGTTACAACGCAAAGAATGGAAGCTAATAGTTTATTGTGATATGGCTCCATATTGGCGAGGAATAGATGTACTCAACAAATATATGTATGAATCACCTTGAAAACATATGCTCATCAGATCAAATAGCACAATGTGACGTAGTGCGACTGCAATTACGTCATGGGTACGAGGAACTGGAACATTATAACAGCATTTTACTTGGTCAGCAAATGCACCGATTGCGCCGACGTAGAGGTCTTATCAACGGTGTAGGCAACGTTGCACGCAGTTTATTCGGAATATTGGATGAAGATTTTGCTGAAAAATATCAAAAAGATATCGACCTTATCAAGAAGAATCAGAAACATCTTGCATTACTGTGGAAAAACCAGACATCAATCGTGGAAGCAGAATTGAATGTCATCAAACGAGTAGAAACAGCCTTGGAAAAACAACATAGACTCATTAATCAACACATCATCAACTGCAACCTGGGAATAAACAAATTAAAAGAGCAAATTCATAAGACAGATAGCAGAAGTGAGTTCACTCTATCCGCCTTGGTGGCATCCCATATGCTGTCAAACCTGAAAGATATCCAGGAAACGCTGGTGGACACAGTGGCGAATATCTTTTATGAAAAATTCAACTTTCACTTTTTAACACCAACACAGCTGAGAGATGAACTCAATAATAATAATAATAATTTATTTGCCAATAGTGTTACAGAGAAAATTAATATAGACACAAACAAAGCACTAAAATATATGAGAACATTTAACATAGACTAATGATCCCCATGCTAGGAAGAACCTGTGTTATGGGGACATTTCATCCGTCCATTATAACTACTATAATAACACTTTCACTGTCCGCGCAGCAGACACAGTACCTAAACAATAGTCGTGAGTCACATGTGATTCATCGGACAGGGAAGTGGTTGAAGAAGTTTTGCAAAGTAGGATGCACATTTGGTATGATGAAAGCAAATAAATACATAATTTAGAAAATTAAAAGAAAGTTTAAATTCAAGGCCCGACCAACAGACAAGCATGAATTGGTAAAAAGTTATGATGAGGTGTGAGTGTGTGAGTGTGGCGGTGGGGGTGTAAGGTGATAGTGAGTATGTGTGGAGTAGTTGTGGGTGTGGTGAGGTTGGGGCTGATTCTTATGTTTTTGTGTGAGTGAAATATGATGTAAGTGGGGTGTAAATGAATGAGACTGGTGAAATAACTTATGTTTACTCGAGGTATCATTTAAAAGGTGGTATAATCAGTTTTTCTGTTTCGTCGTAATCGAGCGACCTTAAATATTCATTAGTTTTGAGTTTGCATTTATGTGAGTTTAAAGTGTGTATGTTAAGTTTTGTGTGCAATTTATTATATAGTAAGGAGCTCAAAAAAGGATAATGACGTTCTGCGAATGCAGTGTTAACATGTATTTTTTGACAAGGTGGGGTTGGTCTTCTCTTTGGGGTGGAGCTGCTCGTTTGAGGAGGCGGAAGTGTAGCGTGTTTACGCATAATTGTGCGGAGAACGAAAAGCTGCCTTACTGTGAGAGTTTTATATTCCATGTATAATTGATGAGTCGGATAACGAAAGGGCCTTCCCAAGAGTACCTTGATCACAGCACGATGGGCGCGCTCCACCTTGATAATTTCTGTCTTAGCAGCTCCTCCCCAGACAGTTATACAATATCCTACAATGGAACCGCAGAGAGCGTTGAAGACTATATTCAAGGTGTCGAAATGTGCAGATATTCTGAGTTTTTTGAAAACAAAAATGAGCTTCCTTATGCGTGTTGACAGGGACTGAAGGTGAGTTTTCCAGGATAGGCAGGCGTCGAGTTGTAGCCCAAGATATTTTATATACGGAACCCTGGTAAGGGTTGGGCAATTACAGTTACTGAATTGGATGTCACATATGTGTGCCCTGACCGAGATCTTGTGTTCCGCCGGTTGCGCGGAGGGACGCGAGGTGAACGTGATGACTTTGGTTTTCTCAGTGTTTAAGGTAAGGCTATTTCTGGACAACCAGAAGGTAATTTGCCTTAACACTGCTTCTGCAACCTCTGTTGCCTCTTGCCAATCCTGACCATATGCCAAAATCGCCGTATCATCAGCGTATGCCACTACAAGTGCTGATGGATGGGAGAGCTCACAGAGCTCATTTACATAAATAGAGAAGAGAAGAGGACTGAGCAAACTACCTTGGGGGACACCGAACTCTATCGGCTCCTCCCCACTGATATAGTCACCTATTTTGACACACTGAGTGCGGTCGGAGAGGAAGCTCTTAAATAAGTTAAAAGCGTTTCCACGAACCCCAATTGACTCTAACTTTGATAGAAGGATGGGGACAGAGACAGTGTCGAACGCCTTCGAGAGGTCAAGGAAAATGCCCAGGCACTTCATTTTTTTATCAATTTTCTCTACGATATTATTTGTTAAAGTGGATACAGCATCCTCAGTGGATAGCCCTTTCCGGAATCCGTATTGGTTTTGTGAGATGAGATTATATTTATTTACATAGCTGTTAAGGTTCTTATATAGTATTTTTTCCAGGATTTTGGATATTGCTGGAAGTACTGAGATAGGGCGATAGTTGTTGACACTGCCTCTGTCACCTGACTTGAAGATGGGATGAACCAGGCCTTTTTTTAGAGCTCTTGGGAAAACTCCTGCAGACAAAGAGAGATTACAAATGTGTGTAATTGGTGGAACTAGTGTGTTGCTTGCAGATTTTAATAGTTTGGAAGGAATACCATCCAAACCAGAGGCACTATCTCTGCGAAGTTCCATAAGTATACGCTCAACTTCCCTCTCATCCGTCTCCAGCAGCACCAGCGAGTTCAAGGTGGTCTGAGTTCTCCTGAAGAACGATTGGGAATAGCTCGAGGTATGAGTGATTTTACTGGCGAGATGTTTGCCAACCTGTGTGAAATAGGAATTAACAAAGTCAACAGATTTTTGAGGAGAGTGGCACATTGAGAGGAGTTCGGTAGGGGTAGGTGAGTCACGCTTCGTATCAGTAATGTTTTTAATGGTTTCCCACATTTTTTTGGGATTATTTTTAGCTTTCATAAATTCCTGTTTCTCGTATTCAATTTTCAATTTTTTAAGTAAGTTATTGCAAAAATTGCGATAGCGAAGGTATGTTATTTTAAGAATAGGATTACCAGGATCTTTGTTTGCTTTTTATGCATTTGGTCTCTGTTTCTAATGCATTTTAGCAAACCTGTGGTCATCCAGGGCTTTATAATTCTAGCTTTGTTAGGAAGGGATCTATAAGTTGTGTTTTTTGCTGTAATGCTAGATAAAATTCTGATTAATTCGTCCGTGGCTATGTTAGGTTCATTTAATGTCATAATTTTTGAAAAGTCGTAGCATTCAATGTCTTTGATGGCATTTGGAAGGTTGAAGCGAGTTAAGGATTTATGAGGTTTCTTGATAGGATCAAAATTACCCAGACTCAATAAAACACCTGAATGATCGGTGACTGAGGTATCAAGAACTAGTGTTAGCGCCTTTTTGTTGGTTTTCAGTAAAACGTGATCCAAACAGTTGTTCAGTCGAGTTGGGAGTTGGTGAGCAGGTAAAAGGCCGTGAGAGGCTGTTAGATCGAGATATTGGTGAGAGCGACCATCTGTGCTGCCGGGACAAATATTAATATTGACATCTCCAATCAGTGCGGTGGTATTGTAATGCTTGCACTGAACTAGTACGTCCTGGAGGCTATTGAGAAAGTTATCGATGGTTTTAATTGACGGTGATCTATATAGTGCAATTATTGCCATTTTATTATCCAAAGTGCATATTAAGCAGCTCGAGTCAGAGAATTGTGGTTCAGTGATGATAAGGTTGAGATTTTGTTTTACATATATCACTATTCCATCATTTTTATTACTTAAGTTTTTAGTATAATGAACTGTATAACCTGCCAGGGTAGGAATTGATACACAGTTTTTGAGCCAACATTCTGTCAAAATCAGAATATCACATTCGATGTTTATCGCTACTAGAAGGCAATTGAAATCATGGAAGTTTTTATTAATACTTCTTATGTTTATATGGAGAATATTAAGCGAATTTGGAGAGATGTAATTGGAGCAGTTATCCGGTGAACACGCATAAGAAAGGGACACAGATACATTGTCCAAGTCATTATTTATTTCATTTATGGTAGCCATTGGTGAATATTGATTTTGTTCCAAAAGTCTCTGAGTATAATAGCCTTTGAACATATGATAAAGCCATTTGTTGTCATGGTATTTATTACAGATAGTAAATAAAGAGAAAGTGAAGAGCAATGTGAGTTGGGTGTATGAAAGAGTATGAGAGACTGTGTTCTAATTAGTGACAGGTAGGACATGTTATGTGTAGTGTAAGTTGTCTAGATGTGTTGAGTTGTGGTCTTTGGTCGAGGTAAATGATGTTTTGTTTGTTGGTTGGAGGAATTGACATACATGACTATTTTAACAAACTTATCTAAAAATGCATGCGGGTCTTGAAGAGTTAGTGGTATTTTTTTTAACCTTAAATATAAAAATAGAATAAACAAACATGCAAACTTTGAGACATAAGATAGTCATTGTTCCGTGTGTTCTAGGTCACGTAGTGTTTGCTCCGATGTTATGAGTATTTGCTTGGCTCCCGTGGTTTTCCTTAACCCTCCACCCGTCGCGCCTTTTTTATTACGCGATCCGTCGCGTGGGGTCTTCAGAGACCCCAAAAATAAATATCAATCAATTAGTATTGTAACATAAATTATTGACATTATTTTGGCGTTTCGCATTTGGATAGGACTTCATTGAAATAAAAAACAAAAGATATTGCAAATCAGACATTTATTTATATTAAAAAAAAATCAAAGTATTAGAAGTAACATATTTTTCTTATATTTTTACTGAGTCATCTTAAAATTAACTTAAAAATAAAAAACGGGGGATAACTTCTTCCTTTTATATTATTATTTGAGGTCAATGAACTAAAGATGATAAACAAACATATATCAGCTAAAAATCATGAATAAACATATATACTTTTCATGTCTAAGTAACCCTAACCATTTCTTTGGACACAATCAGTGCATATAGCTTTGGTATGACTTTAATGGGATATTATGGACGTTATTGTTGAAGTGATTTATTCACAATGCTCATCTTCTTTGTATTCCAGTTTTGACTCCGTGTCTTTTTCACTAACTTCATCCGGATAATCAACATTTTCTTAATTTCACTCTTCGCCACCAACAATCTCCTCATCTTCTTCCAACCGTCTTAAAATACGATAACTTGGTCAGTTATCCATTTGTACTCATACAACAAATATCCTCGAACCAAAATATAACAAAATAAAAATTATCACAAAAAAAATCTATTGAGTCACTAGTAAAAATTTACTTACGCCAGTCGTCGCGTGGGGTCTTTGAGAGCCTTGTGTAGAAATACACGTTCGTACTTCAAAGGGCGCACGCGCAGGCTTAGTTTTGATGGCGGGAGGGTGAAGTGTGATCCTTTTTAGGAGGGTACCTAAAGTGTGGGATCCGAAAACATATTCTAAGTTTACATATTTAGCAATTTTCTAAACCCTGGGCTTTGAAAGACCCCACGCGACGGGTCGAGGGTTAAAAATATGTTGCCGTTTGTGCTCCAGCAGTATTCGAATTTGTTGAGTTTTGCGAATTCCTTGGTTGTAAAGAATAGTTTTCTAGAGCTAGCAGGGAGATACTCAGATATAAAAATCGGTCGTCGATCACCGGTTAAGCCAATGTTTAGAGAACTGAGGCGGTCGTTATTAGGGTGTTTCTTGTTGAAGTTTCGAGCCGCGGTGAGCACCTGGTTTTTTGTCTGGACACTGGTAAGTTCAGCGATGATCGGTCTGACTGTGCCCGGTTTACCCGGTAGTCGGTAAACATCACGCAGGTTGGTACTGTTTAGCTGAACATCAATAGCTGAGCCGACTTTGTTTATTATTGTGGCGAGATCTGCCATCGACTCGTTCTCGACAAAGGGCACATTACGAATTTCGACGCTAGAGGGCCGAGATGTGCGCTGAATATCATGTATCCTAGATTCCAAGTTCATTATACTTTCTCTGTAGGCTAATTTTTCTTTTTGTAATGCCTCTATTTGCTTGAACATATCATCGTACTGCTTATTAAAAAAAAACGTCTATATGTGCTATTTTTACAGATATGTCGAAAGCCTTCGATTTTGTCGACCATAACATACTCCTACAAAAACTAAATGCCTATGGTATTCGAGGTAATATCCTAAACTTAATAAAAACATATTTATCCGGGCGCAAACAACTAACAGAAATAAATAAAGTATGTGCTAAGTCTAAATTAGAAAAAAGGTACGTGTCTACAAGTAGAGAAATTAAATTTAGTGTACCACAAGGAACCGTTCTTGGTCCATCGTTTTTCTCAATCTACATTAACGACCTCTCCACGCCAAATCCAACATCCTATGGTACTTTTTGCGGATGACAGTACATTAGTCCAAAATGTGATAACAATAATGAAAATTACGAAAACGATATAAACGACACCATTAAAGTGATAAAAATTGGCTAAATAAAAATAATTTACAAATTAACATACAAAAAACAAAAAAAATCATGCATTTTTACCAAAGAATCCGTATTAACGACCTTAACATCAATTACAATAGCCAAGACGTGGACAGAGTGGAGGTTACAAAGTTTCTGGGAATTTTAATTGATAGTCAGCTGACGTGGAAGCCACAGGCTGGTGAAGCAATAAGTAATAAACTCAGCGCATCTGCATATGCACTTTATAATCTTAGGAAAAAAGTTAATACCAAAACAGTATTACTAGCATATCATGGTCTTGTTGTTTCCATTCTAAGGTTTGGTATTATGTTCTGGGGCAATTGTACTGAGAGGGAGAGTATTTTTAAAGCCCAAAAACGATGTTTGCGAGCAATATTTGGTTTGAAAGTTACTGACAGCTGTGTTCCAATCTTTAAAAATTATAGTCTTTTGACTTTCCCGTGCCTTTACATTTTGGAAATTGCTTTTTTTGTTAAGTGCAATAGAAACCTATTTTTACCGTTATCGGAAGGCAGATACCGAGATGTAACTTTGGTTCTCAATACCGAAACTTGTTACACACTGGAAGATATAAGACTGCTTTGTTGAGGAATAATGTTCTTGGAATGGCACCCTCTATCTTTAACCACATTCCTGATTCCATAAAAGAGGAACCTTTCAAAAGATTCAAAAATAAATTAACTGCACTTTTATTAAATAAATTAATGTTATTATGATAAATGATAAATGATATTTATTTTGCAAGTTGGTTATAAAAAACACTTTTACACGTCATCAATATTTTTAAAGCTAGATGGGGCCGGTGTTTCGTACCTGACTACTCTGAGAAGAAACAGCCGAAACAAACTCAGAGGTCACAGTCTCTTTAAAGTCCAGACATTGTTTTGTTCAGGTCATACGAGGACCATGCGGGTGTCTGAGATGGTCTTTTGAGGAAAGAGCAACACAGATTTGAGTGGACCTGTCCAGTCAGTGCAAGCATTTGTCGGTAATCGTGTAGCTCGACTCAGAACACAAGGAGCTCAACGACACGACGAACAATACCAAAGAAAGGACATTTGGGTAGGCCGCTTAAAGTACTCAAATTGTCAGACAGTAAAATTATTATAAATCAAAAGCAAAACTTCCCCACATTCGTCCTCGCATTCACAATGATAAAAAGTACACAAATAAAAAATAAAAATAAAAAATTGGAAACATGTCAAATAAATAATGTAAATACAATTACAGAGTAATTAATGTAAAAAAAAAACAACAAAAAATTAAAGTCACAAAGTAACCCACGTCAAATTGTATAAACATAAAAATAAATGTCAGATTGTATAAAAAGAAAGGAATAAATAACAAAAACAGACAAAGCGGTAAAAATATGAAAAACAAAAGATAAAAATAATAATAAAAAAAAAAAAAACAAAAACAAAAAATAAAAAAAAATTAATAAAACTAATAATAAAAAAAAAAAAAAAAAAATGAAAATGAAGATACTATACAACAAAACATTCAGTGAGTAAATTCAATTGGAGCAGCTTAATCCCAAGCCTTTTTGTCTTCAAGATAGTGGTTTACATGATAATAGGCTTTCTGAATCAATTTCCGTTTTATAAACAATTTGAATTTATTTATGCTTAGTGCTTGAATGGGACTAGGAATCTTATTATAAAAACGTATGCATTGACATCGAAATGTGCCCCCTATTTTTTTGAGCCGGGTAGCTGGAACCATGAATTTGTCCTTATTCCTCGTATTTATATTGTGGAAATCACTATATTTTTTAAAAAGATTAATATGTTTATGTGCGTACAAGAGGTTTTCATAGATATACTGAGCTGGCACAGTCATTATATTAATCTCTTTAAACTTTCTCTGAGGGAGTATCTGGGACTTAATTTATAGATGGACCGAATAGCCCTTTTTTGCAAAATGAAAATTGTTTGAATTTCCGCGGCACTGCCCCATAACAGTATACCGTACGACATAACACTGTGGAAATAACCAAAGTAAACTAAACGGGCTGTCTCTAAGTCAGTTAATTCACGAATTTTTCTAACGGCGAATGCCGCAGAGCTGAGCTTTTTGGACAATTTATCTATATGGGGGCCCCACTGAAGTTTAGCATCCAAAGTTATGCCTAAGAATACCGTGGTATCTTCCGGTCTCAATTCCTGATCCTTGATTTGTACACGGGTTTCCACTTGTTAACATGTGGTAACGTGAATTTAATGCATTTCGTTTTTTTTTTCATTTAGTAGAAGATTATTACAGTTAAACCAATTTACTACTTTTGCAAGGGATCTATTTACTTCATCATTAACTAGCTGTTGGCGTTTAAGTTTAAATAAAAGAGAGGTGTCGTCTGCAAACAGCACTATATCATGATTATCCTTTATGAGGCTCGGTAAATCATTTATATAAATAAGAAACAAAAAAGGGCCAAGAATTGAACCCTGGGGTACCCCCATTTTTATTACAGATCCGAGAGATCTTTTACCGTTGACATCCACTCTCTGGATCCTTTCACTCAAATATGAAGTAAGAAGATCCAGAGAGGCGTTCCGGATTCCGTAGTGGCGGAGTTTCCTGATTAATGTTTCATGAAGAACGCAATCAAATGCCTTGGACAAATCGCAAAAAATGCCCAAAGCATCACATTTGTCCTCCCATGAATTATAAATATGTCCTAACAGTTCAACACCAGCATCGGTAGTTGAACGACCCCTTGTAAATCCGAACTGTTTATTATGCAGTAAGTTATGTTTATTGAAAAATGTTTGCAATTGATTTAATATAAGTTTTTCAAAGATTTTACTAAAGGTTGGTAGTACAGAAATGGGTCTATAGTTAGTGGGGTCTGATGTACTACCCGATTTAAACAATGGTATTATTTTACTATATTTCATTAGATCAGGGAACTCTCCACGATCAATACAATCATTAAAAATTAAGGCTAAAGATGGTGCTACAATATTTATAATGGACTTAGTAACGTCCACTGAATGACCCCACAGATCGGTGGTCTTCTTAACATTTAACGTATGAAAAGTTTTAACTATATCTTGACTAGTTACATATTGAAAATTAAATTCGGAATCACAAAGAGGAACGTTTTCTTTTAGCAAAGACTCAGCAGCAGCAGGTGACGAGTTTAGTGACTTAGTAGTAGACACAGGAATGTCAGCAAAGAAACTCTCAAAGGCTGTGGCAACTTTATCATCTGACTTTAAAATAGTATCTCCAATAGCAAGGCTGTATTCACTATCTCTGTTGCAAGTCTTTTCCCGTTTCACTATTAATAATGTTCCATGTCGTTTTAATTACATTGGTACTATTTTTAATTTTTAAACTCAAGTAATTTGACTTTGCCATACTACAAACCTTTTTAAATAATTTGGAATAATTTTTAACATAGAGATTAAATTCTTCAGTTTTAATATAAGTACGCTCATCATATAGCTCATACAGTCTCTCTTTCTACTCTTATGAATACCAAGTGTAGCCCAGTCATTGAAAGAAGCATTACTTTTAACAGAGATTGTCTTGGACACAAATGTAGTGTCAAAAAGTTTACAATATGTATTAAAAAAGTCATTATAGTTTTGGTTGGGATCATTATTGCTTGACAAAATTGGTAATTTACATAAAAGTTTATTTTTAAAGCTTTCTAAACGACTTTTGGTTTTAGGGGTAACAATTATATCCTTTTTAGTAACTTTTTTTGTTTACATTTGAAATTGTGACAAGTTGCCCGCAGTTATCCGAATCTAACAGGTTTATAATTGCCTTGTGAGTTGGTACAACATCGGTATATATGTTATCTAAGCAAGTGGCACTGGTGGGGGTTATCCTAGTTGGCTCCAAAAATATGTTTTCGGGGAGCAATCAAACAACGGGTTGCGAATTTTCTAGTAAATTAATATTAAAGTCCCCACATACAATAACTGACTTTTTAGAATTACAAATTTTATGCAACACTTCATCCATAACCTTCTCAAAACAGTCATACAACCCTGAAGGGGGTCTATACACACTTAATATGACAAACTGCTCCAATTCTATACAGGCTATTTCAATCGTCCGCTCAACAGACAGGCTTACAATATCTTTGCGGTCTTTAAATTTGAGATTATTGTTTACTAAGATTAATGCGCCGCCATGTATAGCATTCACTCTGCTGAATGCGCTACCAACCTGGTGATTGCTAAAGTTAAAAATGTACTGATGACTTTTGAGCCAATGCTCCGTTATGCAAAGGATATCTATACTATTATAATTCAGGAAAAGCTCTACTTCTAATTCTTTATTTAAAAGTCCTTGAATATTTTGATGCACCAGGTTGATACTGTTAAGATTTTTACAACTTTGGTCTGATTTATTATCCGGCTTCCTTAAATAATTGCAAGAGGTTGCCTCTATTGTCTCAATCTCTAATTTAAATGACTATCAGATCCAGCAACTGTAATCAAATTATTTAAAGAAGTACTGAATCTAGAATTGCATTGCTCAATAGAATCAAATTGTTTAGCTATGTTCTTGGCTGTAATAGAAAAATAATAAGATAAGGACATAGATAACTGTTTTTTACAATATTTTGAAAGATAGTACCTGTCTATAAAATATCTATCTTTTGTCAAATAGAATTTGTTGCCAATACAATTGTTAATGTCAATTAAGTGAAATAAATCATTATTATATGTCAGATTGTGCAATGTCTTATTAATATTAAATCTAAAGTAATTTTCTTCCTGTGGCAAACTTTTACTGTATGGTAATGTAAACAGTATAATTTTTCTTAAGTGTAAATTAGACAAGGTTGTATAATATTGCAGTAATTCTCCTTTGTTTAAATTTCCTCTGTTACCTATTAAAATTAATAATGTTGTGTCCGGGTTAAAATTATATCTAATTATTTCATTCATTATGTGATATAAAGAGCATCCAGGCATACAATTGTTTATTATTTTATGTCCTGGGTATTCATCTGTCAATAAGTGACCTAGATCTTTTCCAATCTCATCACAAAACATAACTATATCATTAATACTTTCTTTACATTTTTTAATGGAGTTCTTCACCGGAGTGTGCAAATCAACACATGGCTGCAAGGTGGTATTAATTGCTGTCAATGAATGGTCCGGTGTATGCACATTAGTTGTTGATTGACAGTGCTCACAGTTGTTGGTTTGCGAATTGACCAGGTCATTCATCGCCAACATATATTCCCTCATAAGGTGTTCAGAGGTATTATATTTACTTGTCATTGAACTTAACTTATTCTGTAGGTGGTCAAGTTTAGATTGCAGAGTTTCTGTGTCAATTTGGTATCTCCTAGTGCTTTGTTCCAGATTAAATGAATACATATCTAATTGTTTCAATAAATTCAATCTTTCTCTATTTAGTTTAACATTTTTGATGAAGAATTTTTGCCTTTTCACCATTTTTTGGGTTTTGACAATATATTTATTGATTTTTATGTACTTTTTAATTTTATTTTTACTGGTGACTGCCTTCACAGAATGAAATGATTTTGATTCATCATCACTTGTTAAATCAATAGTACAAACAGGATTTAGGGCAGAAACCATAGACGGGGCAATAGGCACCAATTCACTGAATAGACTCTGATTCAGCGAGGCAGTGATGTTTATATTATTAGTCTCCAGTTGAATTATTTGACTTCTGGCCTCTTGTAGCTGTTGTTTCAAAAACTGTTTGTCATCTAGAGCTTGCTCGTACTCTGTGCTACATTGGCTGAATCCGTCCACAATGGCTTGGAGCCTATCCCGGTCTTGTATGGCATCAGTGTATTGTATGTATATCTGAGCCATTTCTTTTTTTAAAGTTCTATTCTTTTCATGTACTTCTAAGAGAACCCTTTCATTCTCATCTATTTCCCTACTCAGCTGGTCACAGGACTGCTTAGACGCCTTCAATTCGCTCAAAGCCAGATTGAGTTCTTCTTGGCGAGCGCGGGCACTACGTGTCATAGTCATGATTGCAGCAAGTAAATTGAAAAGAAAGAAATCAGAAGAGAGTAGGTAGTTCTAGCAGCAGGTTAAAGACAGAACAGTTTAATGGGAAACATGAAAAGTTAAATCCAAAGCAAGTACTGTCACCAAACCAAGTAAGGTTATGTTTACGTTCTAAAGGTCATCGATATCAATAAATATCCGAATTTAGATGTACATTCATATGTTGCAGTTGTAATTGTGTCACGTAAACAATATAATAGCGAGTAAATATTGGAGTATTGTACCTGATATAAGATGACAATGCAGAGTTGTATGTGTGATGATGAACTGCATCAATATTTGCATGCCAAAATGGTAGAATGTACAAGGATTCTTCAACATTTCTGTAAACACCTTATTGTAAATACCTACATTCTGAGCAAATAAATGATTCATATAGTTTACAACCGTAGCTAACACTTTATCGAGCTTAGTGGCTTGTTTGATCTCATTGAATGAAACGGTTTTGTTGTGGCATCAAGAAAAAAGAAAGGAATAACTTTGTTCTCCTCTTCCTCTTTACAAGCGTGCAGTGAATGAGGTAACGGAGCCCTAGAAAAAAATCTGCTACTAAATTATTTTTAGCAGTTATATATTGTACCACATAGTTATAAGCCGATAGTATTATTGCGTATCTTTGTAGTCTTAACGCCGCAGTTACGGACACACACATTTTTCTTTCCAAATATGGATAGTAAAGTGAGAACAGTGGTCACGACTCCTCAGACACCAAAGGAACCCACAATTTCGAATGCGGAAAAAGATACTGTAGCGTCTCTGAACAACTGGATTAAGGGCTTCCAAACTTATGCAAATTATCACCGACACGAGTTGCTTTCCTTCGTACCAGAAAAAGTGTTGGAGGAAATAGACTATTCGTGGCCTCACTTTCCCCAAGATCATGATCTAGCAACGCAAATGTTGCAATTGAGACGACGTCAAGGGAGCGAATACTCTGCTGTGACTATCAACATGAGAATATCAACGGTTCTGTTTCGGCTTTCCTTAAGTTACTTCCAGAATACGGCGGTTCCGCGTACATGACCGTGAGCACCTTATATTAAATAATGATTATTTGTTGTATCATATACAACAATTGATAATTACTTAATATTAGGTACAGAGGCCAACTCCTAATTTATTTTTCTTTGTCAATAGTTAGTTTATATTAGTGAATAAGGTATGCTGTATTAATTTTTATTAGTAAGTTATTTTAGTTAATGCCACACGGTGGGTTTGCCTTACAATAATTTATATAACCGTGTCAAAAATTTGTTGTGTTTTTATACACCTTTTTCCATACAGTACTAGTATACGAACTTATACGAGTGAAACTTATTTATTAACGACGTTATCATAATAGTTAGCAAAGCTTTTAGTTCTCTGACAAACATTCGTTGTGGCGCTAGCGCTTTTAAATAAGTCCTTCGCATCATGTTTTTCTTGAATATTCCTGAGATTCCTTATCTCTGAAATGTACAGTTACATTTTTAAATATACTATTATCCCGAGAATGAGGCCACTTTAGCACAATCCTAACACTCTTAAAAACTGAAACAACAGCTTTTAAGAATACCAAGTTACAGTTGTTGTTCACTAAAGCAATATGTAATTTTCCTGTAATAATCCACAATTTCGGAACTTGTCCTCAACATTGAGAGATAAGAATGAAACAAGTTGTGAATCGTTCTTTGTCCTACTCATATGAAAAGAGGTCCCAAAATCGAGCCCTGAGCAGTACAACGGTGTTGTCATAAACTAACCAACAATGTTAGATCTGATATCACTACTATTTTTTCGTGAAAATAAGAAGAGAACCATCGTGGTTCGAGTGATTTTTACCCGCGTAGCGCATATTTTGATATTGAAATATCCAGTAGCAACTCATGATCAACCTTCTCGAATGCCTTTTGAAAGTTCACTTGAACTATAAATCTTTATTAAATTAGTTGAAATAGATCATTTCTAGACACACACGTGATGTTGTTGGATCATAATTATTGCATTGAAGAATCCTACTAATATTATAAATGCGAAAGTTTGTGAGGATGTATGTATGTGTATGTAGGTATTTTTGTTACTCTTTCATGCAAAAACACAGATAGTACACAGATAGTAATAGCCTTAATTAACACTGCTTTCAAGTGGAAGGACATTGTTTCTTATCTAAATCGTTAATGGTGTTATAGATCGATTTACTTAAGAAATCACAATATATTTATTTGAATGCCGCGTTCTTGTTAATCTTTAAGAAATACATAGTTCTAAATGAACTCGATTTTTTTAGTTTACCTCCTCAAGCCCATTTAAAATTAAGCTCAAAATTCTGAACCTTCATTTACCGTTCATCGAAGTTTAATTAAATGGCATTAGAAGTCGGTTTAAAAATTATAATTGGGTGACAGTTCAACTTATTACGAATACACAAAGATTAACTAATGATAACAAAAATAATGTTTAACTCAATGACTGACGATGGGCTTTAATGTTTTGAGAGTCATTAAAATCAAGATTAAACACGAAACTTTCGTAATACCATAGAAAATGTATCAATTGGCCTATCAAACCTTGAACCCAACGCTTGCTGACAATCACAGATATTGTTAAAAACAATAGTTTTGTAGCTGTACAATCCCTATTCAGTTCGTCTATCTGCAAAGGTCAGGGAAGCCTCATTACAACAGCATGTTTTCTATAGAACTCATAATCCTTATACATTGATTCATCAATTCTTTCACTTGGTTCTATTAAGACAATTGAAAATAAGTCTTGATTTAGACAAAATATAGACAGTATTTAAACTTAGTCATTCACGATATTCATCCTTTGTGCATTGGAATAAGAAAAGTTAGTTAAAAAAATTAAACATTCATAACTTTATGACAGTACCTGACTTTTATTTAAAGATACTGGCGCTTTTTGGTGAAAGGCGGCAAAAACTTCCGAACATCGACGGAAACACCCGAACTGGGTCTCATTTAGCCATGTGCAAGCGCATAAAAGCAGTGGTTAATACAAATGTCCATTTCAGTTACCCAGTAGTCGAACACGTGAATAGAAGGCGAATTTTAATAGATTATTGAAACGACAAAGATGAAAATAAATAGAAAATACTTAATTTACGCTTTTTATTTGGGCAGAGCTTTCCCTTACAATTATCGTTATAAACAGACACACCAAAATCACTGCTCCTCGCTTTTATATAGCTCGCCGGCTGGCGGCTATTTCACCCGCTCCGCTCAGAATTTGGCGGGGATGGCTCACGTGTGTAGGGCAGTGACGTGGCGAGCTGGACAGCTGGCTGGCTGGCTGGCTGGCTGGCTTGGCAGGCTTGCCTGGCATCGCTGGCGACATCTGGCGTTACAATCGGCCATCCTGGAACAATTGCTCCCGCAATGGGAACAACAAAACAGTGATTACAAGTCAGCTCAGAGCAAATGGCATATCGATAACATGGACTATAATTTAGCTGTCTAGGAGATCTACGAGATCTTCGTTTTCCTACTGTTGATTCACACTACTGGCGCTATCGGGTATAAAAGCAATGCTACGATATGGTCGTAATAAATCAGCGCATATTGGGCCTGTGAACTTCTTGTATCCTCTAAGACATTTATATATATTACAGCTATTATATATTACCTAAATCCTTAGGCAATAACACATGGGCCAGAATATAGATCATCTAACTTAGAATTAACCACGGACTGGAATTAACCTTATTGCAGCAAGGAGTTTGAGCCTGGCAACAAAGTACGTACTTACTAACTGTACCTAATCGCTTTTTTTTGTAAATTGTTACTATTTTTACGCCTTTTATCGCAGTTACGTTTCATTTTCTTGCTAGCTGTTCTAATTCGATTATAATATAGCCCTATTGCGTCTAGATCGCACTGACTCATAAACCAACCAGGGATGGAAACATCACATTCAGATCTACCTACACGAGCAAACATTAACTCGTATAAATTATAGCCTGCTAAATCATTAACAGTATTATTAATACTCCATATGACTTTGGTAAACTATTGTCCCAAATAAGAGAGGCCTCGCTAGGTTCCGTGGCTCTCAACGCATCGAGAATTGTGCAATTAGAGCGTTCTACCTGCCCATTACACCTAGGCCACGCAATAGCTGTTAACATGTATTTAACTACACACGTACAACAATAGACAAACCTGTAATTTATCTAGTAAATTGTAAAAAAAACAACAATTTGTGAACCTCACCAGGTAAAACATGTACGGACAAACTAAATTATAAGAACTTGCATGCTTAATTTGTGTGTAAACGCATGTTTTGAACAAATAAAATATCTTTATCTTTAACTGTTTTTCTGTTGCGAACTTCTTAAAGTATCTACTGGTAAAGGCCTTACCATGGACAGAAACTACGTGATCTGGGAAACTAAGTAAACTAGAAATGCGTTTAAACTCTAATAATCACAAAAACTGAATAAACCTTAGTTTAAACCTGGACTACCAAGTTCAGGCTTATCTGCGGAACCGCGGTTTAAATTTCTCCGTATACAAAACATAGATTAAACCTTGACCTGACCTAGTGCCGTTTTTTTTTTTGAACCATTGTCTAAACAATTAAATCTACAATTTTTAAATGCATTTTAGCTGAAATTAACATAAAAACAACAACACAATGAAAAAGTTACTATCAGAAACTTTCACACACATTTGACAGCTACTACTGTTAGACCATGGTTTATCACAAAACCACGACATGTAATAACGTTTGTGCAAACCGTTTTACGAGATTCAATCCTGGGTTTTTAGATAAACCCTTTTTTTTCGCGCTTTTATTTTGTAATAAGACGGTAATTGTCTTTACAGAATTAACAATACGTGTAGGCTTAGAAACAACGAATTTAGAGAAAGAATTTGTCAAAACTAACACTTATTGGCACCCCTTTTTAATTTTGCTCAAAAGGGCGGGTACATATTTGAATATCGAAGATTAAAATATCTACGCTTAAAATATCGATGTTCAAAATATCGAAAATGAAAATACCGATTAAAATCGAAACTCGAAAGTTTAAAATATCGAATGATTAAATTCTACGTCCAATATATCTAAAATAAATATCTACAAAAGTTACATCGAAAGATAGGTACAGATTATCGAATGTCCGAAATTTCGAACCTAACAAGGTAAGTCGACGGAGCCCCGCCTCGCGGGGCTCCTATTTTTGTTTGCAAGGTTTAAAGTTTGGCTCAACCGTAACCTGTCCGAGTCGGGGTGCCCGAAGTTCCGAGCTTACTTCGCTCGCTCTTGCATCCGAAGTCCGTCCAGCTACTTTGTTGGGTACTAATCAGTAATTTGACTCAAAGACGCAAGAGCGACTCACCCCGATTCGGATTAGGTTCGAAGAGTGCAACATCCTCTTCGTGTTATTATTTAAGCCTTGCAAACAGAAATGGAGCCCCGCGAAGCGGGCTCCGTTTTTGGTATGGTTTTTTTTTCGATTTTCAACTAGTAATTTTTAACGTAGGTTTATGAAATAAGATATTATGAACTGCGATGTATTAACGTTGATATTTTGAATTTCGACATAACATCTTTCGATAATTTGACATTTAGCTTCTTTACAACAGCCCATAATTATTACGGGTACATATTTGAATATCGAAGATTATATCTACGCTTAAAATATCGATGTTCGAAATTTTATCGAATGACCATAAAATCGCTTAAAATATCGAAAGTTTGAAATATCAATGATTAAATGATCGACGTCCAATATATCTAAAATCTATTTACAAAAGATATCGAAAGATCTAAATATCGAAGTACAGATTATCGCCGAAATATCGAACCTATCAAAGTTTTCGACAGCCCCGCTTCGCGGGGCTCCTATTTCTGTTTGCAAGAAAGTAACCTAATATCTTCGAACCTAACCTGTTCGGGGTGCCCCAAGTTCCGAGCTCTTCGCTGCTCTTGCATCCGAAGTCCGTCCAGCTACCTTGTTGGGCACTAATCAGTAATTTGACTTTGGGGCACCCCGATTCGGACAGGTTAGGTTCGAAGAACCCGCCATCCTCTTCGTGTTATTACTTTAAGCGGAAATAGGAGCCCCGCGAAGCGGGGCTCCGTATCCTTGGTAGGTGCGTTTTTTTTTTCGAGATTTCAGCTAGTAGGTATTTTTAACGTAGATATTATGAACTGCGATGTATTATACATATTTTGAATTTCGACATAACGTCTTTCGATATTTTGAATCTTCGACATTTAAATCAGCGACATTTTACGACGTTTACAAGCGTAGATCATTTTTCGATATTTTGTTACAATATATTTTAATTTTCGTATTCTGAACATCGACATTTTCAGGGTAGATATTAATCTTCGAATTCAACAGTTGTACCCTTATTTACAGTATCACTATCTGTGCAACTTTACAATAGAAATATACGTTGCACTCTTCAAAACCAACAGTTAATTTTTAAACGGCATCTATCGGATTCCTGCTCAAGGCGTTGATATGCTCTAAGCGCTTACCTGGTCTATAAAATAGTCAACGGCAATTTTAAAGTCTCGAATTGAAAGTCACCAGTAGGCAATGCGTGCAATAAGATCACGTTAGTCATTGTATCGCGAACTGCACTACAATCCGTAATTACACGGACATTTTTACACAACACAGATTCTAAAACTTCGTAATAACGCTGTGAAAAACACTTTTTTTTTTTGACTTGTAACGCAACTAAAATACAAGACAGAGCTCAAACTACCGCCTATCCGTATTAGTAAAAGAATACTTGCTATGGGTAACTTGCATGCATCCGTGTGAATTTCTATTGGCAAAACTAAGATTTTATACCATACCCACATCTCATTTTTTTTTTTTTTTTATAATTCCGTTAGTGGACGAGCCATTATTGCAAAATTATGGATGAACTTCCTAAAGTAGCTACATAGTCCAATGAACTGACGCACTTTGTGTATGTTACTCAGAACGGGAAATTGAGACACAGCTGCAAACTTAATTCACCCGGTTCAATGCCATGAACATAATAATTCATCACTAAATAACACAGCTAAATAAGAAATCCTGTTTTGTAAAAATTTACATTTACCCACATGTACATAATTAAATAAAAAATAAAAATCTGCGTTTGACCCCGACCATTTGACGACATTATTGGAGTTACTTTTATTTGATAATTTACTTTGAAATTACTAAACTATCTACGAACTTGTTAATTCAGCGCATAAAAACTGAGGGAGCGCTAAATGTATCTTTAGGATGGATGCTGAGTTTATGGGTACCCTTGGACTACATTCAGACTGGTGAAGTAGGTACTTCTTACCAGATAATTTAGTTTGCTTATCGATATTATATCGCACCCTTAAAACATAAATGGCACTAAACGAAAATGTTAATTTTACAGTATGGCCGTTTTAAGATTTTTTAAGAATTGAATAGGTGATATGGAACTAAAAAAATGTAAATACAGCTTTGTGATCGGCTTAAAATAAAAGTTTAACTAACGCTGTTTCAGTATCCAGTGGCATACAATAAAATTATTGATTATTTATCATTCGAGAAGCATTTTAAAAAAAAGTTTAGCATTGTGTCGGTTATAGTTTTCTAGTTATTCAAACTTTTTTGCTTAATGACCTCTAAATTGTTATTTTACCTACATTGTTATGATAAAAAAGACAGAAATAAGACAATATAACTATTGAAATGTTAGGTTTGACATAATTTTAATAAATCTTGAATTAACTTAGTCGATTAGTTGGACATTTTATTTCTTATACTGGCAACACCAATGTGAACGAATGACATTAAGAACTGACGTTGAGAGTTTTGGGGACAGACTCGGCCTATTTGGTTGGCGACCAGCATCGAATGCGGACGTATTACGAAGTGTACAAAGGAGAAAATACAACTACCCTACAAATAATTAATGTGAGTTTTATTATACTTTATTATCATATATTTGGAGTAAGTGTTATTACATTTCAGAAGTGGGATAAGCCCATGTGCTCTATTTTACCGCTTAGTTATTTTGTATCAGTTTAATTTTACAGTTTAAAGAATAAGTACCTTAGTGTCAAAAAAAAAACCAAGTGTCTGAGTGTCATACTAATAGTGCTATGGGATAGTGTCGTTATCGTTCCTGGAGTGCAAGGGGGACCAAAATTTGCTCATTTTTGAGCTACGACGGCCCGTTTACGAGATATTTTCAAATTTAAATATACCGCCACCGTCGACAGTATTTTGAAAGTGTTTAATAGAGTAGTTACATCGTTTGCGTTTACAAGTTGCAGAACGATGCCGCGTTCAAACGAATCTTCTCCACGGCGGCGTTTGAGGACGCCAAGCCATAGAGAAGCTGAACGTGATGCAGGCTCAAGCAGACGGAGCCGCAGTCGCACGCGCCGTGAAGGCGACACCTGTCGCAGTCGCAGTGGACTGCGTACTCCTGATCGAAGGCAAGGACGTGATAGTGCTAGAAAATTGGAACAGGAGATGGAACATCATCGGGAGCGCCTACGCGCTCTGGAGGGCGAGTTGAGCCGGGACCGTAGTCTTAGACGACGGGCTACACCCCTGGCCGGAGCTGAGCGCAAACAACCGCCCGCGTGTCAAAGGACGACGAGCTGGAGCAGCTGCGGGTCCGAGATAGAAGCCTACCTCGTGAACGCAGCCCCACAGTGCGAAGATCCCGTGAAGTACGTGATGGCGCTGACATCGCACCACCGACACCACGGCATACAAGGTCAGATAGTCCTACTTTTACTTCCAGGGATATTATGAACATTATAAATTCGATAAATAATGTTAAGTCTCAATCTCAGCCGTTAACAGAGGCATCCCCGACGCAAAAATTTAGTAGCAATAATAATAATATGAACACATAAAAATATTCTACCTAACTTTGACCCTTCTTCAAAGGGACAACGAATTGATATTTGGCTAAAGAAGGTAAATGAATGTGCCACTGTTTACGGCTGGGACGAAAGAACCATCATACATTTTGCTATGCAGAAACTGCAAGGATTGGCCAAAACGTGGTATGAGAGTCTGAACTCTATACTATTCAGTTGGAGCGAATGGCAAAACAAGTTGACAAGTGCGTTTCCATTTGAACAAAATTATGGCCAATCCTTGGAGGACATGCTCAGAAGAAAAAGCCAAAATTAATGAACCTATTGAGGTCTACTACTATGATAAACTGGCCCTCTTGAACCGGTTGCCTGTGTGACATCGAGGGCAAACGCGCAGTGGAATGTATCATACATGGTGTTGAGCGATATTAAAACAATGCGGTCTAGTGCCAACGCGGTGCGGTGTGCCCAACCCGATCAACTATTACAATTCTTAATGACTAATAAGGATATTTCTCAATTTTCGGATCGTGTCAATTTTAAAGGTCAATCCTCCTCACATCAGAATCTTCCAATAATAACAATACGATTAGAATTGCAAGAACGAATAGTAATAATAATACTCGCGATCTGTTTTGTTTTAACTGCAAAGAAGAAAAGGGACACCCCTACCTTAAATGTCCAAACCCTTAGTTCCAGTGTGAGAAGTGTCGTAAGTTTGGTCATAAAATTGAAAATTGCGTTGTTAAAGTTGGAAATGACAAAAAGCCTGAGAACGTGCAAAGAACAATGCGTATATTAACTTCGAAATCAAATTCAAAATTCATTAAAGAAGGTATTATAAATAACGTCCCAATTAAAATTTTCGTGGATTTTGGTAGTGATGTCACGCTTATCACGCAGTCAGTAGCTTCAGAGTTAGGATTGGCCTGCATTAGCCCTTCCATACCTCTGAAGGGTTTTGGAAGTGACATAATACATACTAAAGGTGGGGCTGAAGTGGAACTGAGTATTGATGGTGTAAAAGGTCATGTTATGTGTCAAGTAGTAGACGACAGACTTCTTGATTTACCCAGGCTTGTAGGACAGTCATTCACTGAACAGTCTCATGTCATAGTGTACAAAAATGCGGAGGAATTAAAATTTCTTTGACGATAACAAAATATATGAATTTCCGGGGCTAGATTTAGGTAATGATGCTTCGGTAACCGTGGCCGTTGCTTCTGATGTTGTCATTTATGGTCCAGCTGTAGTTAAGGTTGCGGCCAGTAGACACAACTAGAGATGGAGATATTTTATTAAGTGGGAAAGTGATAGGGAAGCCAAATCAGCAGTTTACAGTTAATGGGGGGGTGTGTACCGGGTCAAAGGCAGTTTACTTTACATTTATATCACGCCGTTGTCGCATTACTGTCAAATGAGGAAGTCGGTCATTATAGGACGGGGGTACCAAAATTGAGGTAGTTAGACATATATACGCGTCAGCAGATTCTATCGTAAACGAACCCGTTGCAATCGATGTTAATCAATTACAAATAGGTGCCACAATTAACGAGTCTCAGCGTCAACAGCTGTTAGACATACTCGTTAAGTACAAACACTGTTTTGGTACGTCCTTTAAGGAACTAGGGTGTACAAGTGTTGCTGAGATGAACATTGAACTTACCAGCAACCCGTCCCGTTGTGTACCGACCATACAGATTGGCACACAAGGAACGTGAGCAAGTTAGAGAAATGATAGGAGAAATGTTAGAGGCTGGAATTGTTGAGAGAATCCGTTTCAGAATATGCTAGTCCTATCATATTAGTGCGCAAAAAGGATGGCAAGCAGAGACTGTGCGTTGAATTATAGGCTTCTGAATTCCGTAACGGTGAAAGAACGGTACCCAATGGCAAATTATTGAGGACGAGATTTCCCGACTCTCGGGCCAGGCATATTTTATTTCCCTGGACATGGCTTCTGGTTATTACCAAGTGCCAATAGCCGAAAACTCAAAACCGCTAACGGCATTACGTAACCCCTGATGGCCAGTACGAGTTTAAGTTTAATCGTATGCCGTTTGGGTTGGCGAATGCGCCCGCTGTTTTCCAGCGGATGATGAAACAGAGTACTGGGATCGGCTAGGTTTACAGAGGCCATGGTGTACATCGATGATGTCCTTATTTATGGAAAGAGGAGAGCGTGGATGAATGTTTGGAGAGGTTTGAAAGAGTGATGCATTGTTAGTTAGAGAAAGCAAATTTGACCCTGAACTTGTCGAAATGCGATTTTCTTCAGGACAAGATAATATATCTCGGTTATGAAATAAGTGCTGCAGGCGTTCGCCCTGGTAATAAGAAGGTTTAATCTGTCCTGGATTTTCCTTGCCCGACCAATTCGCATTCAGTACGACAATTCCTTGGGTTAGTGGGGCTATTTCAGAAAGTTCATAATGAACTTTGCGACCCTGGCACACCCACTGAATAAACTACTTAGAGAAGATGCGAATTGGGTTTGGACCGAAGATCAAGAGGTGGCATTCAGGGCGCTTAAGGATAGGTTGGTCGACAGACCGATATTAGCGATTTATGAACCAACTGCTGAGACAGAGCTGCATACCTGCATGTTAAGTAAAGTAGGCATAGGGGGAATTTTGCTGCAGCGTAAGCATGCCAGTGATTCTTTTCAACCTGTGGCATACTATAGCCGGCAAACTTCTCCAGAGGAGAAAATTTTTCATGCATTCGAACTTGAAACCCTGGCTGTAGTCTGTTCGCTAAAAAAATATCGAGTTTACCTGTTAGGGGCAAAGTTTTAAAATCGTAACCGACTGTAGCGCATTGCGTTCACACATTTTCAAAACGGGACATGATTCCGCGAATAGCACGTTGGTGGCTTCTGTTACAGGAGTTTCAGTGCACTAGTAGTAGATATCGTGCTGGTACCAAGATGGCACACGTGGATGCTCTGTCGCGAAATCCGGTCGAATTGGTAGATTGAAACGGCCGAAATAGAACCAATACCCAAGTGTCATGTTGATAAGTAGCGATGACTGGCTACATACCTTACAAATGGGAGATTCGGAACTCCGACGGACTCGTGACATACTTACTGCCGATATGGACGCTGATAGCTTAAAACATATAAAAGAAAACTATCTGATTAAGGATAATAAACTTTATAAATGCCCTAAACGGGATAAAAATAATTTACGTTGGGTTGTACCAAAAGGCGCAAGGTGGCAACTTTGCGCATGAACCCGATGATATCGGACACTTTGGTGTAGGACGAGAGAAAAGACATTGCATTAGAACGCATAAGAGAAAACATTTGGTTCCCTAAAATGTCTAGATTTATAAAAAATATGTTCAGGCGTTGTCTTGAATGCGCATATTCAAAGAAAACTGCTGTAATGAGGGTCATTTACAACCAATCACTAAATAGAAGTACCCCACACCATTCACGTTGACCACCTTGGCCTTTTGTTCGTTCCAAGTCAGGAAACTCATACCTTTTGGTGATAGTGGACGCGTTCACCAAGTTCATTTTATAAAACCGGTGCGAAATACTAAGACACAAACAGCCGTAAAAGTTTTTGAGGATATCTTCTATACTTTTAGGGTCCCCGACCGTGTTTATTAGTGACCGTGGCACATGCTTTTACATCTCACGCGTTTAAACGTTTTTGTTTGGATAAGGGCATACGACATATTCTAAATGCAGTGGCAAGTCCAAGAGAACGAAAAGGAGTTAGGTAGAGCGGTACAACCGTACCATTCTGAACTCTTTGACTGCCCAGAATCTTAATTTTGATGAGAGGAATTGGGATGACAAAGTAGGTAGAGTCCAATGGGGTATGAATAATACTCGACAGAAGAGTACGGGTAGGACACCGGCTGAAGTCATGTTTGGATTAAATATGAACGCTGAGATCAACCCTAGACTTAATGAATTAGTACGGGAAAGTAGGGAGGAAATAGATCCAGATATTCTACGCGAATCGGTTAAAGATAAAATTGACGTAGAACAAGAAAAACAAAAATCCGCTCATGACAAAAACCAGCATCCTGCGCGACTATACATAGAACTTCGTTTGCAAATGATGGCAAAAGTAAAAAACTAATTTCACCTTATGTAGGACCTTATCGTGTGATTGCTGTGTTGGGTAACGACCGCTATAGACTGGCTGCTATACCAGGGTTATCTAGTACCAAAAATAAGCGCAAAACCACTGTAGCCGCCGATCGCATGCTACCATGGGTTCACGTGGCCGCATTAAATCTAAACGACGGTAATGATGATGATGATGAAGATGAAACGAATAGCGCTAACGAAGAAGACACGGATGTGTAATTTCGCTTACTTTGAAGATGATTAAATTTAACATTGCATAATTTTATTATCATCATCAACATTTCCAATAAGATAGCCGAATTGTGATTTTATAATGATTGTTACTATTTGTTTATTACGATTACTAATGGCACAAACTAGATAGTAATTAAAACTATACAAGTATTGAGGAATAAGTTATAATATGACTGTGTGTACAGTATACTGTTTTGATGCTTCAATTATACGAAAGTATAAGTTTATCTTGACATAATATATAAATGTTATGTATATAATTAAGTTAAGTAAGATCCTGTAATTAATTAGGTTGAGATTATGATGTGATTAAAAATGTAAAGTGTGCTGAACTTAAGTGAAACAAAATAATAAAAAAAGAGAGAAAACATATTATTGTTTGTGAGAGCTATTATTGATGTATTGATTTCCTGTGAGAAAGAGGGTTCACAAGGAATGTCACCTTAGTATGTGAGAAGGAGGGTTCACTGCTACTGTGACTTATGTATTGATATATTTAATTATACTTATCTATTTATTGTTTGTGAGAAGGAGGGTTCACAAGCAATATCACTTTAGTATGTGAGAAGGAGGGTTCACTGCTACTGTGACTTACTTATGTATTGACATATTTTATTTTATGTATGTATTTATTGTTTGTGAGAAGGAGGGTTCACAAACAATTTCGCTTTAGTATGTGAGAAGGAGGGTTCACTGCTACTGTGACTTACTTATTATTGACATATTTTATTTTATGTATGTATTTATTGTTTGTGAGAAGGAGGGTTCACAAACAATATCGCTTTAGTATGTGAGAAGGAGGGTTCACTGCTACTGTGACTTACTTATTTATTGACATATTTTATTTTATGTATGTATTTATTGTTTGTGAGAAGGAGGGTTCACAAACAATATCGCTTTGGTTTGTGAGAAGGAGGGTTCACAACCGTGACGATTTTGGATATTATTTATAAAATGTTTGCTTTAAATTTATTGATTTTGAGAAAGAAGACTTGTAAATAATTCAATTTTGCGAGAAAAAGAGGCCACTTTAAGTCAATTGATGTGATTTTTTTTTTTTTGGTTTTGATCGCCTTTATTTATATTTTATTGTTTGGCGATAAAGAAGTTTCGCAAATTGTGTGTGAATTGTAGCAATAATGTGTAAATAATTGTGAGTTCGGATTCGATGCTGTCACCTGTATCGGCCGAGTGTTAGGTTGTAGTTGCTAACTGGCCTACGTGCATGAGGACATGCACGACGTCAGGATGGTCGAGTGTTAGGTTTGACATAATTTTAATAAATCTTGAATTAACTTAGTCGATTAGTTGGACATTTTATTTCTTATACTGGCAACACCAATGTGAACGAATGACATTAAGAACTGACGTTGAGAGTTTTGGGGACAGACTCGGCCTATTTGGTTGGCGACCAGCATCGAATGCGGACGTATTACGAAGTGTACAAAGGAGAAAATACAACTACCCTACAAATAATTAATGTGAGTTTTATTATTTATTTATTTATTTATTTATTAAAACTTCAAGCAACATAAAAATGTACTTTGGCGGACTTAATGCCTGAGGCATTCTCTACTAGTCAACCAAGGGTAGAGGAGAGATAACATGGCAGGTGCACAAAAATATACAATTGGATAACAAAAGAAGAAATATAACTAAACATACAAATCAAGGTACTATAATAAATACTCATACAAATACATATATAATTATATATATGTCGTCGCGAGCAATTTCCAATTTGAAATTCAAGATGACAACATTATCAAAATAAGAATTCTATGCTTTAATTTCTTAATATTGGCAAACATGTAACCTAATTCTGATTGGTTGACCGAGTTGTACTGTGAACGCCGTGTGATGGCGCTACTGTTCTCCCGCCAAAACACGTGGACAGAGTCGATTTTTGAGAGATGCTTTATTAAAAATAGTGCATAGAGTGCAAGGATTCCCGCCACAGACTTGGTTGAGAGCGGACGATCGAAACTGTCAAGTTCACCGTACAAACCTTATTGCTAAATTATCTCAAGTTATTCCGCATTGTGAATATCCTGTGAACATACCGAATAAACGTGTGTGAATAAACGTGCGTGTTTTGTAACTAAACCTACGTTTTACTGGCTTGCCCGAGTACCCATTGACTGATCCCATGGAACTGATGGAACCTGCATGAAGAAACGATGATGATCACCACTTTCATCAACACGCCCACACATACTCCCACGCTTGCTCCATATCCCCTTCTGAGTCGATATATATATATACATACCTATATATATACAAGTAATAGAAAGGTGATAGAGATGACTCCACTAATGGTGCAGAAAGTAATACCGCAACTTCCGCTTAAATGCCAATTGACTGGAGGCCGTCCTGATATCAAGAGGAAGCTCATTCCACAGAAGAATGGACTGAATATGAAAGGAAGAATGAGTAAAATCAGAAGTATGAGAAGGACATAGCAAAAGAAGATTATTAGTCGAACGCAGATTCCTAGCGTGTGAAGAACAAAGGTATTGAAAATGAGGGATGAGATAAGAAGGGGGACTGGGAGAGTTGAGAAGAGAAAAAAGCATGGTTAAAGCCCGCAGATTACGTCTCTGCCGGATGGGCAACCATTTAAGCTCAGATCTGAAACTGGACACATGATCGTATTTCTTCAGATTGAATATAAACCGGATGCAATTATTAAGTAGCCTGTCAAGTTTATCCAGAAATACAGCATTCAGGTCAAAGCAGCACACGTCACCATAGTCGATTATAGGAAAGATTAAAGTCTGCACAAGCATGGTCTTCGTTTTTGCAGGCAGAAAGTTTCTCAGACGATACAGGCAACGCAAGGTCCCATTGACTTTTTGACAAAGACTAGAAACCTGATTTTGCCAGCTAAGCGTCGAGTCAAGATGTAAACCAAGATCTTTTACACAAGGGCTGATGGGGATTACATTACCATTAAAAATAATAGGAGGAAAAGAACCAATCCCCACCCGACCCATCATGCGCGAACTACCAATTATAATAGCTTGACATTTTGAGGGATTCACAGTGACCCCAAATCTATCGGACCAGTCCTTGACAGCGACTAAATCACGGTTCACGTCGCCTATAGCGTCCGACAAACTCTCCACTCGTGCTGCCGCATACAATTGAAGGTCATCGGCATACAGATGATACGAACACTGAAGACATTGAGTTATGAAATTTATGAAAACGGAAAATAACAATGGAGAAAGAATACCGCCTTGAGGAACACCAGCAGCCAGGCCAAACCAACTCGACGAGCTCTCGTCAACACGAACCGACTGCTGACGTCCTCGAAGATATGAAGAGAACCATTCCAGGGCCTCAGAAGAAACCATCAGATGTGATAGGATAGAAAGAAGGATATCGTGACTGACGGCATTAAAGGCATTGGAGAAATCAATTAAAACCAAGACTGTAACTTTGGTGTCCTCCATCGCTTTTCTAATGTCACCAGTCACTTTGAGGAGAGCAGAGGTAGTACTATGTCCCGGCCTGAATCCAGACTGAAAAGGGCTCACAAGGTTATTCCGATGAACAAACCCTGAAAGCTGCTTGTGGACACAGGCCTCCAGTACTTTGGATAGAAAAGGAAGGAAAGAAATTGGTCGAAAATGATTAGGAAGGGAAGGATTAGGGATTTTGGGGAGAGGACGAACGTAGGCCATACGCCATACGGATGGGAATTGTGCGGAATAAAGGGAAAAATTGACAATGTGGGAAATTGGGGGTACAAGGAGGTGGAGGATTAGAGTGACCATGTAACGACTGATGCCGTCAACACCCATGGCCTTGGATTTGATGGATAGGATAGTCTTTCTGATTTCATCCAAGGACACAGGGGAAAAGTGGAACTGTTCGGTAATAGGATCGGGTAGGCCAGTAATGAAATCAACCGTCTGGGCTGACAATTGAGAACTCAAATAGCTGGTTGAGGTGAAGTGACGGTTGATGTCATCCAACCCAATTGTCTGTGGAAAATCAAGATGACGTGATCTACCGATCCCAAGAGAGCCAAGAAATTTCCAGACATCAGCCGGAGAAGAAGAAGATATATTTTCGAGAATGTGGCGGCGTTTAGCATTGCGTATCACCTGATTACACCGATTTCTTGCTGCTTTGAACATGTTCCTATTCTCAACACAGCGGTCCCTTTTAAATTTTCGAAAGGCCCGATCCCTGCACCTCATCGCCAATCGAACCCCAGCCGTCATCCAAGGAGCTGGTGGACGCTTGAGTTTAATCCTTTTTACAGGAGCATGTCTGTCGAAGAGAGCCAGAACCATCCGATTAAACAGCCCTAGCTTATCGTCGACAGTTGTAGCTTCAGCAAGACTGTTCCAATCTGTTTCCGCCGCATCCTGACGCAGCTTCTTAACATCCATGCGGGCAAAACAACGCATGTGCAGTACTTTAGGAGGGACTTTTGGCGGTTTCAGGTTATAGGACATGAATATGAGGTCATGATTGGAAAAGCCAGGCGCAGGACACTGACCATGAAGGGAAACAAGGGAGGGAGAGGAGGTAAGGATTAGATCAAGCCAAGTGTCATCACCTGAGACATTGAAGTGAGTGGGTTGCAGAGGAAGGACATGAAGGCTAAGGGAAATCGGAACGAAGATAGATAGCAACCCCACCCCCTCCCTTACCAGTTCTGTCATTGCGAATAAGAATAAAACCAGGGAGAGGATAGGTGGTAGAGAGAAGATGAGGTTTGAGCCAACTCTCAGATACCAGGACGGCATGTACATTAGCGTCGGAAAAGGTGTCATAGAGATCACTAAAGTGACTTGGGACACTCTGGGCGTTGACATGGCAAATATTAAACAAATGATTTTTTTTGTTGATTAAAGTTCCGACGCAGAATGTCACGAGGAGAATCAGTCAAAGACTCAAAACTAGCATTAGCGGCAGAGTCGAAGGAATCATTAGCGGAGTAAAAAGATTCATCATCAGATAACATAAAATAAAATAAAAAAAAAATAACCAAATATAAATTAAATATAGCTTAATTCTAACCTAACGGTGCAACACCATAATCTATACACCACCCATCAGCAACACCAGTCTAATACACTTACATAGAATTTTAAATTAACAAAAACTACAGATTTTAACATTATGCGCCCAGAGGCGCATTTTTAAACACATAATATACAAAGCAAAGACCAAGCCCTCCCCAGCCAAATGTAAACTAAAAGACCGTCGTTAAGAAAATAAAAGAGGAAAACACTAAATTTCACCAAGAATTAAGTAGATCTACAACAAGGATAACAATAGAGAAATTCAAATTTTAAACAAAAACAAAAAAGAAAAAAAAACAGTTGACACTGCTCAGTCCACGCTCCATATCAAGTAATTAATCATACAGTCATGCTTTAAATCTATGACATTTAGAACTAAATACAATTTCCGAACAAAGCATGGGACGTCACGATTTCAAAATTGACAAACAAGACAACTGACAGTGACAGTTGACAAGTTGACGCAAAAAGAAACAAAATATTGTTACGTTAACTACAAACAAATAACAAAAACTAGACAAAAAAAAAACATTAAAGCGGGTACACAAACACACACAAAAGTTGCGTAATAAGTGAACTTGTGCCGTCCAAATAAAAGTTATGAAAAGACATCAATCAACCGACAATCACTTAACAGTTACGCACTTCGCTGTCGCCTCCCGATGCACCAGACGAATCTCCTGCTCTCCCAGGGTACCGTGTCAACAGGGGATTGAGCTCCTCCACCGCAGTAACCTTATGCCGAGCTCCATCAGGGGTTCTGATGTTAATAACCCCATCCTGTGACCAGCAAGACTTCATCCCAAAATGCAAGCGCGCCTTACTGAACACAGCCTGCCTAACCCCGGTTAGGAACTCCTTGACCGTGACTGTGGATCCCTTCAGTGCAGCTTTCGCCTTCCATACAGCAGATCGAAAATCAACATTAGTAAACCTCACCAATATTGGCCGACTGCGTGTGGGACCCCGGCTGGAAGTCCCAAGTCTGTGGCACACCTTGATGGACGATGAAGTAATGTTGGACAGGCCCAGCTTATCATTGATGATCCCCAGCACCAGAGACCGGCAATCCTCCTCATCGGCCTCCGCAAACCCAGTGAAAATGAGTGCCTTCTTGCGTGAACGTGTCTCCATTCCATCAATTGCTCTGGAGCACTCGGTGATCTGCTTACGTAGAAGTCCCAGCATACCGAACATTAGCTCCTTAAATGTCCGGAGCTCTTCACGGACCTTCGCCACTGTGTCCTTAGCGGGACCTGCACACTGGAGCTGCGCCTCAAGGTCGTTCATCTTACTCATGAAACACTCCTCAAGGTTCTTCTGGGCCGACTGAATGTCATCTAGCTGAGACATACTTAAGTCCAACTCAATGAATTTGATGTGAAAGGTGCAAGTATTAGTGATGGCTGGTAGGCGGTGTAGTTTTAAGTGCTATACAACATAGATAGTTTCACCAACATATGTGGAGTATCTAGGTAAGTTAATATAACTACTTGAACACTAATAACTTAAAATAAATACTGTATTATATTTAAAACTGATTATTAAAATAGACGATTAAAAAACGCGTCTTAATTTTTCTACACCTACCGCCGAAAAAAACTATTATTATCATATATTTGGAGTAAGTGTTATTACAGAAATAATAAAGAATTATATTAATTTGGCACATGCTCAGTTTTCGGTCAAAATTACCACACGTTTAAATCAAGATAAAAGTGTTAACAAAATAACAGAAACTTCGTCATTTTACCATTTAAATAACATTAAATCTCAAAACAAACATACATAACGAAAACTTCTTCATACAAATCAACGTTTTTTTTTTAAAGGCGGTCTCACTACTCTACCTACCTAGTTCAAAACTCTGTCACAGTAGAAATTATTACGTGTGTCATTGGTTCTTTGAGTACTTTTATTGTTGGGTGTTTGGAGTTTGTATAGACAAAGCTGAAGCTGAACTGGATAATGTGCTTGGGGACGAAGATGAGGACGAGCTGGACGATGACAACGAGATTGAGTTCGATCTCCGGCATTTTTTTTTTCATGGATAGTATGTTGTATCATCGTCTGAGGCGAGACAAAGGTCACCGTCGTCAGTGTTAGTTTTGTCATGGTCAAAAACCATGATATTTCACCTGAAATCGAGCCATATAGTTCATGTGTCCGCGAGCGTCATCCCCTCGTGGAGAAAACAGGGGAAAACATTATTCAGTGAGATGCAGGATCATTCAGAGTAAAAGGCGTGCGTAAAAAAATACGAAACGGCCTTTGGAAGAAGGGGTTTTATGAAAAAACCACTGCATCAATCAATTTCAAATGAAATTTATGGAATTCTTCGATAAATGTGCTGTGTCGGTATGGACTTTGTTTTGGAAATTTGATGCTTCTTTAATTTCTAATTTACCCCCAAAGTTGTGTTAAAATTAGCAATAAAAACAAATCTTTGGAAGCTCGTAACTTTTTAATGGCTTATGATTTCAACATTTTGCTTTTGTACAGACAAAATTAATAATGAGACCGAAACGATACCATGTTTAACTTTGGATGTACCTTGTCCAATAGTTGAGTAAAACCTCAACGAAGTTTCTATGGAAAAAATGTTGAGTTGTTTCACCTTAAGGGTGAACTTGTTAAAATCGGACGCACTCATTGTTGAAAGGGGTTCAACAATATCGGAATTTCTTTTAGAAGCATTTTTTTTTTTTTTTTTTTAGCGTGGTAAAATCATCAAATGAGTGCTCCAACCCCGGGCAGGGCGGGAGGGACTGTCAGACTTCTACTGACTAAAATCCACGGTGTCCTTCATAGCCTGTTAAGTTCCGGGGTTACGGTAAGGGAATAATCCCGCGACCCCGGCAGGCTTTGGCCCTCTGAGAGGGGGGCCCCGTCATTATGCTGACGCTCTTTGAGGCGCGCGTGGGACACAACGCGCCGTCGACCCGGGCATGGTCCTTGGTCGGGCAGCGAGTTGCCCTTTACTCGCTGCCCGCATGCCCGCGCCTACGGTGGCCGGAGATCATCTAGCGACGTCCGTCGCCGTGGGCGCCTACCACTGCGGCTGGGGTGGAGGGAGGACGCTGTCCTCTCTCGCTCGCGGCCTGCCTCCTCCTTTACGAGCATTACTGCCTCGCAGAAGAAGCTGACCGCTTCCCACTCCGTCTCGCCCCGCAGCATGGCCGCAACCAATGCCGGGCGCGAGAGGTCTCCGCCTATCGCAGCCGTGAGGACACGTCGGTGCTCCGCCCAAGCTGGGCAGTCTTGCACCGTATGCTCCACCGTGTCCTCCGGGCGATCTTCGCAGTGGTGACACCCAGGCGTCTCCTCCTTTCGCATCAGACACAGCTGGTACCTCCCGAAACTTCCGTGTCCGGTGAGGACCTGCGTCAAGCGGTAGGTCAGGACGCCATGACTTCTCTCCAGCCACTCCTCAAAGAGGGGTCTTACCGCCGCAATTGCGGCGTGCCCGGCCGTCGGTCGCGACAGTCGTTCCTTCCATACTGCCCTGAGATCGCGCCGGAGGTCTTCGCGCCGCGCCTCGACTTCATGGAAACGCTAGGCTTAACTTATTTATTCTTATCATAGATTTTTTTTTTGATGTAGACATACGTATGACTACATACATACATGTACACTAGCAACAGGAACAGGATAGGCCTTTTGCGGTCCATATCAAATCAAAACTGTAATTCCTGTCTTTTGATACACTTGCTGATCATAGGGTACGTACACGACGCCGTGCCTCGGCACGGCGCCGTGCCGCCGCACGGCACATGGCGCGGCGCCGGAGACATGGGGACACGCCCTAAGGTGTGTGATTATTTTATGCTTAAAACTGGGTAAGTATTGTCATGTTTAACCAGTTATTCAGCTGCTGAACAGAAAAGAATTTTTGGGCTTTTATTAAGTTTTCACCTGCATAACAGTGTGTTTTAAACTAACTTATTAAATTTAACGCATCACAAGTATGTATAATAGCGCAAATAACTTAGTATCAGCTTATTTAAAATCTATTAAGGCTCTTATCCAAATTAAAGACCACAGGTATGTTCCACCAGCGCAAATAGCATAATATCAGGTTTGTTAAAATCATTTAAGTTGTAAGCAAATTTTTCATCACGATGAATCGAAAATCTTGGAAACACCTCAAACGTAACGGAAACATTAAAAGAAAAGTGACAAAAGAATATCACAGAATAAAAAACTACAATCCAAGTGTTTGCGACAAAAGTGACCTACAACCAACATCACTATCATCTAGCCAGCAAGAGTTGCTGTCGGGCAAGGATTCCGTACATGAAATTAATCAAACGGGTACGTATTTGAATATCGAAGATTAAAGTACCTACGCTTAAAATACCAATGTTCAAAACATCGAAAATTCGATTATACTAAATTATCGTTTGAAATATCGATTAGGTATATCAAAATGTCGAAAATTGTTACGCTTAAAACGTCGAAGATTGATTAAAATTTCGAATAATAGAAAGTATTGAATGACATTATGCTTAAGTTCAAAATATCATCATTTAATACATCTAAGTTCATAATATACATAGTATACGTTAAAAATACTTAAGTACAACCTAGTTGAAATACTGAAACAAAATTATAGGTCTGTACGTAGGTAGGCAGTAAGAGTGTATTCATAAATGTAGGTTGATGTTAGTTAAATTGTGATTTGGCATTTACCTACAGATTAGAATTAATTAGAATTCCCAAAATTTAATAAGGCTTGCTTAACCATTCGATACAATAAACTTTTGTTTGTTTTAATTTTCGGTTTTGTAGTCGTTCGATATTTCCATTTTCGATTGGAGAGAGATGAGAAAGATTTGAATATGTATTTAGAAGATTTCATTTCGGAAATGAGTATTTTATTGGCAGAAGGTATTACAGTAAAAGGAAAATCAGTTATCGTTTCAATAAGATGTTTTATTTGTGACTCTCCAGCTAGGGCTTATGTAAAAGGTGAGTAAATAATATAAAAATAAATTTAAATTAAAAAAACCGTGGCACATTTAAAATTAAACAAACAAGAAAAGTGAGTGTATAAAAACCTGGGAAAAAAAACTCAATGGCCGTGGATGGTATAGCAATTTGTGAGCTCTACCAAAGGAAATTATTTGAATTCGAATCCGAAATGAGGAGATCCGTAGACGAACTAAAGTCACCGATATAGCCCACCGGATTAGCAAGCTGAAGTGGCAATGGGCAGGCCATATTGCTCGCAGAGCAGATGGCCGATGGGGTCGAAAAGTGCTAGAGTGGAGACCACGGACTAGCAAGCGCAGCGTAGGACGTCCACCAGCAAGGTGGACAGACGACCTTATAAAGGTCGCCGGAAGACGCTGGATGCAGATCGCTTCCAACCGGTATCTGTGGAGATCCAAAGGGGAGGCCTATGTTCAGCAGTGGACGTCCTATGGCTGAGATGATGATGATGGCCCACATGACAAACCATCTTTAGCAGAATTGCAAAGACTGAAATGTAATAAGTGACACTCTGACTTAACAATTGGATTTTCATGTCCTAATTTTCCCACCACCAATTTTCTTATAAACGAAGCTACAAGGAATACCTACTCTTAATTAAGTCATCAATATTCAGTTTCAGTACACTTTCATTTGAGACCTAACTGGAGTATTCCCCACTTTCACCCCCACAACTTTTAAACAGCTCAACCGATTTTCATCAAACAGTGTCTAAAACACTTGCACATACCTTTTATACAAAATAAACTAAATTAAAGTCGCTATAGACGTTCGGGCACTATGATGCCACAGATAGACAGACAGACACATCAATCTTATAACACCCCTCTCACTAAGTCATATCATGATGACAATATCTACTGAACAAATTAGGGGACTATATTTTATTTCAAGGTTGATGCTACTTTTGTTTTATATATTTTTTTCAGGTGTTTGTAACTTCAATGGAAAGCACGGATGTTTAAAATGTGTGACAGTAGGTGAGTATTCTCACCAATCCCACACTGTCGTGTTTCCTGATAGTAGATGCCCAGATAGAACAGACGACCAATTTCGTAAGAAAATGTATGGCTTACATCATAAAGCAGATTCTCCTTTGCTACAACTACCCATAGATATGGTCAAAGACGTGCCAGTCGCAGATTCTTTACATTTAATTGACCTAGGAGTAATGAAAAGATTAATGGTCGGGTGGCGTGATGGGAATTTTGGCAAATATGAAACCAAGTGGTGCTCAAGCGATATAAATAATGTTACAATGTTTTTAAATCACCGCACATTGCCTTCGGAAATTCATCGATCTATGAGAGGGTTGGATCAATTGGCTCACTGGAAGCACAGTATAAATATCTACAGTAGTGGATCTCGGCCGCATGATAGAAATAAATACCTACAGCCGCGCGGTACGTAAACATGCGCTAGGGCTGTTCGATCCGACGCCCGTCTCTAGCATTTTAATTACATTTGCCTACTTTCTGTATCTATTTAGTTTTGTGATTGTAAATATACTTTTCTTACATCAGTAAACAAATAAAATATTTGTTATATTGAATAGGAAGGATTTAACACAAGCGTAAGTACCTACCGTATCATGATTCATTCAGAACTGTCTATAACTTACCTATTTCATTCGTTTCAGTAACTTTCCTTTAGTATATCCACTGTATTTATTAATTCAAATATCCCTTTTTTTAACGTTAGATAATAGAAAATATTTATCCATTAAAAAGTCACACATTATGTACCTACCTGCCAGCTACTAGTACTTAAGTATAATTATTTTATAGTCAGTACTTTTCAGGTATTTAAAAAAAAAATTATGACTGGATACGTTATTGACGAATTCATACACCCAAAAACAGCACAATATTTCCTATTCGTCATATTAAATTATGTCCATGAACTGATTTTGTTAAAAAAACAACACACCGTCCGTTCATCACTACGGTACGGCCGTGACTGTCAGCGCCCCGAGCGCGCCCCGACATCGAGTCACGTGGTATAGCTTGCGTTTCGTCCGTTTGTATGAAGATCAAATACTGTTAGATATTATTACCGTGCTGGAAGGCCTCAAAATATAGATCATTTTTATACTATTTGAGTATTATTATACTGCCACAGGTGCTGCCTGAAAGTGCTTATTCACATTTTTTATGTTTATTTTGCGGTATAACTATATGTTCTTCCAAGAATTATGAAAATCTATTGCCGTTAGCAAAAGAACTCTTATTATATTTTGTTGAACATTATAAAGATCATTATGGTGCCAGTTATGTTACTAGCAATGTACATAACATAGTTCATGTGATAGATGAAGTCCAAAGATTTGGACCACTTCAGACTTTCAGTGCATATCCATTCGAAAATAAGCTATACTTGATCAAAAACATGCTTAGAGAAGGAAAAAATCCATTGAGGCAAATAGCAAATAGACTTAATGAAGAAGTTGGAGTACGGCAATACATATCCAGTAATGAAAGGAAAACCAAGGATGATTTTGAAATAAAAAATACCAAAAACAAGACTGAAATTCAATTCAAGGAATTCAAACTGAACAACACAAGCAAAGACAAGTATTTTATGAGCATGGGGAATAACATTATAGAAATAGAGAACATATTTAAAGAAGCTGACAATGTATATTTACGTGGTTTTGTGGTTTCAGACCTGACTGATGTTTTTGACAAGCCAATAAAGTCAAGTTATTTGAACGTTTATAAATCAAAAGTATCAACTAAAAAACGCGCCTTAATATACCTGTCTCCTCAAGACGTAAAATTCAAATTAGTGGTTAATGAATACAGGAATGAGTTGTTCTTTGTACCTCTTTTGCACACATTACCTATAGGTTAGTTCCAAATTAAAACAAAACTTTTAACAATCTTCTTTTATTTTGGTATAAAAAGATAATCAACAATTACAAAATCACGAGATTACTCCCTTCAAAATCACAAACACGAGATTACGCCCTTTCAAAATCACAAACACGAGATTACGCCCTTTCAAAATCACAAACACGAGATTACGTCCTTTCAAAATCACTGTTTCGTAACCATTAAATTCGAATTCATATTTAAATTCAAATAACATCGTTTTCTACTCTAGTCTAATATCTAGCCAGAAAGATCGAATGAAATAGCAGCGTTCGAGTCTTCCGTTTCTGGAGTGGAAGCTTGAACCAATAGCAGAGCGTTATGCAAGCGCTCAAACGTCTCGTCCAATCACAGGCCTTCTTGGCCGCGCTCCTAGCGCCCTCCAATGGCGCGTAGTTGTGTGTAAGATTCACCGGCGCACGAAAACGTGCGATCGTAACAATAAAATCTAATATAAGGACCTTTCTCTGTATTTTGCGTGTGTGAACGTGTGCGGAACAATATTCGTCCTCCTCAAAGCCCAGGACAAGAACTTTTTCCAACCTAGCGCGCCTTAAACGACGTAACACAAAACGAGACGCAGCGTGGGAGCTCCCAGCTAGGTACACCAGCAAGTGCCTCCTGGACAAGACGTTCGTGGCTAGAGGTAAGAGTTTTCTTTCTTTGGTGACGGACTTCTTGAGCGTTGCAGCCCATTCGATCCTTATCCAGGCTGCCCCCAAATGGGCAGGTAACGTCTTCCTGCCACAATCACAAACACGAGATTACGCCCTTTCATAATCACAAACCCGAGATTACCCCCTTCATAATCACGAACACGAAATGACTCCCTTCAAAATCACGAACACGAAATTACTCCCTTCAAAAATACAAACATGAGATTACCCCTTTCATAATCATGAAAACGAAATTACTCCCTTCAAAATCACGAACACGAAATTACTCCCTTCAAAATCACAAACACGAGATTACGCCCTTTCATAATCACAAACAGGAGATTACGCTGCTACATGAATGTAAGTGACTGATGTGGTGGTCACGTTTTTTCTGTTGCGCACTTCAGCCACAATAACTGCTTCTGAACTACATTCATATCAAGGCATTTGTGGCATGTCTGTGGCTGTCGCCTTTGTAGAAAAAAACATGATTGGTATTAAAAACTCAGTCTAACAGAGAAATTCTTCATCGTCTTCTTCTCCAATTAGTCTGTTATCTTTTTCATTGATATTTTTATTACTCGTTTCTGTTGCTTCTGAATATCTTTCACCATTATTCTTTTTGTTATTTGTACCCTTCACCCTGAATTTTCTCGCGGAAGCGCGAATGCTTCTAGTCTGTTTTCGTTTTAATGCGTTTCTCAAAACATTCTTAAAAAAAATTTCGTTGTCTTGTAAGGTATACCTTGGATCCCAGAAGTTGACCATCTTGAAAAAAAAATGTATAACGTTTTTGTAAGCCATGAATCCTATTTTTACATCAGATGAATTACGACTGCCCCCAGTCCAGGAACATTTGCATAAAAACTCCTTCGTAAACAATAAATCCAGCAATCTGTAAGCACAGTTATTGCCATTTCCCTCTAATTTAGAACATACAATAGAATATTGTTGTATGCGCTTTTCGAACGTTTCTTTGTTTGATAGTTCAAGATCAAATATATCTAAATTGCACTTATTATCTATAGGTTTAAACATGAAGGATTCCGCTTCTATGCCCTTCGCTTGGCCTAATGGCGACACAGTTGAATTTGATGTCAACCTATATTTCATTTCTTCAACTTGAACAGATAGCGCTGCAATGCTTTTAATTATCTTATCCTGATTTTCCATTATTACTTGTTGTATGCTATAAACACTGTTTATGCCTTCAGCTAGTGATTGATGTGCATCAGCACTTATTGATTGCTGAGGGATATATTTTGCAAATTGGTTTGAAGTTTCTTCGACCGCTGCATACACAACTCCGTCTTCTGAAATTACTTGATTAGACGTATGTGTTGGGTCTTCTATAGTATAGTTGGCCGCAGGATCGGTCTGCAACAAAAGAATTATTATATTAATTTGTATTCCACTGCATTTAAACTAACCAGTATCGAGTAAGTAGGCTAGCAGGTGCATAGAATAAAAGAAATGAATCTTATAATAGTCTCAGATTAAAGAAACAGTCAGATAGAATGCTTAGATTTTAGAACATGCGAATGAAGCCACCAAAGCATAGTTAAAACTGTCTGTTTCTTAAATCAAATCATAGATTATAGTACATTATAGATAATAATAACTAGTGTTCGGCCGGCCGGTGCGAGTAGTAACAATAGATCAAAGGCATGCCGCGCCGCGCCGCCCCCCTCGAACGAACTCTCCGTCCCGCTTCCTCACGCTAAAGTTCTTGTACCTATGTTTGTATGGACTATGGACCCTTTGGAAATAGCCTATACAACATTATTTTTAGTATATGCGAATCCTGAATATAGTTTGTTCAGAATCAGTAACTGAATCGATTCCAATAATTTTTACACCATGTTATAATATTTTGTCCCAAAATTATTTAAAAAAGGTTACTGGTTGGACACCTATCCGCAATCATACACAAAAAAGGTTACGGGAGGTCAGCGATCAGCTGAAGGCGCGCGCGGCGGCTCGGCTGTGGCGCACAGGCAGCGGGGGGCAAGGGAATACAACCCCGAACCCCACCTTTCAGTCGTCCGGTAGCAACAGTCGCATGCGTCTGTGTCACGCTTGCGCTGCGACACAACGCGATACGCGAAATGATATGTAGTTAATTAGTGTAAAGTATGACTGTGTTATTTGTGATCGTGAAAAATATACTTTTGGTTTCGGAGCGTGAGAAACCGTTAGGGTGAGTGGGGGTGAGTCCCCACTCACCCTATTTAAAACTACACTTAACTCAGGATTTTGACTGAGAAGAAAAATGAGAACACGCACTGCCGATTTGGAGGCGACTTTATTCTGCTTCTAAAAACGTACAGGGCTCACTCGGTGGGCATAGACCGCTGAGTTTGCTATTGGCTTCCTATTACTAAGCAATGATATTATAAAGGCATAGATGCGTTATACACGTACAAAGCGACGGAAAAAACTGTGCCGCGCCGAGCGGCAACACAGATACACACTTTTTTATTCACACATTACATTTCACTACAAGTAAAAAGGATAGCTTGATACAACGCAATAAGAAAAAAGTGACAGCTAGATTAACAAACAGCGCCACGCGTCATCAATCCCCCCGAACGTCAGCGTCTCCTCTCGCTCGCACCCGTGCTCGCACTCTTTCTTTTACGACGCCATATTTATAGAAACGTAATGTTTTATTTGTGAAAATATTAAAGATAAATAGTATATTTACGAATGTTATGTGGTTCTTTGACTTTTAGAAGTCTTGCATGTTTAATTTGTACAATATTTCATCACACACGACGGCATTTTAGGTAGTTTTGAGTCACTTTTACTTTTAATTCAGTCTGTGGTACGTGAAGTGCCGCTGGCAACGTCGCACTGAGATCAAGATGTGTGAATCAGCCTCATTTGAGCGCAAACGTTATTGAGCGCGTATGACGTATCTACACCTTTTTACTTATAATATCATTGTTACTAAGGTAGAGACACAACATACGTGCTCAGCTTAATCTAGAGCAGACGGGTGAGGTGTATTCATAACTCCTCCGACCCTAAGTGCGAAATTATCGGAAGGTTCGATTTGAGAATCTTTCCGACAATTTTGCCAATATACTAGACATTTAGGCGATTTTAGCCAGGTTATATAAACCAAAAATGTAAGAAAACTAAAAATAATTAACCCTAAAGTGATATATCCTAAATTTTCACTGAAGTTAAAGTCTTTCTTTCCATTCAAAACGCTTTCGATCACTTCACTATGTTTTAACGAAAAGGCTATATATTTCACTTCATCTAAACTGATTCCTTTCATATTAATTACACTTGATTTGGAGAGACTGGCATTCACGTGCAGCTGGGGTAACGTGACAATAGGAATCTTCTCCACAATTTCTAACTCCATGAAGATATGACGGTGAAGGTGAATTCCATAAATTTGCAGGTCACAGGGCTCGTCCATTGTCACCAGGTAAGTACCGAATACAAGTTGTTTAGTGATCTCCTCCCCGCATTGCTTTGTCAGAGTTGTTCTCAATCTACTATAAAGGAGCCAACTAGCTTCGTGGACTTGCTGGACCCTGACTTCCTCAATTTGTATCTCACGTTGTTTACATGAAGTGTGGTCATCTTCGAACTTCATTAACTCTTCTATACAGGTAAGTTCATAGTATAGAGCTTGATTATCCGCAGTGCATAAAAACTGATCTCCCGCAGAGAGTTGTCGACATGGTTTTACTAGCGGTAAGTATTTCATTCCTTTCGCCAGAAGGTAGGGGTATTTGGGAATAATAGCCAAGGTTTTATTTTCGGATTCATGAAAAATCGGTAAGGAATATAACTTAAAATAATTATACGATAAATTATCCGTAAGTGGAATATCTATTATAAATGTGATCTGGTTATCTTTAATGAACGATTTTACACAAATGATCTCCTCTATTTTCAATAAATTTATTTCCAGTGGAGGATACACTAAGTTTCCTGAGTTAGAAATCAATTTTAAATGGTTCATTAATTCTGTAGAGTTAGCAATTGATTGATGTAGTATCGATAATTTACTTAACGCTAATGCTGTTTCGAGTTCACTTAGCCTAGCAAAGATAGTACGAAAACTGCTTGTAAATACAGAAAATAATCCCGTAAGGTAAGTTAAGAAAATCCAATCGTTTTGCTTAGCAGATAAATCTTTCAGTAGCAGTTCTATCTTTGTCAGGCGATTATTAAAATATGCAGTATTCTGATTTATTGTTTCAGTTACATTAATGAAACTATCAAACATCTTGGAGACAATTGTTAATTTTTTTGAAATAATTATTTGATTATGGTTTAATTTAGAAATAAGTTCTTCATACCTAACGGCGTCATCATGATCTAGGTTGCCAGTTATTAGTTTTATAATAGAACCCAATGGATTTATAAGTCCTCTTTTTGAACGTTTCTGTGGAACTAGTTGTCGATATTTTTCTGTAGTTATATCGCGTATAAACTCTGTATGTACTTTTATACTTGTTAATTCTTGAGAATATGATGCATTCCAATCGATAAGTTGACATTATAAATCTGTTCTAAACTTATGAGTTTGATTATAGTCCAATGATCCGTTTGAAAATGTGCTAGACCTTCTTTTACCGGGAATATACCTGGGTTTCCTTCAAGATTTTGCAGATGAAGGGCCAGCGAGGGCATCACTACCATCAGGATTCTGCACCACCTGCGGAGGGCGTTTTACATTTTTAATAGGGGTTTTAGTAATTCTTTCTCCTATTTGAATTGGCAAAATATTTCTTTTAGGTTGACCTATAACTTTTGCTTTTACGTTGTAATGATCCATGTGATATGGTTACTTGCTTCAGTCCTAGATGGCGTTACTAGGCTCATCAAAACTTATAATTTGACACAATTTGTACGGTTGACTAATGAGGGTGGCAGTAGAACAATTTTACTGGGATGTCAATCGAAAAAAAAAAGGACAAAGGTTAACGGTTGCTCCGTGATTAAATTAAAAGATTTCGGGAATTAAGGCCATCCTTGTTTGTAATCACTCCAGAATTTTGAGTCACCATCACAGTGATCGTTGGTGCAATATTTATTGTGAATTTGTGTGCGGAAGTAACGGGGTAAGTGCTTGTGTCTTTTAACGAAGTGTAGGCTGTCTATTGGAGAGGTTTTTGCAAGGCTGATTGTTCTCTTTGTCCTCAGCTTGCAGAAACGCCCATATCGCCCAGGCTCATTGATTAATAACGCAGATTAATATTCGAATCCGAGGCGTAAAGCGTCGTGTTAACTTATTGGGGAATAACAGCGACATATACGCCACGGTCATCAAGGAACCGGCTGGTCTCGGGGCATAACGCTCCGCCTCACAATTTTTGAACCTGAGTTCGATTCTGCCTTGAACATTATCTCTTTTATGTCTTTCTTATTTTATTTTTGTACGCAATTAATTAGAACAAAAAATTATTGTTTCCTTTCCTTTGTTCCGCCAATTTACTTTATTTATAACTGTAGATAGTAATTAAATCTTGTAATCTACCTGTTTGTCTTTCATTATCAGTTCCTTTGGAACCCTGGTTATTACATTGGCGCCCACGGGATTACTGAGTGAAAGATTGACAGGGTACACCTACTGTGTAACGGTTTTTGTTATTCTGTGTACGTAGGTATTAGTTTTTTTTTCTTCTGGAAAAACGATAATTATTGAAAGTTATTTCGTATGTTTGACCAGTTTTAGTGCGTCACTATATATATAATTATATTTTTTTAACAGATTTGGTTTATTGTGTTAGTTTAAATATCTTACAGTTTTTTGAATATTTGAATATCATTGTTGTGTCTTACCATGGATGTTAATGCGCTGCATAAAGATGAGCTTGAATTTGAGTTGGCTTGTCGAGGGATTTTTAATTGTAAGACCGTGGCGACTATGCGGAAGTTTTTGCGGGAAATTTTAGTCCGGGAGCTATCGGGTGAGTCAACTATTTCATTTAAGGTTCCTAAATCCTGTATTGATAACCCAAGTAATGAAATTTTAAGGTGTGAGAATAAATTATCCGCGATAATTTCACTTATCAGAGGTATCGCACAGCCCTGAACATTCGTTCCTTAGACGTATACACTCTCGTTTGACACACTTATCAAACCGTGCTAAACTTATTGTACCTTCCGAGACGAGTGACATGGAGAGACATCTGACACTGCTGAAGAACATTCAGGATACCATGTCATCATTAAAGCAGCTTGAGCAAGAAGAATGTGAAGAAGAGGATATAATTTCCGAACATGACAAAGAAGTTCTACAGAAGTCTCTGGGCGAAGAAGCTGTACAGATAATGGAACGATTGGAAAAGTGCCGAACCTCTGAAAAAGCTTCCGTTCCAGAGGGTGGTGATACAGAACTTGACCGGAACCGGGACTCGCAATCTTCTATTGCCGACACAGACATTCCACGGACCACCTTAAATAGACCTGGTCTTTCCTCACGCCACCAGGGCTTGCAGAGGTCTTCCACCTTTGATAATGGTTTCCACAAACGAAAGTTAGTTCCCATTAAAGATTGGGGTGTTAAGTTTCGCGGCAAGGGAACTGTGAGTATGAATGCGTTTTTGGAAAGAATTGAGGAACTTAAAGAAGCACGTAACGCCGCTGATGAAGACTTATTTCGTTATGCCGTCGATTTTTTCGAAGAAGAAGCCTTAATCTGGTTTAGGGCTAATAAGGGTACAGTAGAAGACTGGCCTCAATTAGTGAAGCTACTTTTGGACACATTTCAGCAACCGTACTACCAAGAAGAGCTTTTGGAGGAGATTAAACGAAGAACCCAGAGCAAACAGGAAAGCGTTTTGGTTTATATGGCTATTATGCAAAATATGTTTAATAGGTTACCGACTCCAATTCCGGAGACACAAAAATTGGTAATTTTAAGAAGGAATTTACAACCCTATTTTCAGAAGTCCATATGCCGAGACACGTTCGACTCAGTGAATCAACTAACATCAGTCCTGAGGATAATTGAACGCACTAAGCTAAGTTGTGACAATTTCAAAGAACCAACTCCGAGCGAGCACTCTCTGGAAAGAGATTTAGCATATAAGGGAAATACTTCATACACATCCCGAAATGAAGAGACGACTGAGCTAGCAGCCATAAATGATAAGGAAGTACTCAATGCTGGAACAAAATGTTGGAACTGTAGGACCCCAGGACATCGCTTCAGGGATTGTAAATTGCCAAGACAAAGACTCTTCTGCTATAGATGTGGGCGTTTTGGAAAAACGACAAATAAATGCTCGTGCAAGGCTACCAAGAAGGGAAACGACAAATCGGAGTCGATACCGGCCGATCGTACCCCGAGAAACTAAGTCATTCCAACGCGGATGACTGGCAGAAATGGCTACACACTGTTTCAAGTTTTTTCAAAACAGGGAAAATTAGTAATATTAATAGGCGCAGTCAAGACAATCGATATTACGCTGAAATTAAAATATTAAACCAGCCGTTTGTAGGATTATTGGATTCTGGAGCTACTGTATCAATGATTTCGCAAACATTTGCAATGAGAATTTTGAAATTAGGGTTTTCAGGACATAAAGTCGACAAAGAAATGATTTCAACGGCTGATGGCACATATCATACGATGGATTCCATTGTTCATTTACCTATTCAGTTCGCGGGGAAATATAAAGTTGTCGATTTTTATATCATGGACTGTTTAAAACATGATATTATTGTAGGTATGAATTTTTTTGAGTCCTTTAACTTAGCTATAGGAGCAGGGAAATCGATTGCGGACATAATGGAAATTGACGTCTCGAAGCCAGTGATTGCGCGGGATGAACTTTCTGTTCAACAGAAAGACCGCCTTGACAAAGTATTGGATGAAATGGCAGCAGAAATTGGTAAAGGCCTAGGTAGAACCTCATTGATCCAACATAGGATTGACACCGGTGTCAGCTTGCCCATCAAACATAGACAGTATCCCTTTGCTCCTCCAATTATGGCAGAACTTGAGAAGGAGATCCAAGACATGCTTGACAATGATGTCATAGAACCCTCCTTTAGCTCATGGCGTTCCCCTGTACTGCTGGTGAAGAAATCTTCTGGTAAGAATCGATTGTGCCTCGACAGCCGTCAATTAAATAAGGTAACGGTAAAAGACTCTTATCCCTTGCCTAGAGTTACCACTATTTTAGACAGTCTTAGGAACGCTCGGTTCCTGTCAACTATCGATTTACGATCAGCATTCTGGCAGATACCATTAGAAGAAACAAGCAAGGAAAAGACTGCCTTTGGACTCGCTGGAAAAGGTCTCTATCAGTTCAAAGTCATGCCCTTTAGACTAAGCAATGCCTCTCAAACACAACAAAGATTGATGGATCGCTTGTTCACGCCGGAATTTGAAACGAGAGTGTTCACCTACTTGGATGATATCGTCGTATGTGACGACAACTTCGACAGCCACTTATCGTCATTGTCACATGTAAAAAATAAGCTTAAAGAAGCAGGGTTGACAATCAACCTGGACAAATGCGTATTTGCGAGATCATCTTTAAAATACTTAGGCTATATTGTTATTTATTTATTTATTTATGTACACACACAGATATATACAGGAAAATATTTTAAGAGGAATAAAAAGTACAAAGGCACTGCTTATTTCTAAAAGAAATTTCTTCCAGCAGACCTGAGAGAGGAGAATTTGAGGTAGAAGATAAAGTGGTGTGTAGGAACAAATAAATCTTATTACAAATACAAACAACAATCCAATACATACAAACAAATACACTACTCCATATTATAATAATAAATAAAATAAATACATAGATAAACTAAATTAATATATATGCATAAATGTATATAATAAATAAGCGAGAAGAAAAGATAAATGATCATCACGTGGCCAAGGAAAGATAGTGATCTTTGACCCGTTTCTTAAAGATGGAGACAGTTTTACTGTCTCGTATATCAGGTGGCAGTGAGTTCCACAACCTGACTCCGTGCACAGATAAGGAAAAGGAATAGAAGTCAGTTTTGTGAGTAGGAAATTTAAGGACTGTACGGAGATGAGACCTGCAGGAGGAGTCTGGAGAACGAGAATAGGAAAAACGATCCCGCAAGTAGGAAGGGGCAGAAGGATTGTGTAGGATGTTGAACAGGAGACATAATATCCGCGTATTCCTGCGAAGACGGATTGGGAGCCACTTGAGTCTTGTGCGAAATTCTGAAACATGATCGTACTTTTTGAGATTGAAAATGAACCGAATACACAAATTTTGCAGCCTCTCAAGTTTGTTTAATAGCTCCTCTGTGGCATCCAGATAGCAAGCGTCAGCGTAATCTATAATGGGCTGAATCAAGGTTTGAGCGAGAGAGATTTTGGTTTTAAAAGGCAAAAAACTCTGAAGACATTTTAGCGAATGAAAGGTGAAATGAACTTTCTTACTAACGTCCGCAATTTGAGCGTGCCATGATAAGTTAGACTCCATGATAATTCCGAGATTTTTGGCTGTGTCAGCGTATGCAATCTGAACCCCATTAAGAAAAAGTGGGTCAGGTGTTTTAATGCGACTCCGCATGATCCTACTGCCTATGATCAAAGCTTGGGACTTACTGGGGTTAATACTTAAGCCAAAAGATAGAGCCCAAGCACTGATGCACTCCAGATCACGATTCATCGCAGCAATTGCTTGACTCACGTCGGCTTCTGGGAAATGAATATAGAGTTGCAAGTCGTCTGCGTAGAGATGGAAGTTAGTGGAAATGACGCTAGTAACAGAATTTATAAATTTAGAGAAGAGGAGAGGAGAGAGGACACCACCCTGAGGTACACCCATAGTGAGATCGCACCAATCAGATGACGATCCATCAAGGCGAACACACTGTGAGCGACCCTGAAGATAAGATTCAAACCAAGATAAGGAGGAAGGCGAAATATTAGAGGATTTGAGTAAAGCAAGCAAGATATCAAAATCAACAGAGTTAAACGCATTACTAAAATCAAGTAACACTAGCAGTGTTAATCTTTTATTCTCCATGGCCATGGCATGGTAACTTTTAAAAGAGCTGTTACGGTGCTATGGCCAGGACGAAATCCAGACTGAAATGGGTTTAACAGTTGATTTTTTAGTAAATAATCGGATAGCTGGCGGTGAACAATGTGCTCGAGAACTTTGGAAAGATACGGAAGGATGGAAATGGGACGGAAATTTGAAGGAGAAGAAGGGTTGGATACTTTTGGTAGAGGAGTAATGTAAGCCTGTTTCCAGGACTTGGGGAATGTACAAGAGTAAAGAGAGAAATTGAAAATGTGAGTTAGAAAGGGGAGCAATATATGAAGGATTGGAATAATCATTCTCGAACTCAAGTTGTCACAACCACTGGCAGAAGACGAAATGGAAAGTAAAGAACGTTTAACATCATCTTTAGAGACTGAACAAAACTCGAAACACGAAACACTTGGCAATGACGAGCTCGATAACTCAGATAAGGTGGCAGCCTTGACATCAGGATCCAAGAGAACAGGTTGCGACGAGAAATGTTGGATTAGGTCATTTAAGTCAAAGGTGCCGGGAGTCATCGAGCGAGTCTTGCCAATGCCAACGGATCTAAGGAATTTCCAGGCCTCTGCAGGAGTGCAGTTGTCCAAGGAATTATGGAAGTGGCGCCTTTTAGCATCCCTACACATACGACTGCAACGGTTACGCAAAGACTTAAAGCGGTTAAGATTGCACACGCTGGGGCACAGTTTGTACCTCCTTTTAGCTCTGTCACGCAGCGCCATTATGTCTTTTATCACAGAGGTGAGCCAAGGAGCCGGATTGTACTTAACTTTGACCCTACGAACAGGTGCATGACGATCGTACAGACCAATGACGGCTTCGTTAAAGTTTTTCACCATTTCATCAACACTGGTACCATCGACCACGCAAGACCAATCGATATCACCAGCATCGCGCCGCAATGCCTCCATGTCAATGCTCTTAAAATTCCGAAGAAGGACATATTTAGGTTTTCGTTTTGGAGGACGTACACGGTATGAGAGATAGATAAGGTCGTGATAGGAGAAAGGGGCAGTGAGCTGTCCGTGCACGGACACTTTATTAGTAGAAGATACTATAATTAAATCTAAGAGAGAAGGTGTACAATCAGGGAAATGATGAGTAGCAGAGAGAGGCAACGTATCAAGGTTGAAAGAGGATAAGAGAGATAGAAGTCTACGTGCACGGAAGTTGTTTTTCAGCAAACACGTGTTGAAATCACCCATTATGATAACATGATTATATGTTGGACAGAAATCATTAAGTAAGATCTCTGACGAAGAGAAGTAGTCTATATTCAAGTTGGGACTATAGAAAACTCCCAGCAATAATTTATTGCGACGGACTGTAATTTCAAGGAAGAGGTGTTCCGCAGATTCTGAGTAAGTAGATGGGGAGGCGCTAACAATTTTATAAGGAATATCAGAACGTAGATAAATGGCAACACCACCACCACCTTTCCCAATTCTATCATTACGGATGAGTATAAAACCTTGAAGTGCAAAGTGTGTTGATAAAAGAGAAGGTTTGAGAAAAGACTCTGAGATAAGAAGAGCATCAAGATGAGCACTGCTAAAGGAAGCCAAAAGATCGGAGTAATGGCCAGGAACACTTTGGGCATTAATGTGAGCAATGTTAAGGTTATGCGGATGATTGGAAACTAGGGAGGATATCTGATCACCAAGGGTCAGTGGAGTAGAAGATCCACTGTCAACGCTGACAAAAGTGTTGGACGATGAGCCACATGAGAAAAAACTGTCATTGAGATCAATATCATTCATATGTCTATATAAAATGTATACCTATAATAAATAGAAAAATAAAAATAAATATAAATATTAAATTTATATATTATTATGAAGATCACACCACCTTTGAAAATCAACCGTCAGCAAGCCTATAAAAGCAGTGCGCGCCCTACCAATCGTCCATTTTGTTCGAGGATCTCGCCGAGCTCACATCTCTTGTGTCGTAAATTGTATCTGCTTATTTATTTCTTTTGTGATTTATTATTTGTGTTATATTGCTATTTTTCTGATTGTGTAATAACTAATTAAAGTTAGGTTATTTTCGTGTCTCTCGTTTTTTTTTTTTTATTATAAAATTAAAGCCGCCGCTAAAATCAGAAGTGGGATAGACTCCATAGTCTATCCTAGCTCTGGTCATCAGCGAACAGATTAGTTTTTGGTAGTTTAGAATGGCCGAAAGGTCCTCAGCTCGCGTTAGAGGTAGGAATAGGCGCGATCAAAATAGTGAAGATGGCGGGCTTCAACAAACGTTGGGAGCTATTCTTGCGCGTCTCAATGCGTTAGAGAATAGCTGCATACCCGCAACAAGCACCGAACCATCGGATGCGCATTCTGTCGTGGTGCCTAGCACAGTTGCTATGCCTCCACCGCAGTCGCCACCGCCAGCGATACCCCCATCGCATCTCAGTACGACTGGGGAGTCGCTTGCGAGTAATTCAACGATGGATGTCACCGATCGCCTCATAGGCGCGCTGAGTGCATTGTCTAAGGTCAGATCTAAACATTATTATATTTCTAACTTCGACCCTAGTTTGCATGATATCGATTCTTGGTGTGAGGAGGTAGAACGGGCACGTAGTATCAATGATTGGGACGATAATGAGTGTTTAGCTCGGATTGCTCACTGCTTAAAGGGAGATGCACGCGCTTGGCTCAGCGAATGGGTCACTAACGACCGTTCGTGGTCAAATTTTAAATTTGAATTTAAACCGTTATGTTCACGAAGAATCGATATTGCTAGTATTCTTTATGATGTTATGAGTACCAACTCCGACAATTATCCTACGTACGCCGAGTACGCGAGACGCTCCGTCTTGCGTCTTAATATTGTAAAGGGCTTAAGCGACGAGTTGACAGTCGCAATTGTAATACGTGGAATAACTGACGCACAGGTACGCGCTGCTGCAACTAATGCTAAGCTTTTGCCTAAAGATCTTGTCGATTTCTTATCTATTTATACAAAACCGAAATCGAAAACGAGTGTTAGTTCCGTGAAACCTCAAAGTAACAATAAACACTTCGACAAAAATTCACGTAAGCTCTCTTGAATAAAAGTGATATTAAGTGTTATTCATGCCAGTCCACTGGTCATCTACAGCGTTCTTGTCCGAAACAATCAAAAACAAACGACTCAAAGTCGAGCGAACCGTGTTCGTTTTGTAAAAAACCGGGTCATGACGCAACAGTTTGTTTCGCAAAGCAGCGATCTGACGGGAACAATAAGAAAAATATTAATTATTGTCACGAACTAAAAGGCGCTTCCACGGACAGTGACGTCACAACCGCGGTTATACAGGGTATCCCCATAGACGTGTTGATAGATAGTGGTTCATGCGTATCGCTAATATCCGAACTTGTTTTGAAACATTTTAAATGTGCACAAGTACCCACATATCAAGTATTACGAGGCATAGGTAATCAAAATATTCAGTCTAGTAGCCGCGTTACTTTAGTTATAGAATTTAGCGATATTTCGTTAGAAGTTGATTTCTTAGTTGTTCCTCAAAAATGCATGAATGTACCGGTGCTAATAGGGACCGACGTGTTAAATCGGGATGGTGTGACGTATATACGTGCCAATAATCAACAACGAATTATGCGGATTCCTAGTAATAGCGGTAAAAATGTATTTCTCGTTAACTCAATTGAACAGTTTTTAATTAACACGCCGTTGGTAGGTACTGATCGTCAAAAATTATTATCTGTTGTTAATGAGTTTAAGCAATTCTTTATCGTCGGTACTGCTTTAACCACGGTTACAACCGGTAGTATGCAGATTCGGTTGACGAGTGATACGCCTGTTTGTTATAGGCCTTATAGGCTTTCGATTGAAGATAAATTAAAAGTCCGTGAGATTATTAAAGATCTACTAAGTAAAGGTATCATTCGTGAATCTGAGTCACCTTACGCTAGTCCGATAATTCTTGTTAAGAAAAAAGACGGCAACGATCGTATGTGCGTGGACTATCGAGCGCTAAATGCAATTACTGTTAAGGATCGTTACCCATTGCCCCTAATAGAAGACCATATCGACCGTCTTGGTAAAAGCAAGTATTTCAGCTGTATAGATATGGCTTCAGGCTTCCACCAGGTGGTACTTGATAACGATTCGGTTCCCATGACCGCTTTTGTGACCCCAGAAGGTCACTTTGAATACCTTAAAATGCCGTTTGGTCTTGCGAACGCGCCGGTAGTCTATCAACGAATCATCACTAAGACTCTGAAATCGCTAATTGAATCCGGTAAAGCACTAGCCTACGTCGACGATGTTTTAGTACTAGCATCAACCATAGATGAAGCTATACAAAACTTATGCGAAGTTTTACATACGCTAACGTCAGCCGGGTTCTCTATTAACTTAAAGAAAAGTAACTTTGTGGCCACAGAAGTCGAATATTTCTTTTTAGGTTTTAAACTAAACTGTATGTTTTATTTTTATGTCAATAAAAAACATTAAAAACATTATTAATATTTGGGTCGTACTATATCTGAAGGTCAGGTTAGACCGAGCCAACAAAAAATTCAAGTATTAATTGACTCTCCTGTGCCCACAAACGTTAGACAGGTTCGACAATTACTTGGCCTGGCTGGATATTTTCGTCGGTACATACCTGGTTATGCCTCTAAGACTGCGCCAATAGCTAGCTTGACACGAAACAATGTTAACTTTCATTGGGGTACGGAACAAGAAAAAGCTCGAAAGTTCCTTATTGACGCACTAACTAATGAACCCGTACTCGCTATTTTTGACCCAGTCTTACCAACAGAGTTGCATACCGACGCGAGTTCAATTGGTTATGGCGCGGTACTCATTCAAGTACATGAAAAGAGTCTGAGGCGAGTCGTGGCCTATTTTAGTAGAACAACCCAAGGCGCGGAACCGCGATACCATTCGTACGAGCTCGAGACGCTCGCGGTCGTTAAAGCCCTACAACATTTTAGGCATTATTTATTAGGTATCACGTTCAAAATTGTGACCGATTGCAATGCACTTAAATTAACAGAACGGAAAAAAGACCTTCTACCACGTGTCGCGCGTTGGTGGATATACATGCAGGATTTCCACTTTACGATAGAATATAGAAAGGGCGTAATGATGCAACACGCAGACTATCTGAGTAGAAATCCTGTTGATGTTCGTCAAATCACCAGACCGAGAAACTGGGCTCAAATTGCTCAATCAGCGGACGAGGAAACTCGTAAGTTGATTGACAAAGTAAATAATAACGAATTAGATTCATCTCGCTATGTTGTTCGTAACGAACTGCTTTATTACAAATATACCCCTACTGGGGCGGAGCCAAGGCTACTGTGCTATATCCCCAAGGGGCACAGGTTGAGTCTTCTGCGAATTTTTCATGATCAGCATGAACATATAGGCGCGGATAAAACCATTGATCTCATTCAGCGTCATTTTTGGTTCCCTGGTCTTTCTACATTCGTAAGAAAGTATGTTGGGCACTGTTTAGTATGCCTCTCATCCAAAAGAGCCCCTAGGGCTCCTCACTATCCGATTTCCTCATGGCACAAGCCTGATACTCCATTTAGTACTGTGCATATGGATGCACTAGGTCCTCTCCCTATCTCAAACGATAATAAATATGTTTTGCTTATTGTGGATGCCTACTCTAAGTATTGTCTCTTTTATGCTTTAAAAAAGCAAGATTCTGAGGAACTAAAACGAGTAGTAACTAACGCCATTTCTCTCTTTGGTACCCCTGAGCTTATAGTATGTGATAGAGGACGTATGTTTGAGAGTGTGAGTTTTCAGGGTTGGGTTTCCGATTTGAGTAGTCAAATTCATTTTGTAACTCCAGAGAGACATAGTGAGAACGGTCAGGTAGAGCGCTACTGTCGTACTTTACTCAACATGTTACGCATAGAGGCCAATAAACGCGACAATAAGTGGTCCGAGTCACTGTGGAAAATGCAGCTGGTGATCAACTGCACTAAACAAAAAAGTACTCAAATTTCACCACTGCAATTGCTTGTTGGCATTGAGGCAGTGACTCCGGTCATAAGATCACTTGTTCGTGATGTTTCACTAGACAATACTCACCCTAACCACGAGAGCTTGAGAGAGTTGCAAAGGCAACGCACTAGTGAATTGCTAGACCAAAATAGACGTAAGCAAGACGATTACGTTAACAAAAATCGAAAGGTCGTACGTATATTCAAACAAGATGATTATGTGTTTGTTATAAAAACCTCTCAAGTTACAGGCAAGCTGGACTCAGGAATGAGAGGACCGTATCGTGTGACAAAGGTCCTACCTCACGGTCGGTATGAACTGCAATTACTAAGTGGCTCATATGGCAAGGTCACTCAGGCTATCGCCGAGCATATGGTTGCATGGCGAGGAGAGTGGACCCCTGAGTCCTGTGCTATGTTTTTCGATGGTAAGTAGACTTTATGTCATTGTTTAACGCTAAACGATGTTATGTTTTTATGTGGCATTGAGATGAGTCTCTGCCGGGACACGCTAACTGGGTGCCTCTGTCCATGTAAGACATGCTAACTGTGTGCCTCTGTCTGTATTACTTGTGTGGCATTGAGCGTAGCTCTGCCAGGACATGCTAACTGGGTGCCTCTGTCCATATGTTTTTTTGTGTGGCATTGAGATGAGTCTCTGCCGGGACACGCTAACTGGGTGCCTCTGTCCATGTAAGACATGCTAACTGTGTGCCTCTGTCTTTATTACTTGTGTGGTATTGAGCGTAGCTCTGCCAGGACATGCTAACTGGGTGCCTCTGTCCATATTATGTTTCTAGTATGGCATTGAGATGAGTCTCTGCCGAGACAAGCAAACTGGGAGCCTCTGTCTGTAATATTAATAACTATGAACGTTATTTGAGATAAATCATTAATACGTGCTATTTATGTATCACCTATGTACAATAAGGGATAATGAGATTGCAATGAGATTGCGATTAAATAAGACAAACCTTAAATTGTCTTCGGATATACAAATAGTGTATATCCTGTTGGTTAATTTATAAGAATGATACTCTCATTGTTTTTTTTATCTCATTTTCAGATGACGATTATCATCTGAGTGCTGGTACCTGTACCAGTACACCTAGAAGTACCTGCCAAGAAACTGCTGAAGTCAGCCAGGGGGTTCCACCGAATACAGAGCCTGAAGTCATTCCGAGTCCACTTGCCGAGCGTCGCGACGGCGCTGAACTACACGCGCAGGGTGAGGTCGAGGACGACCACACGTCAGGAGAGGCCGTATTATGAAGATCACACCACCTTTGAAAATCAACCGTCAGCCAGGCGCGGTCCGAAGGGGGGGGTCACAGGGGACATGACCCCCCCCAAAATCTAAGGTCACATTGAAAAATATCAAAAATTTGCCAAATAATAAAAGGAAATCTAACTGTCCCATATCGGCGATACATTTATAGTTTGCTGACATCTTGTGCAATATGCAATATGTCTAGTGCAATAATGTTTATTTTATTCAAGATACCTATTTTTTATAAGTGTAGTGAGTGACCCCCCCCAAAATTTCAGTTTGCGACCGCGCCTGCCGTCAGCAAGCCTATAAAAGCAGTGCGCGCCCTACCAATCGTCCGTCAATGCCCTCCCCGTCCCTTGCAAGAGCCAGCCCGCGATGCTGAGCCGGTAGTTTTAAATTAGCCCCTAAATAATGAATATTTAGTTATCCAGCCTGTCCCTTGCTGTCCTCTGTCAGTGACGCCCTAAGCCGAGGTCCGTACCCCACAGGGGGTGCCCTTAGCGTGTGGTCACTTAGTATTTAACTTTAGTTTGTAAGCCCCTGGCTGGAGGCCTTAGAATCATCTTTGGCAGCCACAGGAAAGTCCGGTTGAGCAGCACACAACCAAGTAGTGGTTGACCTGCGAGATGCCAGTATCAAAAAAAAAAAAAAAAAAAAAAAAAAAAAAAAAAAAAAAACCAATCGTCCAAAAGTCCGGTTGAGCAGCACACAACCTAGTAGAGGTTGACCTGCGAGATGCCAGTATCAAAAACAAATAAAAAAAAAAAAACCAATCGTCCATTTTGTTCGAGGATCTCGCCGAGCTCACATCTCTTGTGTCGTAAATTGTATCTGCTTATTTATTTCTTTTGTGATTTATTATTTGTGTTATATTGCTATTTTTCTGATTGTGTAATAACTAATTAAAGTTAGGTTATTTTCGTGTCTCTCGTTTTTTTTTTATTATAAAATTAAAGCCGCCGCTTAAAATATATATACCTATGAACTCTGATGAAATATAAATAAACTACTAAACTCACCCACTCACTGGGAGGTGGAAGAAATTTTACAAAATAATGAAAAAAAAAAAGGTAATTAAAAGCTAACACGAAAAACAAAACATCATCAGTCGTGTTTAATGTCGACTAGCAACACAGAACAGAAAAGTCAAATGTCAAGTGTCAACGTCAGTACGGAATTTTAGTAATTATTATGATAAATTAATCCACCGGCACGACTTAAAACCAAAAAATAAACAGTATCTGGGGTAATAGTGAAATCTTAGTAATGCAAGTAAATATACACAAGTACCGACATTTACCGGATCACGAATACGGCGAATTACTTGAGAATCTAGCACTGACTCACTAAAGGCGACCGCGACGGGCCTTCCTTATGAGTTTCGAGGTGGCTCCAGCAGACGGTGATGTAGCTTCTACAGCCTGCCTCTGATTGTCGTTGATACTTGCCGGGAACTGCTTCAACAGTGGTTCAAGTTCACGCCAGGATTCCACTTTACGCCGAGCTTCATCCGGCGTAATGATGATAATCTTGCCTTCTGAAGACCAACAGTTATTAACACCGAAGTGTTTACGCGCTGCAAGAAACACCTGATGCCTGGTTTTCGTTAAAAACTCAGATATTGTGATGCCGCTACCCTTGAGTGATTTTTTGCTGTCCCAAACCAGACGCCTCTGCTCCATGTCACGAAATCTAACCAGAACAGGACGAGTTTTTCCTTCACCAGACCCCAGTCGATGGCAAACTTCCAGATTGTCCACACTAACTTCGTTGATCTTCAGTGTATTGTTAAAAATGTGGACAATCGAATCGCTCAAGTTTTCATTGGTTTTCTCCTGCATGCCATGGATTAAGAGAACCTTTCTTCGCATGGAAGTTTCGTGCCTGTCCAAGCCAGCCGTTAGGAGCCCAATCTGAGTTTTCAAAAGATCCAATGTTTGATAAACAAAGGACTTAAAATTTGAAAAATCCAGAGAAAGAGACTGAAGATCTGAATCCGATTGAAGAGATGTAGTTGCTGAAGTAGCATTCTGGAGCTTATCTTCATAGTCACGCATTCGGGTATCAATCAACCTCTCCAAGTCGCCCATATTGCTCAGCAATTTGTTCTCCATATTGAGTGCCCAGTTGAATCAGGAAATGGCGAGACTGATGGATAGTACTAAGGATTGCAGTGAGTGGTGGTGAGTTCAGCTATCAATTATTGCATATATTTTATTGTATTAACTTGGAAATTAATTTTAAACAATAAACAAATACGAGCGCAACAAAAAAAGCGTTATTCGTCGCGCCTACCCACCACTATTTTTGTATTGTTGACAAAGAAGGACTGCGTACGGATCCAGACAAAGTGAAAGCAATTCTTGATTATCCCAGGCCTACAACTTACACGGAGCTAAAGCGATTTATTGGGTTAGCAAGTTGGTACAGGCGGTTTGTGGAAAATTTCGCCATTGTTGCAGCTCCACTTCATGAACTCACTAAAGGAGGCAAGAAGGCTAAACGTATTACATGGGATAAAGATGCCGAAGATTCTTTCTTAAATTTAAAGAGTGCTCTAACTTCGACACCAGTTTTAAGAGTGCCAGACTTCACAAAACCATTTTCTGTTCAATGTGACGCGTCTAACAGGGGGACTGGTGGAGTTTTAATTCAGATAGTCGATGGTGTGGAGGTGCCCATTGCCTATACGAGCAGAAAACTGTCGGAGAGAGAATGCAAGTACTCGGCATCTGAGCGAGAACTACTAAGTGTTCTGCACGCAGTGGAGCAATTTCGTCCATATATTGAAGGGAATCATTTTAAGGTTATCACGGACCACAGTGCCCTTCAGTGGCTACACCGTAATAAGGACCCCCATGGGCGCTTGGCAAGGTGGGCTATGCGCTTACAGCAATTTGATTATGAGATAGTCCATCGCAAAGGCAAATATAATATTGTTCCGGATGCATTATCAAGAGCGGTAGAAGCAGAAATAAATATACTAGAGATAAAACCAGAAGACAAAGATGAGTGGTATAAATCAAAGGAAGACTTGGTGTTGGAAGGAAAAAATTATCCGGATTGGGAAGTCAGTCAAGGACAACTGTGGAAATACTTGAAATTAAAACAATTTCCTAATGAAAATGACAGTTGGAAACTCGTGATTCCAGAAAAGCTTCGTCAAGCCGTTTTACAGGAATGTCACGATGCCCCCACATCTGGTCATTTTGGTGTCAAAAAATCGGTCAATCGTGCGAGACAGCATTATTTTTGGCCGACATTGATCCAAGACATGAAAAACTACGTACGAAAATGTGAAGTGTGTGCCAAATACAAGCACTCACAATGTAAGCCATCGGGGCTAATGGGGAAGCAACGAGAGGTCACAGAACCCTTTCAAATCATTTCTATGGACTTGATGGGGCCCTTTCCGAAATCCAAGCGTGGGAACACCATGCTACTTGTTATAACATGCTGGTTCAGTAAGTTCTGTTTTCTGTATCCACTTAGGAATGGAAAAGCATCGAGTATGGGTGCGTCTCATTTCATATAAAGTTATTTGATATATTTTCATTTCAATAACGTTCACATGATATAATCAACGTGAGATATACCAACGGTTGATATAATTTCTCCACACATAATGTTTGTGTTACTCTAAAACTCATTTTATATAATTTTATTTGATATAACGTTTAATAAAGCGAAAATCATTAAATATAACGTTTGAAACGTATAATTTTTCAGTTATTTGACCTAGGATGCAAGAGCGAGCGAAGCGAGCTCGGGACTTGGGGCACCCCGACACGGACAGGTTAGGTTCGAAGGGGATGGCGGGGTCTGAAAGACCCCGCCATCCCCTTCGTGTTAGGTTACTTTAAACCCTGTACGCAGAAATAGGAGCCCCGCGAAGCGGGGCTCCGTCCAAGATTCACGGCAGGTGGTACTATTACTAGGTACATCAGTGTTAGATTACTTGCCAGGAAGAAAAAAAAATTAGACCAAATAAGTTTTATGTCTTTTGAGCGGTATACAAAACGATTTTATATTCATTAATTGTTATGCTTATAGAAATTAGTCATTATAAAATTATGTCAATCGTTTATTATATTAACAGATCGTTATATCAAATAAAATTATATGTTCAGTTGTTATCTCTTTAAAGTTTTAGAGATTTTGTAGTTATATCATATATTACTTACCCATCGAGTATAACTCAAATACTGGAGGAACATTTGTTTTTAATCTTCGGCACTCCTACTGTAATAGTTTGTGACAATGGGAAACAGTTTGTATCCAAAGAGTTTAAGGACCTCACTTCAGGGTACGGTGTAAAACTATGGTGTGGTGAGTGGGTCAACAAAGTCATTGGCTCGGCAATAGCTTCCTACGTTGAAGAAAATCACAAAGAGTGGGACAAGTATATACCGCACATAGGACATGCGATCAATACATCGGTTCATGAAGTGACAGGAAAGACACCTGCCTATTTGCTCTTCGGGCGCGAGGCAAACATTCAAGGCATTAGACCCTATAGCTTTGAACCAGATGAACCAATAACCTTCAACAAAGAAAAATTTGAAAGCAACATGGTCTTCAGGAGCAAGATTTACGACGAGGTTTGTGAGAGGATACGCCAATCACATGATACCAATAGCGAACACTATGACAAGAGACGTCGTATATGTGATTATAAAGTTGGGGATCTGGTCTGGAAACGCACTAAATTCTTGTCTAATGCTAACAAGGCCTTTATGTATAAATTGGCTCCCAAGTTTGAGAAAGCAGTAATAGCTGAGAAAATAGCAAGCGACGTTTACAGACTAAAAAGCTTCAGAGGCAAAGATTTAGGGAAATGGCACTCTTGTGACCTTAAACGTTTGATTTGAATCCGGTTGGATTCTTAAGAGGAGAGGGGATATTGTAATGATCCATGTGATATGGTTACTTGCTTCAGTCCTAGATGGCGTTACTAGGCTCATCAAAACTTATAATTTGACACAATTTGTACGGTTGACTAATGAGGGTGGCAGTAGAACAATTTTACTGGGATGTCAATCGAAAAAAAAAAGGACAAAGGCTAACGGTTGCTCCGTGATTAAATTAAAAGATTTCGGGAATTAAGGCCATCCTTGTTTGTAATCACTCCAGAATTTTGAGTCACCATCACAGTGATCGTTGGTGCAATATTTATTGTGAATTTGTGTGCGGAAGTAACGGGGTAAGTGCTTGTGTCTTTTAACGAAGTGTAGGCTGTCTATTGGAGAGGTTTTTGCAAGGCTGATTGTTCTCTTTGTCCTCAGCTTGCAGAAACGCCTATATCGCCCAGGCTCATTGATTAATAACGCAGATTAATATTCGAATCCGAGGCGTAAAGCGTCGTGTTAACTTATTGGGGAATAACAGCGACATATTCGCCGCAGTCATCAAGGAACCGGCTGGTCTCGGGGCATAACGCTCCGCCTCACAATATTTGAACCTGAGTTCGATTCTGCCTTGAACATTATCTCTTTTGTGTCTTTCTTATTTTATTTTTGTACGCAATTAATTAGAACAAAAAATTATTGTTTCCTTTCCTTTGTTCCGCCAATTTACTTTATTTATAACTATAGATAGTAATTAAATCTTGTAATCTACCTGTTTGTCTTTCATTATCAGTTCCTTTGGAACCCTGGTTATTACAACGTATCTTGGTTTATCTTTACTTTTACGCTTGTTCACATCTTTCGCAAAAATAATTTCACCTTTCCTTTCTCTATGCCTTTCTTTTATTGCTATAATTTTGTCTGACAAGTGTGTATACATGAACCTGATCCGTTTTGCATGATCCTTTACCATTTTCTGGAAGTATTGTTTTTCTAACTCTATGCTATACGGGTTATTTGTATTAGTATGTCCGAAAACAACTTCGAATGGAGTGAGTTCAGTAACAGAGTGGATGGAATGATTATATGCCATAACCGAATATGTCATTACAGATGCCGCATCTGTACATTGTTTTTCGTACTTCGCCAATCTGTATATTTCGATTATGGTGGAGTGAAATCGTTCTATTAGACCCATTGAATTAGGATTATTGGGTGTGCCAATATGAAGTTCGACTTTATGTAAGCTTAAAAATTCCTTCATCAACTCGTTATTGAACTCAGACCCTGGGTCCGAACTTATCCTTTTAGGAACGCCATAGTATGAAAAATACTTCATAAGGACACGGACAACTTCGGGAGTAGATTTATTTTGAATTTCGATCGCTTGACCTAACTTACTAAAAGCGTCTATAAGGGTTAAGTAAGTTTTACCTTCAATACTGAAAAGATCTATAAATAATTTCTGAAACGGAGCATTTTGTGTTTGTGTCAGTTGTAAGATAGGTTTAATGGGCTTCCTGTCATATTTCATTTTCCGGCATGCCTCGCAGCTGTTTATAACAGCCGCTACTGTTTCCTGCATTTTATCCCAATAATAATTCCTACGAAGCCTAACTAATGTCTCTTTTATGCCGCAATGGCACGTGTTTCCTTCGTGATGCTTAGATATTAAAGTTTTCTGTTCGCCTTCATCTTCTACTAGGACGACTCGTTCCGTGCATTCATAGAAATTCATTAAATCTTTCCTGAAAAGCTGAATTATTGTATTACTGAATAATTTACGGTGTTCGGTCTCTTCAAAATAAATAAAATACTTATTTTTTGTTTTAACGTATTGTTTCAAAAAAATCTTTTATTAATTCCGGTTTGTTTGTCGGTAAGAAAATTTCTAATACTTTCTGTTTGTCACGCGAGAGATCCTTCACTTGCATTTTATTTTTGAGCCATGAGAATACTAAAATTTGATTTGGCTTAGTGTCTATAGCTTCGTGTAAAATAGGTATTCCAGTAGACTCATTTAAGGCCGAATGAATTGTGTTTGATTTACTAGCTTCGACTGAAACAGGATATTCATTCGTTTTTTCGTCGGTAAAATCTAGAGAACTAGCAGTTGCTGTTCGACTTGCATCTGATATAGTTATAGTGGAAGAGTTACTGCGTTTTCTTTTCCTTTCGACAGTGGACTTTCCTACTAGGTATTCCGTATCCTTTTCGTCAACGTTAACAGCAAGAGATTCATTATCATCGTCAGATTCTAAAGTATACATTTTAATTCTAGAAAAGGCGTCGGCATTGGTATTTTGTTTGCCATTTTTGTAAATCAATTCAAAGTCATAATCTTGCAAGCGGAGTCCCCAACGTGTAAGTTTACTATTAGGATCTTTCAGAGATCGGAGCCATACTAAAGGACGGTGGTCGGTGTATATGTAAAATTTTCAACCATACAAGTATGGTCTGAAATGTTTAACTGCCCAGATTATCGCAAGCAATTCGCGTTCGATTGTGCTGTAACGAGATTCGGTATCACTAAGAGTGCGACTAGCGTAAGCAATAGGTTAGTCACTACCAATTTGTTCTTGTAATCCACGTAAGACGTTATCCATAGTCCTCTGGAATGTGGCTGGGGCGGTTTTCAGCCCAAACGGCATTCTGAGGAACTCAAAATGTCCATTTTGAGTTGAAAAAGCTGTCTTCTGTCTGTCCTGCTCTTCTAGCTCTATCTGATGGTATTCGCTTGCTAAATCAAGCGTAGTGAAGTAAGTACTCCTTCCTAACTTGTCAAAAAGGTCATTAATATTAGGCAGGGGGTATTTGTCGTCAATAGTAATTTCGTTAAGTCTTCTGAAGTCAATCACCATCCTGTATTTAACTTCACCAGAAGCGTCCATCTTTTTAGGCACTTAGTGTACAGGAGCATTCCAAGGGGAATGAGACTCTTGAATTACATTGTCTTTTATTAATTGATCAACTTGTCTGTTGATTTCGTTTTGAACAAATGGACCCTGTCTGTACGGTTTTACATATATGGGGTCTTCGTTTTTAGTCCTTATGTGATGTTTTACAGAATTAGTAAACGTCAAGGGAATTTGGTCACAGTAAAATATGTCCTTGAATTCTTTGCAAAGTCTATAAATCTTTTCTTGTTCTTCTTCGTTAGTGTGGTCAAGTCTGAGTTTATTCAAATTATCTTCAAGTAACTTATCTATTTCAGTATTGTTTTGAGTAAAATTTATATCATAATCGTTACTTCTATATTCTGTCACTGAAAATGGTTGTTTTATATTAAGTCGTTTTGGGTTATCTGAAGTATTCTGGATAACTGTATATGCGTATCCATTTACGCAATTTATTATAGCGCTGGGCATACGCAGACCATTTTCGAATCCTTGAAAATCAAGAATAGCATCGCCTGAATATTGATTGACAGGTAACTTGACTCGTTGTTCTGTCCGAGGCGGTATATCAATCATATAATTTAAATTATTGGAATAGAAGTAGTGCTCGTTGTTAATACTTGGTTCTTTAAATCAATTACTGCGCCTAATTGTAACAAAACGTCATTACCAATAAGTCCATCATATCGTGCGTCAACGTCATACAGATAGAATTTATGCCAAATGTTGGTTACAAAAGTAGGTAGTGGAGGAATTTCCATTACTTCATCGTGTCTACTAGAAGCATGAGTACTTACAACTTGAAAAGGTTCTTTTTTAATATATTCACGGAAAAACTCATAAGCCTTCTGAGGGCTAATGAATGATCTCATGCTACCAGTGTCAATCATCATTCTTGCGTCTATTTCATCTAGGTAAATATAGGGAAGCTTTAAATTAGGATCACAGTTTAGCTCTAAGATTTCTTGTCCTTCAATGAAAAGCCTTGTCTTGAAAATCCACATTCTGACTGTCCTTTGTTGGTTCCAATTTGTCATCATGTGTGTTAGAATCCGTCGTGCCACTGACGTCATCATAGTAATAGTTAATTTCATTCGGGAAATCATACTCATTTGTGGGATTATAATAGTATAATTCATCGCAATAGCGATCGTACACTGTGGCATGCGGGTTTCTAGGTAGGTATATGAATGAAACCAAATGTCACTTAAAACATTTAATAAGGGAGCATGAGCACACAGAATAGATTCAGGGTAATAGGTTCTATGGTCTCTAGGCACTTGTCACTGGTCACTTGGTTAGAAAGGTACTGCCCTGGGCTTTAGGACGCCGAAGACGGCGATGCAGGGCAGGAGGCGAGCGCGTGGCAGACGCGTCCGCCTTCAAAGAAGCAGGCACGTAGATCGACAGGCAGCAGGCAGGCTGTGAGTGCCCTCCGCTAGGCACGTGGCCCGCGCAGGCAGGGCACAGCGAGGCACGTGGCCCGCTCAGGCAGGCACCTCCACACGCGGCTGGCGTGAGGTCTCGGCACTCACGCGCCGCGTGGGTGGCCGGATCAGGTGGCGGGCTCACGGACCGTTAGGGCCGTGCGCGTGGCGACGTGCCAGCGAGGCAAAGCCGGCAGGTGGCGGCGTGGGCCTCAGCTCCCACGGGGTGCCAACGGCGTTAGTGGCCGCGTTGTATCGTCAGGCGTCTCTCTCCCGGGGTAGGCCGGGAGGCAGCGGGACGTCTGACGGTTCAGAGGTGAAGCCGTAGGTTTGGTTGTTAGCCGTAGCCAGGAACCCTGGAACGAGTGCGGAGAAGGGTGCGTGCGTAAGCGTCGTGCCGTAGCTCTGCAAGCCTCCGTCGATGTGTGGGTCCTTCAGCCGCAAGCCCAAAGCAAGGGGATTGGTGGAAGACTCACCCATCGCGGTGGCTTACAATAGAGGTAGGTATGCGCGCACATGCTCCAGGCATTCTCGAAGTTTCCTCGCCGCGTGGCCAGGCGATTTAAGCGAGCAGCTAGGCACAGCGTGGCGAGGCAAGCATAGCGTAGGGTGCGAAAAGCATGTGGGCGCATTCACAGTGAGGTGCAATGAAGAAGAAAAGGTGATGAGTACATAATATAGTTTTTCGACAGTAATGGTGAAATAACGCTGATGCAATAAAATGGCTGCCAGACCGCGTACACAAAGAAATACAAAGAGATGCGATCTGGCAGGACAGTGAACATTGAAATCACATGAGCACTTACCCGTTTAGCTCGGGGTTTTTGAGTAAAAGCGGCTTCCGATTCGAAAAAGAAATAACTAACGAAGCGGGCCCTTATATAGCACACACGAACGCCGCCAAGCGATGACGCGTTCATATGTAGAATATTTAGAGATGGGCAACGTTACTAGTGAGGTGCGTTTAGTCGGTTTTTTGCAAATCGACTACAACGCTACAACACATATTCGTAATCATTCATAGTAAGTTCATTTAAATTAAAACCTTGCTGCTTAGGTTGGGCTGTTCTCATGGATACATCGCTATCTTGATTTTGGGGTTTTAATACTTGGGGAAGACTCGATCCAGTCTGTGGTGGCGGTTTAAAACCAAATTGTTGCAATGGATTGTATCCGAATCGTTGCGATGGTTTGTATCCTAACTGTAGGGGTGGTCTATAACCAAACGGCTGAGGGGGCCTATAGCCAATCTGCTGCGGTGGTCTATAACCGAATTGTGCGGGTGGCCTATAGCCCATCTGTTGAGTTGGTTTATAACCAAACTGTGGCAATTGCAAGCCCAATTGAGGATGATACCTGAATACGGGCTTGAACGGTTGACCTTGACCTATGATTTGAGGTATCTTAATTTGTGTATTTTGAGGATTTACATTAGATTTTGACTGAAAAGGTAAGGTGGGTTTGTTCTCCACTGGTTGGTTTATCGATGGCCTTGAACTTGATCCCGTTTGACTATGACCATGAATGCGGTTACGCATATTATATTGGTCTAAGAAATTGACTTCTTCAAGAACGATGCTCAACGCAGCTTCTAAGGTTGTTGGAGCCTTAAGTCTAACAATACGCATCATGTTTTCAGGAAGGTTATACAAAAATACATTAAGCGCCGTATTATTGTAAATAATTGTCTTAGCGCGTCTTAGTTCCACGTCATCGATTATTGTATTCACCTTTGACATTAATAGCGAGCGAACATTTTGGATTCTATTACAAAAATCTAAAAAACTTTCACCTGAATTAATTTTTAAAGATTCTAATTCAATATTAATACACGCTTCACTACGAGGGTCTCCAAAGTGTTGAATCAGCAATTTTTTCAATGCGGACCATGTAACAATATCTTCGCGTTCCGATAAGAGTGCAGCTGCATCCTCTTTCAACCTACTCGTTAAAACATTAAAGACATAAAGATTTTGTTCTACATTGCCCTTAAATCGATCAACCACATACTGACATTTTCTCAGATAAAGGTTTAACTGTCTTTTATCGCCATTATACAGCGGAATTAATTGTACAATTTCATTTGGTATCGGTTCAACTGCAACTGTAGTGGGCGTCGAAATGATTATAGAGTAATTAAGTGTTCAGAGGTTGCAACTCACTGTTAGACAATCCTATTAAAATTCACACATACATACTTAAAATATAACAAACACCCAATTAAAGTATTATAATAATCAGAAATACCGGATAATATGGAAACATAGATGACCCACAGACCATACAATTAGAAAAACTTCTGTTATAAATTATAATAGGGAACAAAAAAATTTTTTTTTTTTTTAACAGCTATTTTTTTAATTAACCTTACAGTTAATACGATTGATTTATTTTAATCAATTATAATAATGTATTAAACTTAATTCTAAAAATGTGAACTCTCTAACATTTACACTACTCTGTGTTATGTTCTAAGAATTGAACAGAGATAAGACCATAATTATAATTTCATACGGATTTATCAGCTAAAGACTAAACATTAAACAATGTTATAATGAGCAAGTTTCGATCTCGAAAATAACATAGATTTTTATGAAAAATATAGGAGGATTAGGGGAACATAGGATTGGCGAAAAGATTTACTCACCAACCGTCTGCGACTCCCATACTCGATGATTTCTGCACTCCGCGGTTCAAAAGAACATTTATTTGGTTCGAAGGATTTCCGCGTCTTCGTTGAGTTTGCGCTTAATTATTTTTCGATCGGATTTGGACGACAGAAAAACGCGAAAACTACGGTTTCTAGGCGGAAATCCTACCGGCTGCGCCACTTTTGGTTTCGGAGCGTGAGAAACCGTTAGGGTGAGTGGGGGTGAGTCCCCACTCACCCTATTTAAAACTACACTTAACTCAGAATTTTGACTGAGGAGAAAAATGAGAACACGCACTGCCGATTTGGAGGCGACTTTATTCTGCTTCTAAAAACGTACAGGGCTCACTCGGTGGGCATAGACCGCTGAGTTTGCTATTGGCTTCTTATTACTAAGGTAGAGACACAACATACGTGCTCAGCTTAATCTAGAGCAGACGGGTGAGGTGTATTCATAACTATATCGTTTTCGTAATTGTAGAATGTTATTATTTGCACCTAGAGCCTGCAGAGTGGTCAAGACAAGTAATGTGATGTTTTTCATCTACTTTAAACATTAAGTGGTTGTCGTAAGTTGCAACAAATCGTATTTACCATCTTACCCCTTACGGCTGCATTTAAGAATAAAGTAACAATAACAATATCTACCTACAATTAACCATTACGACAGTCTCAAGTCTGCAAGTGTGATGGAAAATGTTATCACTAATTATTTCCAATTAATTTGCCTTACTGAAGCCTTACTGTTAGGTACTAGTAGGTAGGTACCTACTTCTTTTTTTTTACGTGGTAAAATCCTCGAATGAGTAAAAAAACTAGACACGTGTTTCGGGTTTCGCATAAACAAAAAATAATGTTGTATAAACTAGGTGTACCCAAACCTATGAATAAGTACCGACTACATACACAGATTAAACTAGGTACTTTCCCACTTAGATCCTATTAATTATTAATTAATATTATAAAGGTGAAAGTTTGTATGTATGGATGTATGGATGTTTGTTACCTACTCTTTCACGCAAAACCACTGAACGGATTTAGCTAAAATTTGGTACACAGATAGTTTATAACCTGGATTAACACATAGGATAGTTTTTATCCCGATTTTATGTTCCCGTGGGATAATTTTCGAGTTGTAGCGGGTGAAGCCGCTGGCAACAGCTAGAATGGGATGGAAACGGATGGAATGAGATGGAGTGGGATGGAGTGGGATGGAGTGGGATGGAGTGGGATGGAGTGGGATGGAGTGGGATGGAGTGGGATGGAGTGGGATAGAGTGGGATGGAGTAGGATGGAGTGGGATGGCGTAGGATGGAGTGGGATGGAGTGGTATGGAGTAGGATGGAGAGGGATGTAGTAGGCTGAAGTGGGATGGAGAGGGGTGGAGTGGTTTAGAGTGGGATGGAGAGGGATGGAGTAGGATGAAGTGGGATGGAGTTGGATGGAGTGGGATGGACTGGGACGCAGTGGGATAGAGCGGGATGGAGTGAGATGGAGTGGGATGGGGTGGAATGGAGTGGGATGGATTGAGATGGAGAGGGATGGAGTGGGGTGGAGTGGGGTAGAGCGGGACGGATTTTGATGGAGTGCTATGGAGAGGGATGGAGTGGGGTGAAGTGGGATGGAGTAGGATGGAGTGGGATGGAATGGGATGGAGAGGGATGGAATGGGATGGAGTGGGTTAGAGTGCGTTGGAGGGGGATGGAGTGGTATGGAGTGGGATGGAGTGGTATGGAGTCGGAGGCAGTGGGATGGAATGGGATGGAGTGGGATGGAGTGGGATGGAGTGGGGTTGAGTGGAGTGGTGTAGGATAGAGTGGGATGGAGTGGGATGGCGTAGGACGGAGTGGGATGAAGTGGTATGGAGTAGGATGGAGAGGGATGTAGTAGGCTGAAGTGGGATGGAGAGGGGTCGAGTGGATTAGAGTGGGATGGAGTGAGATGAAGAGGGATGGAGTGGGATGAAGTGGGATGGAGTTGGATGGAGTGGGATGGAGTGGGATGTAATGGGATGGACTGGGACTCAGTGGAATAGAGTGGGATGGAGTGGGATGGAGAGGTATGGAGTAGGATGGAGAGGGATGTAGTAGGCTGAAGTGGGATGGAGAGGGGTGGAGTGGATTAGAGTGGGATGGAGTGAGATGGAGAGGGATGGAGTAGGATGAAGTGGGATGGAGTTGGATGGAGTGGGATGGAGTGGGATGTAATGGGATGGACTGGCACGCAGTGGGATAGAGCGGGATGGAGTGAGATGGAGTGGGATGGGGTGGAATGGAGTGGGATGGATTGAGATGGAGAGGGATGGAGTGGTGTGGAGTGGGGTAGAGCGGGACAGATTTTGATGGAGTGCTATGGAGAGGGATGGAGTGGGATGAAGTGGGATGGAGTAGGATGGAGTGGGATGGAATGGGATGGAGAGGGATGGAATGGGATGGAGTGGGTTAGAGGGCGATGGAGGGGGATGGAGTGGTATGGAGTGGGATGGAGTGGTATGGAGTCGGAGGCAGTGGGATAGAATGGGATGGAGTGGGATGGAGTGGGATAGAGTGGGATAGAGTGGGATAGAGTGGGATGGAGTGGGATTGAGTGGAGTGGAGTAGGATAGAGTTCCGGAGTGGGATGGCGTAGGACGGAGTGGGATGGAGTGGTATGGAGTAGGATGGAGAGGGATGTAGTAGGCTGAAGTGGGATGGAGAGGGGTGGAGTGGATTAGAGTGGGATGGAGTGAGATGGAGAGGGATGGAGTGGGATGAAGTGGGATGGAGTTGGATGGAGTGGGATGTAATGGGATGGACTGGGACGCAGTGGGATAGAGCGGGATGGAGTGAGATGGGGTGGGATGGGGTGGAATGGAGTGGGATGGAGTGGGATGTAGTGGGATGGAGAGGGATGTAGTGGGATGGAATGGGATGGAGTGGGATGGAGCAGGCTGGATTGAGATGGAGAGGGATGGAGTGGGGTGGAGTGGGGTAGAGCGGGACGGATTTTGATGGAGTGCTATGGAGAGGGATGGAGTGGGATGAAGTGGGATGGAGAAGGATGGAGTGGGATGGAATGGGATGGAGTGGGTTAGAGGGCGATGGAGGGGGATGGAGTGGTATGGAGTGGGATGGAGTGGTATGGAGTCGGATGCAGTGGGATGGAATGGGATGGAGTGGGATGTAGTGGGATAGAGTGCAATGGAGTGGGATGGAGTGGGATTGAGTGGGGTGGAGTAGGATAGAGTGGGATGGAGTGGGATGGAATGGGATGGAATGAGATGGAATAGGTGCTCTAATTGAATAGTACTGCCTTTGAACTACAGAGGGCGTTTATTACAAACACGTCTAATATTCTTGAAAATTCTAAATAAATTCTAAATATAGGGTTTATATGAAAACGATATGATTTATAAGAAACCTGGCGAGAATTAAGCGCTTCGCACAAAAAAATACATTGTCAAATTCCGACATCCACGCGAACGAAGTCGCGGGCACAGCTAGTTAATTATAAATTGATAGGTAGATAGCTACTTACCAAATCCTGAGCCAGCAAGTTGAAATTTGGACTTGCAGCAGTAGAATTAAGGACTGTTCGAGCCCGTTGCGCACAGCTGCTCTGTTCAAAATCTGTGTCAGTGTCCGTTTTATCTAACATGTACGCCAATTCTTTTCAGCGTCTTCGTAACTTACAATTTTTTTTTCTTTTCAAAGAACAAGGCATCGTTAACCAATTTGCGCTAGGTTGCACACTGTTGTCTTTTGATAACATATCAGCATTATATTTCGGCCACCTAAGTTGACCTTTGTCCTCCCATTGGGATGGCACAATACATAACTCTGGGCGACCTCTACGGCGTGTTGAAACAATTTTGAATGACATCTTTCTGAAACGAAATATAACATAACCGTTAAAAACTAATAATGTAATTAGTGTAAATATTTTTAAGTAGTTTAACCTAACGACTGAGCTACATGAAATCGGAACACACCTAAAAGTTTAAGCTATCGCGTCGTCACCATAAGAGCCCTTTTACCTGCTTGCGCGTAGAACTAAAATTTTGGTCGTCGAATTTACCAAATTAATTAATACTCCAACATTTTTGAATACCTGTAAAAGAAAGACCAGTTTTTCGTGTTGTAAAAAAACGTAAAATATTTCAAAAAACTCTTTTATTAACTTTGTGGTAATTAATCTCCGACAAGTAGTTTACTGAAAAATTAACGCAGAGTCGATTTGCGACTCCTAAATCTACCATTAATATTTATAATTTTAACCAAAAAAAATACACAAGTCATCAGACATACGTTTTTGTCATCAAAAAACGTAGTAGAATTTATATTTTTAATAACACAAATTAGTAAAAAAATAAAGTCTGAGGTCAATTTTTACGTTTTATATCGCTGTTTTATCGCCATTTTTGGTTCGAACAAAGCATAATTACATTTAAAAAAATATGTAAATATAAACTATGTTTACAGACTAAACTAATTTCTAAATTTCATTAAAATCCCTTCATGTAATTAAACATAATATCGTTTTTAAAATCACTCTAAACTAGCATAAATTACGAAACATAACCGGGCTGCGATCAGTACGGCTCCAGCGCCCGTCGACGTAGGACCTGTGTCACTTTTTTCCTCGTCCTGATTTTAGAGCGTACGTATCGTGAACGGAATACTATACTGCGACTGCCACATTTTGATTCTCTCCATATATTTTTTCGTAAGGTAAGATTTTTGTTACTTTATCAAACTAAAGTATTTTTATAATTATAATAGTAGTTTATAGAATTTGTGCATTAAATAACCATCCGTTTTTGTTTTATTAGTTTTTGCAATGGGGCGCAAGAGTGGAGAAAAATCCAATATGGCGGCCTCCTCAAGATCGCGGTCAGGCTGTTTGAAATCCAACCCGATAATATGGGTATCAAATGAAAGGGTTTGCTGTCAGGAATATGAAAAAAATTGTCACGTGTCTTATATCCAACATGGCGGACATCCAAGATGGCGGATTGGCTATTTGAAATGCATCCCCATGATATGGATATCAAATGAAAGGGTTTGTTATCAGGAATATGAAAAAAATAGTCACTTGTCTCAAATCCAAAATGGCGGACATCCAAGACGGCGGATTGGCTATTTGAAATGCACCCTCTTGATATGGGTATCAAATGAAAGGGTTTGCTGTCAGAAATATGAAAAAACCCACATTTTTAATTTTCTTTAAAAAATTAAAATAACCCTACGGGGCTGAGAGAGGGGCCACTCAAAACGTGGGGGCGTATATTATTTATGGGATATATTTACATGACGTGTATAGATCGTGGTAGTAACTTGCAAAGATACGCTCCCACACGTTTTGAGTGGCCCTTCTCTACCCCGTAGCACAGTAAAAATATGGATAGTACGGAAACTACGTACTAACGTTCGAAACGGTGCACTCACACAAACACGCGCATCTACGAGGCTTCTGAGCGGACATCGCAGTGCTGTTAGTTCAGAGTGCCGCGTAAAGACGAGTTACGTTTATTTCTACAAAATCACGAGTGTATTGCGTTGTGTAGGTATATGGCTGTTTGAACTCGGCTTCATCATAACCAGAGATTTTGTTTTTTAAACGTCCTGCTTATTTTGAAAATTAAGAATGATTTTTATCAATATCGAATTCTATATCCGCGTGACCGTTTAATAAATTCGTAAATCATTTGTAAAAAAACCAAAATGGTTTCTGCTACAATTTCTCATAATAAGCGTTTTTTCATAGTTTTCGTCTTCGAGGATTTTGAATCCGATAGTACTGTCAAAATGTAAATCCAAGATAGCGGCTGTTAAAAATATCGAGGTTTTCGTCATGGGTGTCGTTTTCATGGTTTTTGAGGGTGTTGAAACCGATGGTGCTGTCAAAATGTAAATCCAAGATGGCGGCTGCATAAATTATCGAGGTTTTCGTCATGGGTGTCGTTTTCATGGTTTTCGAGGGTGTTGAAACCGATGGTGCTGTCAAAATGTAAATCCAAGATGGCGGCTGCATAAATTATCGAGGTTTTCATCATGGGTGTCGTTTTCATGGTTTTCGAGGGTTTTGAAACCGATGGTGCAGTCAAAATGTAAATCCAATTTTGATGGCGGCTGCATAAATTATCGAGGTTTTCGTCATGGGTGTCGTTTTCATGGTTTTCGAGGGCGTTGAAACCGATGGTGTAGTCAAAATGTAAATCCAAGATGGCGGCTGCAAAAATTATCCAGGTTTTCGTCATGGGTGTCGTTTTCATGGTTTTCGAGGGTGTTGAAACCGATGGTGCAGTCAAACGTAAATCCAAGATGGCGGCTGCATAAATTATCGAGGTTTTCATCATGGGTGTCGTTTTCATGGTTTTCGAGGGTGTTGAAACCGATGGTGCTGTCAAAATGTAAATCCAAGATGGCGACTGCATAAATCATCGAGGTTTTCGTCATGGGTGTCGTTTTCATGGTTTTCGAGGGCGTTGAAACCGATGGTGCAGTCAAAATGTAAATCCAAGATGGCGGCTGCATAAATTATCGAGGTTTTCGTCATGGGTGTCGTTTTCATGGTTTTCGAGGGTGTTGAAACCGATGGTGTAGTCAAAATGTAAATCCAAGATGGCGGCTGCATAAATTATCGAGGTTTTCGTCATGGGTGTCGTTTTCATGGTTTTTGAGGGTGTTGAAACCGATGGTGCAGTCAAAATGTAAATCCAAGATGGCGGCTGCATAAATTATCGAAGTTTTCGTCATGGGTGTCGTTTTCATGGTTTTCGAGGGTGTTGAAACCGATGGTGCAGTCAAAATGTAAATCCAAGATGGCGGCTGCATAAATTATCGAGGTTTTCGTCATGGGTGTCGTTTTCATGGTTTTCGAGGGCGTTGAATTCGATGGTGTAGTCAAAATGTAAATCCAAGATGGCGGCTGCAAAAATTATCCAGGTTTTCGTCATGGGTGTCGTTTTCATGGTTTTTGAGGGTGCTGAAACCGATATTGCTATCAAAACAGAAATCCCAGATGTCAAATAACAAAAATCACATGAAAATAACAGGTACCAAGGTCATCTTATACTTAGTTGAAACGCATAGTACGGTGCCCAGCCACCGGGTTAATCAAGCATCAGCGCCACATAATAATGTTCCATACTCTGCGCTTGTTACAATCCTAACGCTGCGGTGGAGCCGAGTGGAGCGTAGGTATTTATTTCTAACATTAGGCCTATGTAGTTTCCATACTGTCCATATTTTGACTTCACCATCGGTTTCAACACCCTCGAAAACCATGAAAACGGCACCCATGACGAAAACCTCGATAATTTTTGCAGCCGTCATCTTGGATTTACATTTTGACTGCACCATCGGTTTCAACACCCTCGAAAACCATGAAAACGACACCCATGACGAAAACTTCGATAATTTATGCAGCCGCCATCTTGGATTTACATTTTGACTGCACCATCGGTTTCAACACCCTCAAAAACCATGAAAACGACACCCATGACGAAAACCTCGATAATTTATGCAGCCGCCATCTTGGATTTACATTTTGACTACACCATCGGTTTCAACACCCTCGAAAACCATGAAAACGACACCCATGACGAAAACCTCGATAATTTATGCAGCCGCCATCTTGGATTTACATTTTGACTGCACCATCGGTTTCAACACCCTCGAAAACCATGAAAACGACACCCATGACGAAAACCTCGATAATTTATGCAGTCGCCATCTTGGATTTACATTTTGACTGCACCATCGGTTTCAACACCCTCGAAAACCATGAAAACGACACCCATGACGAAAACTTCGATAATTTATGCAGCCGCCATCTTGGATTTACATTTTGACTGCACCATCGGTTTCAACACCCTCGAAAACAATGAAAATGACACCCATGACGAAAACCTCGATATTTTTTGCAGCCGCCATCTTGGATTTACATTTTGACAGTACTATCGGATTCAAAACCCGTGGGTTTTGAATCCGATAGTACTGAAAAACTATGAAAAGTTTTTCAGTACTATCGGTACTGAAAAACTTTTCATAGTTTCGGTACGGTTCTGAAAAAACAGAAGAAAACTATGAAAAGATGCCTATTATGAGAAATTGTAGCAGAAACCATTTTGGTTTTTTTTACAAATTATTTACGAATTTATTAAACGGTCACGCGGATATAGAATTCGATATTGATAAAAATCATTCTTAATTTTCAAAATAAGCAGGACGTTTAAAAAACAAAATCTCTGGTTATGATGAAGCCGAGTTCAAACAGCCATATACCTACACAACGCAATACACTCGTGATTTTGTAGAAATAAACGCAAGTCGTCTTTACGCGGCACTCAGAACTTCTTACAGTAGCTCGTTCTGTGTTTGTTGTAGTAGATGTTTAAAAGGTTCTCATTCATAAAAAATATGAAAACTCGGAAAATGTAGTAGGTTAGGTTAGGTAGGACAAAGGGCTGATTTTTTAATAGTCAGACAACTTTTATCTGAGGAATGAAAATAGCGGTTTGACATAATTATTTTCTATAGATAAGCTATCAAACCCCCATTTTTATTGCTCAGATATAAGTTATCTGACTATTAAAAAATCAGCCCCAAAACTTATTTATTGTTCAAACTTCACTTCTTAGGTTAATTGCAGATTCAGTTTTACTTCCACAACAATAAAATATAACTAACTTTAACTGACAGGTTATTTTAACACAAAATTTAAATAAATCACCGGAACAGTTTAACATTCGACATCTAACAAATATTGTGGCGGGCACATGACGTTCAACCAATCAACGCGCGAGATGCTTTCCGTTATATACCATTTAACAGTCTAATAGACTGAATAAACAAAAAAAACTTTTCCAGAAATGTAACCAAAGTGCATTACGATTATATCGGCTCAAAATTGTTTAGTCCGTCTCAACACTAGCGCTACACTGGTTGCGTTGTGTATGTGTGAACAGCTACGCACACATGAACATTGCTGCCGTCTTTTACCTAAACTCGAGCGTTCGAATTTTGTGAACTGGCTCTTAACGCGTGAGCACATGTAGCAAGTTCGGAATGGACCACAGAGTACATTATACTATATTGAAATAGAGACCAATCTTGTACCGGTGGATCGGGTCATTTGCGTTCATGAAGAAACTAACGCCATCTGATATTCTTAGTTAGAACTACACCTGTGTTAAGGGTGGTTAGCTATACGTAGCTATGCAGGTTTATAATATAGGTTTATATTATTTTCAAATTAGTGCGGATTTAAAGGATTGGTAAATGAAAAACAACATTTAGCTAAACATTTTTTTATTATAACAGTAAAGTTTTAATATGTATGAGGGTCAATCTCCGAGAGGCTCAAAATTAATGTCCTCGGCAATTTCTCGAGAACGTGTGTATATATATTTTTTTTAAGTGCTAGTCTTAAAAGCTAAATAATCAACAAAAATGGCGCTTTAAATCATCATCGTAAAAAGTCAATAAAAAAAAAGATATTAAAAAAAAAACACACAAAATTGCCATTTTTTCATGTGTCGCCACGGCACACGCGGGCTATATTTTGATTATAAAAAAAAATGTTGACTTTATTTAGCTATTTTATGTTGATGGCCGTAATTATACATAATCAATCTATATATTCTTGAAAACATGGGCAATACTAGCTAAGTAAATAAAGAGAAAACTCAGGGTCAAAAAATGTGCGTCATTGTCCTGCGCTATGTTTGTTTTCAATATTATGTAGATTAAGAGACAGGAGGGAGGGAAACTGGTGGCTGTGCGAACAGACCTCCCCGCACCACAGCCGGGCGACAAGCTTTGTTGAAGATACAGGCGCTCGTTTTTAGCAGATATGACTTTGAAATTCGTTCTCCTCAAAATGTTCACTTCAAACGTCATTTACATTTTCATTTATTAATCCGTCAAATATTTTTTTTAATATATTCATTTAGCAAAAAAGTATGAAGGTTTTGTGTACTTACACAATTATGAAACGTTTTTTGAAATAGCATGTGCGCAAAACAGGTTTAACCAAGTTTTTTTCCGATTTATCATTTTTCTCAACATCATTGTCCTGGATTTGTACTGCCAGGATAATGACGCACATTGAGAAGAATGACATTATGGACATAAGCTAATGACTCACGTTGAGAAGAATGACGTTTTTATTTTCTTTATTAATTTTAACACTTATTTTGGACATTAATATTACCTTTAAATTATAATTTAATTATTTTGGTGGTTTTTCTTTGCTCCCGCAATGAGACCCTCAGAGAAAAAGAGGTTCAGATCCCCTGTTAAGAAGTTACAAATTATGTATCCTTTAGTACTTTGCTAAGATGATAACTTTATGAATAGCTGCTTGTTTCTGTATTATATATACGTATGTGTATGTCTGCATCTAATTTATCACAATATCTATGTATGCTTTTGGCTACTAAGTATTCCTGTTGCTCCTATTACTACCGGTATGACTTCTGTAGGTGTTTTCCATAACCGTGTTATTTTTGTTTTTAGTAAGTACTCAATTTGTCTAACTCTTTAGGAACTATGTGATAATCTGATGGTATTGTTAGGTGTATTTATCTAAATACTGTATTAACTAAACTTATAAGAATTAAAATAACCTGTTTTAAGCTTTCACGGTTTGTCTCTAAATTTAAAATGTCAAATAAGGGATATCTTCCGTGATTATATGTTTGTTTTAGTTCACGATATTTAGACACTGTTCCAAGCGCCATGATTGCGGGTTTAAATCAAAATCTGTCTACCCTCTTTCTTTGAAAAAAGAGGGTAGACAGATTTGTCTGCTCCTAACAATTTATTTTCATCCACCCGCAATCTAGCGTCGAAATATCGGGAACTCAAACAAACATATAATCACGGAAGATATATCGTAAGTGACATTTTAAAATAAACTAACAAAGAGCATCAAAAAATTTATCTACATCACTGTCAACGGGAGAAGTGCCCAGAACGCTGGCAGCATTGCCTTCATTGCGACGTTGGATGGCAATGCTAATTCTTTGACCAAGAAATAGGCCAGCCCTCTGGTCACACGCGAAGAATCGACTATACGTTGTGCAAGTTCTTTAAAAACTCCAAGCGGCTCAAATACATAGCTGCCAGTCAAGCCATTGTATTTATGCTGTTTGAGGTTTTCAGCACTTGCAGCAGCCGCACCAGCATAGCACGCCGTACCAAAACGAAGGGATGGCGCAAGGGTTTCGACACATGTTGCCCAGCTTCCATAGCATTATAGTCATACCATTTAGTCTCTTCCTATGGTCGTGTGCCAAGCCAGTGGGATTTAAAACGGCTGGCATCTTGGCGATGACAAGAGCACGACGTATAATGTCATTTAAGCTAGCGTGCCGTGCTAACCGACCCGCACTCTTGCTGCCCGATACAGTCGACTGCTTCGCCACATTGACAGCGATGTGGAGCCCCGTAAGCAGCGCCCAAACGCAGGCATGTAGCGATCCGGAGTAGTGTCACTCAGCATGGTACCTGTGTTGAATGACGATAGTGCCTGAAGCCATAGACCCGATTCCCATTCGCCCACAGCCAGCAGGCCAGCACGCTCTACAGAATTGGCTGACGTATTAACAAGATTGTACCGTACCAACCTAGGTTGGTACGGTACAATCTTACGGTTCTAGAGAGCGGCTCATTCCACTGCCTCTGGAAAGACGGGTTCACGGGCCCATCTGAATCCGGGCAAATAATTTTCCAGGCGTTCAAGCAAGACACTTAAAATCAGCCAGAGAAAGATTTAAAATCTTTTTAATTAATGTTTCAGTGCTGTGGACAGGGGACAGGAACTAAACTCACACTAAAAATTTTGCGGAAATGTCTATTAAATAATTCGGATACATCAATTATATCAGGACTATTTTGTGCTACTGTGATGTCTGTGTCTAGACTGAAATGTCTCACATTAATTCTGCAGACTCATTTTTTATTTATTTGTGGTTAATGTTTCTTATATGCCTGCTAGTTTTTCACACCCAGAGATGATGTGTTGTGTGGTCTCATCTTTCGTTAGACATAACCTGCTCTCTCGAACTGCTTATAGGTGGCAAATATTGAAACCTAACAAAAATGATACCGGTTGCTTTTTTAGCCAATTAAAAAGATATTATATATCTATGTTTACTTTTTCTAGTACTGCTTTATAATACGGCCCATATTACAAACAGGTAGAGTAGAACCGGTACCGCGTAAGTATTGATAGCTTTTACCTGATTCCTAGCATTTAATTGTGTGTTCGCTATTGATTTTATCCTGCCAAAGTATTATTTCTTTAGTTGGTCTCTTATTCTGTTATGACCTATTTTGCCCGCCTCATTTATATCTATGTAAATATTTGTACGTCTCGTCTTTTTTCTAATGTTGAAATTTCAATTTTTAAATTTTTGCTCTTCGCTAACTCTACCGGTTGTCACATAACTGTAGAACATTGCACTTTCTTAATCCAAACTGCATTCCTGTCTCTAGTAAATATTTCTTTTCTATCGAGTTAAATCTTTAAACGAATTTTATAATTTGCATAAACTTTAAATCGACCTTATATAGGAAGTGGTTCACTGTTACGGTTACGGTTGAAATTGTGTTTATTTCTAAACAAAACAGAAGTGGTGATAATGAATCTCCTTGGAATATTCCTCCGTGTATAACTATGGGATCAGTGGTTACACTAACGTCTACGAGCCTTCATGATAACATTCCATGTAGGCATGACAGGACCATCTCTAGAAAGCCCATGATAGCACCCGGGCACTTGTATAACCTCAACACCTGAAGAAGCCATTCGTGTCAGATGCTATCAAAGGCCTTCAGAAAGTCTACTCATCCCATACTTAAGTTTTTCTGACACTGATGTGCGTCTTCTAGTATTGCTTTGTTAATCATGAGATGATCTTTACAGACCCTGGCGCGTCGCCTGCATCCTCTCTGTTCTGGATAAATAATGTCGTCAATTACAGTGTTTGTACAGTTCGTTAGGTAGCATGGAAGTAAACAGTTTATATACATAGTCGGCAAACATGCAATGAGGCGCCAGTTTTGTGGTCCATGAGTGTTTTCATTTTTGGGAATCAAAATGATTTGTCCTGTCGTAAACCAATTTTCTACTGGGACTGTTTTTTGCTTGTTAGACTTTGTTATATTTTGAAAACCGTGAGATTATAGTTTTGTTATAGTCGTAGTTGTTATAATTGCCGCATGATCTTAAAAACCGTTAGTTTACCAATAGTTTTTGCGATCATACGGCGGAATCTTTTAATATTTTGAAATTAAAATTTTGATAGATACTTATAATTTACATAATCTATCTAACCTGATACTTTTAACCAAATAAAAATATAATTTAGATACTTAATTATCTTCATTGTTTATAAGTACAAAACTAAATTCATAAGCATTGTCATTGTTCTCAACATATCGTCATTTTCCTAGGCTTGAAAATCATTTTTCTCACATGACATCATTATCCTCAACAACAGTTTAAAAAAAAAATTGATTATCTCTTTAAATTCTTGTTTATCCGCTGTGACACTAATATGAAACTTGTTAACTGAACATGCCCGTTATTACCGCTAAAAAAGATGAGCGATGCACGCAGGTTTTCAAGAATCCACAAAATTCAAACAAAAATAATCCGTTCCAGGAGATTTACCCACATGCCATTCCACACTATATTGAGAGTATTTCAATAGTCTTTTTTTTTTTTTTTTGCTGTGGGTAGTTTAGTCTACTTGGATACTGCGCTCGCAATTCGTGTCACATTCGCGTTTTAGTGCTCCGCCGTTCCACACGCGCTCGTTCGAAAAAAGTTAATTTTAAAAAGTGTAGTGTTATTGTTTAAAATTAAAATAATGCATAGAAGAAAAAGTGTGATCGTTTAATAACGAAAAATTAGAACATCAGGCGGCGTCGATCGCGTGATGAAGACTACGAGTTATCGTCTCCAGGTTTGTGCTGCCCGTTCACCATCACAAGGTATGTTTTCTTTTCTTCCATCCTATAATCTGAGTGTTTCTAATTACACAATACATTTTAAATTAATTAGACTGCGTAATGATCTGTTAGATCCATTAATATGAAAACGGACGACATATCCGTCTCGTTTAGTCCTAAAATACATAATTAAGAATATCATATACCTGTGGGTTTACTTTTGCTCAAGAAATTAGTGCTACGGACACTAATAAGGGCCAAAATAATCTAAAAATAATGTATTTGTCCTGATAATTGTATCTACCTACCTTACAGTTGGTAATTTAAACACAAACCATTTTTTTGCCCGTTTAGAGCATGCAAAATAATATTTACATTATTGCTTACACAATGTTTTCTTTATGGTTTTACACCAATGTTGGCCAAGTGTTTCAATTTTATTATAAAAAATGATTCAGAATTTCATACTTTGTTATTCCTAATTAGGAAATAATAGTCTGCGGACAGTATCTGCTTACATTGAGACTGTTCCGTTCTTTTATTTTTCAACTTTAAGTATTTAGTTTTCCAGGACTGGGGGGTGCCCTCCCGATCACGTGAGGGTGGGCGCCCTCCGTCCTGGCTTCGCGGGGTTGCAGACCGTTACGGTTAGCTGCCCCGTGTCGGCGGCCAAGAAGCTACAAGAGGGCCGAAGGCTCCTGGTTGGTTGGGTGGCTGCCCAGGTAAAGGTCCTGGAGCCCAGACCGATGAGGTGCTTCCGCTGCCAAGTGGGCAACCACGCGGCGTGCGTGTGCACCTCGGAGGTAGACCGCAGCGACAGGTGCTTCCGCTGCGGCCAGCCCGGTCACAAGGCCGGCTCGTGCTCTGCCCCGCCGCACTGCTTCGCATGTGCGGCGGCTGGCAAGCCGGCCGATCACCGGGCTGGGGGCAGGGCCTGCGCCCCACCCACCAAGGCCAGGGGCAGAGGTAAGCCCTCTGCCGCCGCCGTCACCGCCACTCCCGCCGCCGCCGCCGCCGCTCCCGCCGCCGCCGCCGCCGCCGCCGTGGCCACGCCCTCGAGGAGGGCCCTGGAGGAGGACGCAATGGATTCAGATTAATGTCTCCATTGCGCTTCCTCCAGGCGAACATCAACCACTGCGCCGCTGCTCAGGATCTTTTGCTCCAGAGCATGGCGCAGTGGTTGATCAACGTCGCCGTGGTCGCCGAGCCGTATTTTGTCCTGCCCAGGAATGACTGGGTAGCGGACCTGGACGGCTCGGTGACCCTAATTTCGTCGGCCGCCGCTGGTACCCCGCCCCTCGATCGTGTCGAGAGAGGGCACGGGATTGTCGCAGCCCGGTTCGGGGAGATCGCCGTGGTAGGCGTTTACTTCTCCCCGAACCGATCTATCGCCGAGTTCCAAGACTCCCTAGAGGAGCTGGGAGACGTCGTCGCCGCCCTCGGTTCCCTCCCCGCGCTCGTCCTGGGGGACTTCAACGCCAAAAGTCCGGCTTGGGGTTCCCGGAGCACGGACTGTTATCGGGGCAGGAGGCTCGAGCGCTGGGCCCGTGCGCATGGCCTGGTGATCGAGAATCGGGGTTCCGTCCCCACGTGCGTGCGGTGGACGGGCGAGTCGGTGGTAGACGTAACGTTTGCCAGCGCCGCCCTGTCGCCGCGTGTCACCGACCGGCGTGTTGTGGAGGAGGTGGAGACCTATTCCGACCACCGGTATATCCGGTTCGACGTCTCCACCCAGACCTCAGACGCGCCGGTCTCAAGTGGACGGAACCTAAGTGGTCCGCGATGGGCGCTGAAGCAGCTGGACCGGGAGCTATTCCTGGAAGCCTCGATCGTGCAGGCCTGGGTGTCACCACCGGACAGGCCTGCCGACGTAGACGACGAGGCTGAGTGGTTCCGGGAGGCCATGTCGGAGATCTGTGACGTGGCCATGCCCCGGGTCCGGCAAGGACGAGCCCGGCGTCAGCTGTACTGGTGGTCAAGCGAGTTGGCAGCGCTGCGCGAAGCGTGCGTTGCTGCGCGCCGCCGGTACACCAGATTCCGCAGGCGCCGCACCCGACCTCCGGATGCGGCGACTGTAGAGGCGGAGCTGCACGAGGGCTACAGGGCAGCGAAGACCGCCCTCCGCGACGCGATCTGGCGGGCCAAGGAATTGGCCCGCGAGGAGATGCTGGGGACTCTGGACGGGGACCCATGGGGCCGCCCCTACAAGTGGGTGCGAGAAAAGCTCCGCCCCTGGGCTCCCCCGTTGACGCAGAGTCTCCGGCCTCAGTTCGTGGAGGACGTGGTGAGCGCCCTGTTCCCTTCGCGAGGGGAGGAGTATGCTCCCCCGCCCATGGCTCCGTCTCCGACGGAATCTGAGGAGGAAGCTGACGCAAACGCGGATCACAGCGACGACGACGTCTACGACGCTCCAGAGGTGACCGAGGTAGACCTGAGAGTGGCGGTACAACGGCTCAAAGCCAAAAATACCGCCCCAGGACCCGACGGCCTGCCAGGAAAAGCCTGGGTCCTGGCCTTCGGGACTCTCGGGCCTCGACTAGGGGGGCTCTTAAGCGCGTGCCTGGAGAGGGGCCGGTTCCCGCTTCGTTGGAAGACGGGGAAACTGGTCCTGATCCAGAAGTCCGGGCGCCCTGCGGACTCTCCGTCCGCATTCCGGCCCATCGTGCTGCTCGACGAGGTGGGCAAGCTCTTTGAGAGAGTTATTGCAGACCGCCTCGCCGGGCACCTGAATCGGGTGGGTCCGAACCTGTCGGAGAGCCAGTTCGGCTTCCGCAGGGGGCGCTCGACGGTGGACGCAATTATGCGCTTGAGAGCCCTCACGACGGGGGATGCAGTGGCCCGGGGCAGGGTCGTCTTGGCGGTGTCTTTGGACATCACCAATGCCTTCAACACCCTGCCCTGGAGTTGCATCAGGGAGGCACTCCGGTATCACCGGGTGCCGACCTACCTCCGCCGAATAGTCGAGGACTACCTGACGGACAGAGCCGTCATCTACCCCGGTCACCGGGGAGAGTGGAACCGGCGAGAGATGTCGTGCGGTGTTCCACAGGGTTCGGTCCTGGGACCGCCCTTGTGGAACATCGGATACGACTGGGTGCTGCGCAGCGACCTCCCTGACGGCGTCGGCGTAATTTGTTACGCTGACGACACGCTCGTCCTTGCACAGGGAGAATCGCACCAGGCGGCGGCCGACGTGGCGACGGAAGCGGTCGCGACAGTCGTTCAGAGGATCCGGCGGTTGGGACTCGACGTGGCGCTGCACAAGACGGAGGCCATGTGTTTTCATGGCCGCCGTAACGCGCCACAGTCGAGTTACAGCATTACGGTGGAAGGAGTTTCAATCGGCGTACAGGGGACGATGAAGTACCTGGGACTCGTCCTCGACAGCCGGTGGAACTTCAGGGAGCATTTCCTGAGTTTGGCCCCAAAGCTGAACCGTACAGCAGCTGCCCTCAGGCGACTGCTGCCCAATCTCAGCGGGCCAAACGCTTCCTGCCGTAGGCTGTACGCTGGCGTCGTGCGGTCCATGGCCCTCTACGGGGCCCCTGTGTGGGCCCTGAGCATCCGGACGCGACCACAGAAGCTGGTCGCATGCCAGAGGGTCATGGCTATCCGAATGATCCGGGGATACCGCACGATTGCCGGCGAATCGGCCAACCTGCTTGCCGGATTGCTGCCTTGGGATCTGGAGGCGACTGCCCTCCAGCGCGTCTATGAGTGGCGCGTGGAGGCGCAGCGCCGGGGCGTGACCCCGCTGCCTCGCGAAGTCGAGGCGCGGCGCGAAGACCTCCGGCGCGATCTCAGGGCAGTATGGAAGGAACGACTGTCGCGACCGACGGCCGGGCACGCCGCAATTGCGGCGGTAAGACCCCTCTTTGAGGAGTGGCTGGAGAGAAGTCATGGCGTCCTGACCTACCGCTTGACGCAGGTCCTCACCGGACACGGAAGTTTCGGGACGTACCTGTGTCTGATGCGAAAGGAGGAGACGCCTGGGTGCCACCACTGCGAAGATCGCCCGGAGGACACGGTGGAGCATACGGTGCAAGACTGCCCAGCTTGGGCGGAGCACCGACGTGTCCTCACGGCTGCGATAGGCGGAGACCTCTCGCGCCCGGCATTGGTTGCGGCCATGCTGCGGGGCGAGACGGAGTGGGAAGCGGTCAGCTCCTTCTGCGAGGCAGTAATGCTCGTCAAGGAGGAGGCAGGCCGCGAGCGAGAGAGGACAGCGTCCTCCCTCCGCCCCAGCCGCAGTGGTAGGCGCCCACGGCGACGGACGTCGCAAGATGATCTCCGGCCACCGTAGGCGCGGGCATGCGGGCAGCGAGTAAAGGGCAACTCGCTGCCCGACCAAGGACCATGCCCGGGTCGACGGCGCGTTGTGTCCCACGCGCGCCTCAAAGATCGTCAGCATAATGACGGGGCCCCCCTCTCAGAGGACCAAAGCCTGCCGGGGTCGCGGGATTATTCCCTAACCGTAACCCCGGAACGTAACAGGCTATGAAGGACACCGTGGATTTTAGTCAGTAGAAGTCTGACAGTCCCTCCCGCCCTGCCCGGGGTTGGAGGACTCATTTGATGATTTTACCACGCTAAAAAAAAAAAAAAAAAGTATTTAGTTTTCAGTCTTCTAGACTATAAATAAGTAACCCACAAGTGAATAAAGAATTTAATAGTTCGAATGATCTATTCTAAACATTTTATGGTTAAAATACATCACTGAGCAGTACATAGGGACTGTCTTATGGTGCTTAATTTATAGACAGTATGTTTCATCACAACTTAAAATATAATTTTGATTTGCATAAATTGGGTCTGTTAAATGGTGTTTGATAAATTTGTTTGCGGACAGCACGTGTTATCATAACTTGGGGCTGTCTCTTACAATCGAACATTGAATAACATTGCCAGGACCTTGTCTCCTTTTACACAATGCAACGGTCACGTCAGACCTATATCAGCCCTATAAATCTAATGCAGTCACTTTCCAGCCCAACAAGCAGTACATTGGGACTGTTGTACGGAGCTTGATTTATTTATTTATTTATTGAGAAATGTTTATTTGATAAATGTGTTTGCGGATATAACTGAAATCTTAGATTCAATGTCGGGTGCTGTTTACTTTAGTCACTACTTGTTATCACAACTTGGGACTGTCTCTTACTGTACGAGCATCGCCACATGATTTTAATTGTTTAACTTTCTTAATTACTTAGCATTACATTATTTCGTCGATTATGCTATTTTACTAACACGCGGAGTCGATGTTATTTAGGTTAATCTTTTGTACGATCAGTGTAAACAATAAATTCACTCCGGTAGCACGGACACAAAACAGAGGTTTTATTCCCTGGCTACATCCCGGCTACTGCAACAATCAACATACTTCACCACAACCTACAATTCTACTGTACGGGCTAGCGGCTCGTACATTTGGTCCTTCGAGCCGGATTTATCATCGCAACTGGAACTACAGCCCTGAACTCCGTCACAGGTACGAAGCGTTTCTATTTACGATAGCGAATCGGTTTGACTGGTCTTCCACAAGCGGATCGCCCCAGTCAGATTGAGAAGGCGCACATATCGTATTAGAGATACCTTCTGATCCTGCGACCATAACAGGCAACCTCACCAGAAAGTGATCCGGAAGCTATTGAAGTCAACAGGAGTATCCCACAACTACAATGGACGCTAAACAACAAGAACTTCTGAAGCGGCAGGAAATCATTGCTGAAGGCATCAGGAAAATCGGTGTCAACTTCGGAAAGGATGGCCCTGACCGCAAAAACAATACCTACATCAAGGTTAGATTGGATAATCTCAAGGCTCACTGGAACGAGTTTGAGATGAACCATGGTATTCTGCAAGACGCTGAAAACCAAACAAACAATTACTACACCGCTCAAGTATATGAGAAAGTCAAAGGTGAATACCTAACAATATTACAGAAGTTGCAAACCTGGCCCTCTTATACTGCTGGCGACAAGGATTCTGAAACCTTCGGACATACAGGCGAAACCAGCAAGAACGTTGGAGTCCTGTCGAAAGCGGACGAGCTCAAAACCCAACAAGCCACCAACTTTAGAGCTTTCTCACGCCTCACACGCAACATGATTATGGCGGAATTAACTGAAAAATGGGACATCGAGGATAAGCTCAAGACTCTTGAAGCCCGATGGAAGGTGATCGACGAAGTACATTGGAAACTCGACAACATTCTCGTCGGCAGTGACGTGAACTACGAGCTTGAGTTTTCAAAGTATGAAGCAACATACGAATCAACAAAGCGAGATCTTAATCGCAAACTAAACCTTGCAGCACAACAACGCGACAGCGCCCCGAAGATCGAAATACCGGTGTTTTCGGGAAACTACTCGCAGTGGCCGACATTCCTAGACTTATACGCCGCTGCTATCCATAACAACCCCACCTTCTCCAAAGCCCAAAAGATGCAGCATTTGAAGGGAAAACTCAAGGGTGAGGCTGAGCGCTTGGTGCAACATCTATCTGTTTCTGAAAGCAGCTACGACTCCTGCTGGGAACTTCTCAACCACAGGTACAACAATCGACAGCTGCTCTTTACGAAACAGATGCAAACGCTAATGGGTCAGTCGACGATTCAACATCAAAACGCTTACGAGCTAAAGCGTTTACACGACACTAGTCTGGAAGTCGTGCACGCCCTGCGCAACTTGGGGATAGACACCACTACGTGGGATCCCATTCTAGTACACATCCTTGGGGGAAAACTCGACTCTCAGACCTACTCCGACTACATGGAAGCAAGGAAACATCCTAGAGAGCTTCCTGTGTTTGAAGAACTCATTCAGTTTGTCGAGAACAAGTTTACAGCGCTAGAAACAATTACGAAGAAAAAGAATCCACCTAACTTTCACAAACAAGTATCTTCATCCCAGGACAAGGAGAGTACATCATTCCAAAGGGACGCTTACAAATACAAGCGGGCGCCCAAGGCGAATCACACAAGCTCCAATAAAAATTGTCCAATCTGTAAAACAGATCACCTTTTAGTTAATTGCTCAACATTTCAAGAAATGAATCCGGAACTCAAATTGAGGACACTTGAGCAATTGAATGTTTGCAAGAATTGCATGTATTCACACAGAGAATTTAAGTACAGATTGCAAAATAAATGCAATTCGAATAAAAGGTGCAGAGTGTGCAACAATACACATCACACCACATTACATGACATTTTTCGTGACACTGCGCAAATGAATTTATCGAACGGTCAACGACCCAACAATAAACCGTCGAGTTCACAAGGCAAAGCTAATCACGTGTCAGGAAACTTCAACGAAGTTCTTCTATCAACAGTCATGCTCAGAGTTAAAGCTATAGATGGAACTTATACAACATTAAGATGCCTTCTAGATCAAGGATCCCAACTAAACCTTATTACTGAATCTGCTGTTCAACAACTTGGTCTTCGGAGATACAACCAAAACTCAACGGTGTCCGGAATCGGAGCAGCTGCCAGTCATAGCAATGGAACAGTTTACCTGGAATGCGAGTCACTTTATGGGGACTACCAGTTCACAACACAGGCATTGGTTATGGCAAAATTACTCAACAATTTGCCCAACTATTCCTTTGAGAAACAAGACTGGCCTCACATACAAAACATCAACTTGGCTGATCCACATTTCAACTTATCTCGGCCAGTTGACATCCTCCTTGATGCTGGAATATACGCCGACATTATCATGAACAATATCCTCCGAGGAAACATAAACACCCCTGTTGCACAACAGACAAGACTCGGATGGATTCTAGTTGGAAACACCAAGACGTTCAACTGCCATGTAGTGGTAAATACTGAGGACATCTCTCGTTTTTGGGAGATGGAAGAAATCACAGCTCAAAACGACTCTTTAACAGTCGAGGAGGACTACTGTGAGGCACTGTATACTCAAACTACCAAAAGGCTTGAAGATGGGCGATACGCAGTTAGAATACCTATGAAAGAAAACTTTGATCAACATCTGGGACAATCAAAACCACAAGCGATCGCGATATTCAAACAACTGGAGAAACGATTTGCTCGAGACGAAAATCTTGCCTCAAGCTACAAGGCCTTCATCGATGAGTACATAGCTCTCGAGCATATGAGACCATGTACTATGCCGACAACACCAAGTTGTTTCTTACCTCACCACGGAGTACTGCGACCTGATTCAACAACGACAAAATTACGCGTAGTATTCAACGCATCGGCGACCACTACTACAGGACGTAGTTTGAATCAACTAATGGAATGCGGACCCAATCTGCAACAAGACATTCAAGCCATGATTCTGCGATGGAGAGCGTTCCAATACGTATATACTGCTGACATTGAGAAGTTTTACCGACAGATTCGAATTCAAGAAGCGGACCAACACTTACAGAAAATAGTCTGGCGAAACTCTGCGACAGAGCCACTACAAGAATTTCAATTGACTACAGTGACATATGGTACCAAATCAGCTCCATTTTTGGCCATGCGGACAATAAAACAATTGATCAAAGATGATGGCGCAGAATTCCCTCTGGCAGTGAACATGCTCTCAAATCAGCTGTACGTAGACGATTTGTTAGGAGGCGGCAACGACATCGTCACCGCAGAGAAGGCCCAACAGGAACTGATAACCATGTTAAAGCGCGGCGGATTCAACCTTCGAAAGTGGACTAGCAACAACAAACGCCTACTTGAGAATTTGCCCACTGACCTAGTCAGTCAAGGAATGTTTGATTTCAAAAACATCGACACAAACAAAACATTAGGCATAACATGGAATCCGCGCACGGATCAATTTACATATAAACGAATACCACTTATTGACAAGCGTGACGTCAACACTAAGCGCACGTTGCTGTCTGATATATCCAAATTGTATGACCCATTAGGTTGGCTCTCGCCTGTCACACTAAGGGCTAAGTTGATCTTTCAACAAGCTTGGAACACAACAGCAGGCTGGGATGATTGTCTTCCATTGAACATACAACAAGAATGGGAACAATTTCGCCAACAGATGGTCTATATTCACGATATTTCGATACCACGTTGGATGTGCAACACAGAACTGCCTTTCGAAATCTATGGCTTTTGCGATTCATCTGAACGAGCTTACGGATGTGTTGTTTACTGCAAATCCACTGACAAGGAAGGTCAACCGCTGATTCGACTAGTGGCAGCAAAAACCAAACTAGCTCCGTTGAAAAAACCCATCTCTCTGCCTCGATTAGAGCTATGCGGCGCGGCCCTACTAGCTCAACTAATCAAAAAGGTCGCGGAATCTTTCAACACTCAACAAAAGGTTACAACCTACTGTTGGACAGATTCGATGGTGGTGCTAGGGTGGTTACAAGGTGATGTAAAGCGCTGGAAGAGCTTCGTTGCCAACAGAGTATCAAAAATAACACAAATAATTCCAACCAACGCATGGAGACATGTGAAGTCGCAAGAAAATCCCGCAGATTGTGCAAGTAGAGGAATCTTGCCGGCCGATCTTATGAATCACAAACTATGGTGGAATGGCCCTGCCTGGCTTCAAAACAACAACATTATACACAAACAAGAGACTTTCGCAACCAACGAGGAGCTTAGGAACCGGGAACAAAGTTGCGCAACACAAACAAGTCAAATACCACTCATTGAGACACTTTTGCAAAAACACAGTTCGATGGCTCGTGTTACAAGAATCGTTAGTTGGATACTACGATTTACAAACAACTCGCGTGACGCAACAAAGGCCAAACGGATAAATCAGCTAACGACCGAAGACTTAGAATTAGCTGAATACACAATCATAAAAATTGTACAAAACAATTCGTTTGGCGACGATATCACACACATTCAGAAGTACAAGAAAGTACGAGCCACGAGTAAACTCTTGAATTTGTGTCCTATTTTAGACAACCAAGGCATACTACGAGTGGGTGGAAGGCTTGAACATGCGAGTTTAACTAGCTCCCAAAAACACCCGATTATTTTACCCAACAACCACAAATTATCAAACCTTTTGATTGAGCGAGCCCACAAGCAAACGCTTCATGGTGGTGCCAGGCTCACCTTGGGACATCTTCGAAACAAGTACTGGATTATTGGTGGAATGAAAACTATCAAGAAACAATTAAATAAATGCATAACTTGTCATCGCTACAAAACGCAACGCAGCATTCAACTGATGGCAGACTTACCGCCGGCTCGAGTTACGCCGTCCCGGCCATTCACCCATACAGGTGTGGATTTTACAGGTCATGTTGACATAAAAGCCAACAAAGGCCGTGGCATAAAGACAGTAAAGGCATACATTGCTATTTTTGTTTGCCTAAGCTCTAAAGCGACACATCTCGAGCTAGTATCAGATCTCAGCACCTCAACATTTTTAGCAGCACTGAAGCGACTTTGCGCACGAAGAGGAACACCGAAACATGTCTACAGTGACAACGGAACAAACTTCGTTGGCGCAGCAAGAGTACTAGCAAAGGAACGTCAAGAGGCATTGCAACTAATAAACAATAGCGACCTCATAAAAGACATCTCGGAGTATGGCATTGAGTGGCACTTCAACGCTCCATCATGGCCAACAGCCGGAGGTCTATGGGAAGCTGCAGTCAAAAGCATGAAGCATCACCTCAAACGTGTCATCGGCGAACAGAAATTGACGTACGAGGAGTTCAACACGGTCTTAACACAGATCGAAGCATGCCTCAACTCTCGGCCACTCGTCGCTCTAACAAACGACCCCGATGATTTGGACTACTTAACACCAGGGCATTTTTTAGTCGGCGGTCCTGTGCTGGCCCCACCTATGACTTCAGAATTTGACAACACATCATTAACAATACGATGGCGACTGACACAAAATATGTACAAGGAATTTTGGAAAAGATGGTCCCAAGATTACCTACAAACATTACAAGTTAGAGGAAAATGGCAAACTCCCACACAAAACATTGCAGTGGGTGATGTTGTCCTTATAAAGGAAGATCAGATACCCCCTGCTAGATGGTTACTGGGACGTGTTACAGAAACACATCCAGGAGCCGATAACTTAGTACGAGTAGTGACATTGAAAACTAAGTCAAACATTATGAAGCGGCCGATAACAAAGGTGTCGCGGCTGCCCATAGAAACAGGACGTCATATTGAAGACAAACCCATTGAAGAGCCTGACAGCATACAAAAAGAGGCGACTTCAGCCACACCATCGCGGCAAGCTCGACAAAGACCTACAACTGCAAAAACAGGAATCTACACAACGTGCTTGACTACGATGCTGATGTTCATGATCATGTGTGTGGCACCATCCTCACAGCAACTAGTGAACGTCACAACTCTCGACCCATCACGCCTTGTATTCTTTGATAAAACCGCAGACATACAGATAATTCAAGATGAATGGCGATTGGTTATTTACTACAACATGTCAACGTACTGGAAAAGTGTCTCCGCTGTTGAACAATATGTCAAACAATTACAAGAACTCGATCAGCGAAATACAGCCTACTTTGCTATATCAACACAATTCGAGCACGAATTGAACGAACTAAGACATTATCATGAAGTCTTAAAATATGAGCACGGAAAACGCCTTAGACGAGGTCTTATAAACGGGATAGGTAACATTGCCAACTCTCTGTTTGGAGTGCTCGATGATAAATTCGCTGAAAAATACAGTAAAGACATTAAACTGATACAAAGCAACGAAGATCACTTGATAAATCTTTACAAGAACCAAACATCAGTCATCGAAGGCGAATACAATTTACTCAAGAGAAACGAGCAAGTGATGAACCGACAGTTCATTGTAATCAATAAACAGCTAAGAGATTGTATGCAGCAATTGAAAACAGAGCAAGACAAGGCAGCTTTCATCATAGCCAGTGCAGTAGCCGCGAACATGATGGTCGATAACCTACGAAGAATACAGAACACATTGATCGACCTCATCACAGATATTCACAACGGCAAAGTCGACACTCACTTGTTGAAACCAGATGCGTTTGAAAAACAACTGAACATTATATCAGGAAAAGTGCCGAAAGGATTATCGCTGCCCTGTACAAGCGGTTTCAAATGCTACGGATGCATTTAACTATACAAACTATCAAGCGTTCACGGAAAACTTATCGAAGACTTCCTCATTTTTGAAGTGACAATTCCCTTGGTGACAGACGAACAATATGAATTAACGCAAGTTATACCCATAAGCAACATAAACGGAAGCTCAATGGTCAGCATAATACCGACAGCGAAATACATGGCCGTGAACTTGAGAAAGGACATGATGATACCGCTGCACGAACAACAAATTCTATCGTGCATACAAATCAAAACAAGTCAGCTGTTATGCAATTTCGATCTACCTATATATGAAATAAAAACCACAACAGGCATATGTGAAGCAGACATAATAAACAACCGAGTAGCGTCCAGTTGCCGCACTAGAATATCAAGTTGCACGAATGACTGGATTAAGCTACACAGCAAGAACGCTTGGTTGTTTAGGTGTTGCGAGGAATGCACGATGCGCATTTTCTGTCCAGCTGGAATTACGTCACAGACACTACATAATACTGGGACGATTGCCTTAGCAACAGGATGCATGATGCGTGGGGACAATCACCTTATTCACGCGCACTACAATCTGCAAAGCAAAATGGAATTGGACGAAGATGACGAAATTTACATACCGGAGACAAGCATAAATCACGTAGTCTCCAGTAACAGCAACCTTGCCTACTTGACTAACACAACAATAGAAACACATGAAGAGCAACTAAATGACCTGAAGAAGAAAATAATGGTGATTAAGGATCAACAAGACATACAAATAATAAAGTCAATCGACGCGGAACAACACCATTATGTTCTCTACGGTTTCATCACCGTCTGTGGAACTCTTTTCGGCATATGGATCTTCTTCAAGGTGAGAAACCGATTCTCCTGTCTACCGCAAGCTCAAAATCGCAAGGAAGAAATTGAAATGGTGGAAACTCACGAGAGCAGCAGGCCTGCAAGGGCGCGTGAAGAAGCAACAGAAGAAACTACCGGGCACCTACGAGCGTGCCAAGGCAACATCAAGATGGACTGTGGAACATCTCCTATGTCAGTCAGAGCTGAACCGAGAACGTCCTAATCTTTCCTTTATGTGTTTAATGTATTATGTTTATTTTTAAGTTTACTTTTACACAATTATTATGTCTACACAATTTTACAATTCTTGACTCCTTTCTGTTTATTTTCTTGTTGTTGGCAGGATGTACGAGCATCGCCACATGATTTTAATTGTTTAACTTTCTTAATTACTTAGCATTACATTATTTCGTCGATTATGCTATTTTACTAACACGCGTAGTCGATGTTATTTAGGTTAATCTTTTGTACGATCAGTGTAAACAATAAATTCACTCCGGTAGCACGGACACAAAACAGAGGTTTTATTCCCTGGCTACATCCCGGCTACTGCAACAATCAACATACTTCACCACAACCTACAATTCTACTGTACGGGCTAGCGGCTCGTACACTTACAATCAAAAATTGACTCGTATTGCAAACAGGAGATTTCATGTCTCCCTAGTCCCTTCACACAATAAAAAGGCCATGTCAGATCTATATCTGCTTTAAAAATATAATGCAGTCATTTTCCAGCCCAACGAGCAGTACATTGGGACTGTTGCATGGCGCTTGGTAAAATTGTTTGCGGACAGTACTTATTATTACAACTTGGGACTGTCTCTTACAATATAATATTGACTTGCAAGGCTACATGGGACGTTATGTCCCCTTTTTACACAAATCAGCCTTAAAAATCTATCGCAGTCACTTTCCAGCGCAACGTACAGTACATTGGGACTGTTGCATGGTGCTTGGTAAAATTGTTTGCGGACAGTACGTGTTATTAAACTTGGGACTGTCTCTTACAATCAAATATTGACTCGAATTGTCAGGCTTCAGTGGACTTTGTCTCCTTTCTTACATGTAGAATATAATAAAAAAAATAAACAATGAAATTGTTACGTCAGACCAACATCAACCGATTCTCCTGATCTACAAGCAGATGTAGACTTCAGCAGCCTGAGGTGGACCAGGAACCAGGTCCAATCCTTTAAATTGAAGGTGGAAATAAAAGCAGCTGTCTTCATACTATTGATTACGCTTGCGCAATAAAACAATCCAAGTGCACAGTGCAGGTTTTGACCTGAACAAAGGATGAAACAGCTTGTGGACATCGACTGCCAATCAACTAGCCAGCTCCTCCAAGCAGCCTCAGCATCAACAGCAGCGGTGAAACTTCAGACCAGGTGAACCAGGTGAAAGCCTGCTGTTCGATTGTCTTGCTTCTAGAAGAATGCTTGATGATCAAGCAGGATCCAAAGATCCTTTCATATGTATAAGTACATAAAAAGAGTTATAAAATTCCCTTTTTTCTGTCGGACTTAAATTCACGGAATACCTGCGAGTATTCAGGAATAATTCTTTTCAAAAAGAACTTATTTCAATGAAGCCATCGATAAATGGTTATCGTTAGAAGCTACTTCATGGATACGTAAAGCATAAGTCTGGCCAATAATTATCAAAAATATTTTTTAATACTAAAGTACAAGAGCTAGATGCGTCTTAACTTATACAGGGTGGAATTTTGTACTGCCACCTGGAGGGAAAGTACTCTTAATACTGCAGATAGAAAATTTTACTCAAAGGAAACATTTCTTTATTTTTGATTAGAAAGCAAACTGCATTCAAAGATTTTCGAAAATTCTCTTCACCGGGAATCGAATCGGCTAAAATCTGAAAAAATTATACCCTGTACTTTTATTGCACCGATCGTTAGGGTCAATTATAACGATGAAATCTCTCTAATAAACATGATAAATCAAATGAAAGGAAAACCAAGAAATCTTAAATTAAAGCTCTCGTAACATGTAATATGGTTTCTTGGTCCATATCGGTGGAATTTTGTAATGCCACCTGGAGGGAAAGTACCCTTAATACTGCAGATAGAAATTTTTTTTCAAAGGAAACATTCCTTTGTTTTTGAATAGAAAGCAAACTGCATTCAAAGATTTTCGAAAATTCTCTTCTGCCACACCGGGGAATTGAACCAAGAAACCATACCTATTACATGTTACGAGAGCTTCAATTTAAGATTTCCTGGTTTTCCTTTCATTTAATTTATCATGTTTGTTAGAGAGATATCATCGTTATAATTGACCCTAACGATCGGTGCAATAAAAGTACGGGTATAATTTTTTCAGATTTTAGCGGGTTCGATTCCTGGGTGGGAGAAGAGAATTTTCGAAAATCTTTGAATGCAGTTTGCTTTCTATTCAAAAATAAAGGAATGTTTCCTTTGAGTAAAATTTTCTATCTGCACTATTAAGGGTACTTTCCCTCCAGGTGGCATTACAAAATTCCACCCTGTATAAGCGGTTTCCTGTGATTTCAACCCCATTGTTACTATTGGTCAAGACAATACATGCTACAAGTTAGCATGAAATTAGCATAATAGTCTTCTTAGATAAATAGAAATAGTCTATTTTTATTTAACACGGAAAAAGTTTAACAACTAGAACCCATATTTCCCTGAGATTGACACGTTCAACCAAATAAACTCTTCAGATTTATAATATTATATAAACATATATTTAAAAATATTACATGAATATAGAAATAAAAATCTGTGAATAGACTTATTGATAGTAACCACTTTAGTTTGGAAGACTATAAAACAGTACTGAAACTGATATCAAGAGTTATGTTCTTTTGAAATAAAGGATAATTGATAAACAGGATAGAAAATATCTCCGGTTCCATTTGAGCATTTTTTACCCGACTGCGCCAGGAGGGTTATTGAATTTAATACTTTACCTTTCGCCCACAATACTGCTCCGTTTTGTATTCACAAAGCTAATGAAGCTAGTCATGAAAATATTAAGGTGAACACTTATATTTGCAATGAATATTTAGACGTCATTTGCTATATGGAGGAAACCAAAGATCTCCCCACGAGCCTTGGTTTTATCATACTTAGGGAAAAAGGTCATTCCAATCCTTTTCGTCTTTTTCAAATAATTATCTAGGATATGCTTTTGATACGAGAAAATTTCAGGTCACACTACCAAAAATAAAAGAAACAAAACAAAATAATTAAAAAAAAAAAAACACAAAGAGAAAAATCTTATTCAATGCAAAGTTTAAAACTTGTGCAAGTTTTATCGATGTCTTAGTACGTACCTGTCCAGCCGTGAAATACATAAGTATAACAGGCTGTACGAGTATACAAAACTTGAAGATTTAAAATACCGAGAATTTAAAAGAAAATAAAAAACACAAATAAAAATTATCATTATGATAACCATATTATTAAAATTAGACTGTATAGTGGAGTCAAGCTAACAAATCTTGAATCTCAACAACGGGGGGGGGGGGGAATTGTGTGTGGTGATGAGAGAGCTATCAATTAAAGGTATCTAAAAATTATGCTTATCCGTAAAATATTTTCCAAGATAAGTCATCAGATTGACAATCAACACCGCAATTTCCTACGTCAACAGGATAACAGGGATAAAAGTTACATAGTTAAACGTGACAAATGTAACTAGGTAACTTTAGCAATAATAAGCAATGGTGCTAACCTATATGATTTTCGCTTTAGTTATTGATTCTTCAGAGAACTTTAAAGCATATCAGGAGTTTGATGTATCCATTCAAATGTGGAGTACATCTTGCAAACTGTGTCTTTGTAAATTTTTGTAATAATATTTATAGTCCCCCAAACATAGATTTATTCGCTAGCCGATTAAATAATATTAATATCCTGGCATACAAATCCGAATGCTGTAAATAGTTTACAATTTCTTGTTCTGGGTTTTATTTATATGCGTTTAATTCTTTACTATGATGTAAAAACATTCTGAAAATGCCAAGGGTTTAATGGTTGACCCACACTGGTCAACATGGCCGTGGTTATTTAAAGGATTTGTGGTGTCTAAAAATCGTGATATCGGGTAACTAAAAATTTATTTTTATCTACTGATTTCAGTCGGCGCCACAAGTGCAACACCAATAGGTACCTCAGCGGCAGGGAACTCATCCGCGAGGTGATAACAAAAAGAGGTATCCCACCCCACCGTCATCTATAAAACGATGCGATAAAGGGTGGTTCATTTATTATTATTTATTTATAACATGTTTGAGGTATCAATTCCAAATATTATGAAACTCTTTACATGAATGTATAATAATAGAGGCCAATAAGGAACCTTAAATTCAAACCGCTCAGCTCTTAAGTTTAGTTACTAAAGAAAACATTCCCAGGAATGAAAAGTATTTAAAATCAGATACTTTATGAGGTTTTTAGTTCCGTACCCTCTCTGTCTGTGGACAGCCCCGAGATGTTTTGGTACTTAATCTTGATAAATGATACCCAGAGGAACATTTATGATATAAAAATAATAATACTAATAAGATATATTGTATTTTATATAAAAAATGCTACCCAGCTCTCCGTACAGTCACTGTACATAGGGTGCAAACAAACTTTATAATAAATTAAAATGTCTAATAATGAAGGGTATGGGACTTTCATTTAAAATCCCGTTCCGTTCCTATAAACAGTCTTAGAATTGGATCAACCTATGCTAGTTATTCCGTTTTTTGATAAAACGTTCGAAATTTGCCTTTTCACAGCACAAGCTACACAGAAACAGTTACCTGAAAATTATTGACCTTATTCATAATTCTCAAGCCTTGTATTTCATCCAACTATATTTTACGATTCATATCTCTAAAAATCTACATGTGTTATGCTAATCTCGAGGATGAATCCACAATATAATTATACCGGGTGTCAAAAAGAGGCTTAACGAAGCCGAAAGCCACGTATTCTACCCATTATTTGGATCATTTTTTTCCTTCAGACGCATACCTGGGACTCCACGGGTTCTCGAGATATTGAAGGTCAAAGTTGCATTTTTTTTAACTTTTTTTTACGAAATCCAATTCTAAGTATCAATACAAAACTTTTTTACAAACAAACATTACCTGTATTTTCGATTTTTCTAAATAAAATACGCATTTGAAGTTACGAACAGTAATGTACGTTAGAAATAAATGCAGAAACGCACAGCTGATTACTTCCGACGGTCAATGACTCTCTTCTCTAGACTTAGGTCCCTTTGGAGGTGCGGGGTGAGGCGCGGGAGGAATGCGTCAAGACCGGAGCGACGCCATTGGTGCGCGCGCGTCTCGTGATATGCCGCTCAGTCGCTATTCGTCTATCGTGGCTCTCAAGCTGGCCATTGACGATCAGTCCAAACATAAAACTGCGGCATAAAACTAGGGCGTCACTCCAAATGGTTTTACTCCATTTAGATTTGCCCATTCACTGGCGTCACTCCGGCTCTTCATTTTTCGATCGGCCGTGGGGCAAAGCTGACGAAAAGTGAACTAGGTACTTATATTTGTGTAGAAAATGGATTCTGGTTCTGAAGAAGAAACATTAATTTTAACTGTGGCTACTATTTGTTGCCATATAATAACCGAGAAACGTGAAAGAAAGCAATGGATGAAGGAATGGCTTAGAAAAAGGAATCAATTCACTCACGTCAATTTGTTGAATGAGTTATCATTAGAACCAAGTGACTGGAGAAACTACTTAAGGATGGACGAAACTACATATTTCAAGCTTTTGAAACTTGTAACTCCATATATTGCTAAACAGGATACTAATATGAGAGAAGCTATTAGCCCTCATGAGAGATTGAAAGCCACTCTTCGTTTTTTAGCTTCAGTTACCACGATCGCAGCGAGCGATTCGAGCGAAATGAAGCCTTGGAATGACGATCGCGCATTGACGGTCAGTTTGGCGCGACGCGCCGCTTGGATTTATGGTAGTCACGGAAAATTTCCGTGGCGAGTCGTCAGTTAAAACTCTGGAGTGACGATTCGCCATTGACGGTCAAATTTTGGAGTGACGCCCTAGTTTTATGCCGCAGTTTTATGTTTGGACTGATCGTCAATGGCCAGCTTACACTGCTGTCTAGTACAGTCGAAAAGAAGTGTTTCTATGTTTTAAATTGTTTTTTATTTGTTTAGTTTCGTTGTTTGTTAGGTTTTTTGTTGAGATTTGATATTGTGTTGAACTTATTTGCTATTTTAAGCCACCACAATACCGCGAGGAAAAGGCAATGCTTTGAATAGACATTCGAGAAGTTTGGTGTACAACGTTTTACAATTTTTCACAAGATTTTCAAATACTCGAAGTTTTTTTTTTTTTAGTATGGTGAAATCATCAAATGAGTCCTCCGGCCCCGGGCAGGGCGGGAGGGACTGTCAGACTTTTACTGACTAAAATCCACGGTGTCCTTCAATAGCCTGTTATGTTCCGGGGTCACGGTAAGGAAATAATCCCGCGACCCCGGCAGGCTTTGGCCCTCTGAGAGGGGGGCCCCGTCAGTGTGCTGACGCTCTTTGAGGCGCGCGTGGGACACAACGCGCCGTCGACCCGGGCATGGTCCATGGTCAGGCAGCGAGTTGCCCTTTACTCGCTGCCCGCATGCCCGCGCCTACGGTGGCCGGAGATCATCTGCTGACGTCCGACGCCGAGGGCGCCTACCACTGCGGTTGGGGCAGAGGGAGGACGCTGTCCTCTCTCGCTCGCGGCCCGCCTCCTCCTTCACGAGCATTACTGCCTCGCAGAAGGAGCAGACCGCTTCCCACTCTGAAAATACTCGAAGCTTACAAAAAAAACGGCAGCGGCAACAAAGACGTGTGTATCGACAGTACAAAGAATTACAAAAGAGTAAATCAATTCAAGTTCAATTTATTTTAATAAACATTTTAAATTACTTACCTTTGATTTATTTGCATAATCAGCATTTACAACATTACACAAATTATTTAACTAACATTAAAATATCATTTTGTCTTAAGTCTTTTCTTCATGAGTGTACGTGCGCAGACGGCCGCCATTTGTGGTCATCTTTCGTGAATCGTATTGTAATGAGAACCCGCCCTCCGCGGTAGTTCAAATGCATGTTCAAACGAACCGACGCGCTCGCGCCGCCTGCTCGCTCCGCCCGCTAACCCCCGCCGCCCTCCGCGACACCCGCTGGCCCCTCCCTCTGCCAGCCGCCACGTGCCGTCAAAGAAATTTGTCTTTAGTTCGGTTTCTGACACGATCGAATTTACTTCTTGTGTCTTTGTTTCCGAAAAACATTACTGTTGAGTGTTCTGTGACTGTGTACTCGCTAACACACAAAGAGGCTGTGTGTTTTTGAGTACTTTTGTGTTTGTTTTTGCTAGTTAGTGCGTTTGTTTTTTTTTTAAGTTTTAGATACGAAAATGCCGTTTCATGATTATTCTGCGCGTGAGTATGTTAATATGGTATACTGCTATGGTATGGCGCATGGAAATGCTGCTGAAGCCCTACGAATTTATGGAAGACAATACCCTGAAGCGTTCCAGCCTAGTGATTCACGTATTTTTACGCGGGCAGTGCAACGTTTGTTGGTTAATCAGCCTATCGTGCCGATTTCACAGGGGGGTGGCAGGCAAATAACGCCAGCGGCCGAAACGGCCATCTTATCTGTGATGCGAGAAAACCCTCGTTTGGGAGTGCGTACAGCGGCTAAAGTATTGCGACGGCGGCATGGCCATCGGGCTAGGTACATGGTGTCTCATTCCACCGTGCACAAAGTTCTAAAAAGGGATAGGCAACGACCTTATAAAATTCATCGCGTGCATGCACTCATGCCGGGTGACACAACACGCCGTATGCAGTACTGCAGGTGGCTGCTAAGGCAGGACCGAGGATTTGTGAATAAAGTTATTTTCACGGATGAATGCACTTTCACAAATAATGGAATGTGGAACCGTCGAAATTCACACTATTGGTGCTCCGTGAATCCACATCAAACCCAGGAAACGGGCTTCCAGGTACGGTGGAAACATAATGTGTGGGCTGGCATCATGGGAAATCAGATACTGGGCCCCGTTTTCTTGCCACCAAGTATGAACGGACCTGCCTACCTCAACCTCATTAATGGTTACCTAACCGACACGTTAGATGACATGCCACCAACGACGATATAATACTAGACTCGTAATAACAGGCGACCGATGTCTGCCAACACATTAGGCAAAAAAGTCTTATATTCGTCTCATTTCGACCAATCCTGCGAGCCGTAAACATACGTTGAGACAGCACAGACCTTGAGTTAGCCAATCACAACGCAGTACCCCGTCCCCCTCGCTTACGTATTACCTCAGCAACTTGGCAGAATAGTTTGTGTTCTTTAGATCGTGCATGCGGAGTCTAGTATTATATCGTCGTTGCATGCTTCTACTACTTCTTTTCGACTGTACTAGACAGCAGTGTGAGAGCCACGATAGACGAATAGCGACTGAGCGGCATATCACGAGACGCGCGCGCACCAATGGCGTCGCTCCGGTCTTGACGCATTCCTCCCGCGCCTCACCCCGCACCTCCAAAGGGACCTAAGTCTAGAGAAGAGAGTCATTGACCGTCGGAAGTAATCAGCTGTGCGTTTCTGCATTTATTTCTAACGTACAGTCGAATTCCAAATTCCTGGGTCAATTTCTGAAAGCAATAGCCTGACGCTTCGCTGTGACTTACGACCTTTTATTATAAGTTGTTTTAATACTATACAAATCAAAGGAACTTACGGTATACTTCATAATTTCAACCTTTTCCTACAAGTAATGCTGGCGCAGTGGTTAACGTGCTCGGATATTTCCATCACTGCTGGCGAAGGATCGATCCTCACTTTTTTCTAATTACTTCTATTTTATTTAATAATTTTAAATAGTTGCGATATTCTTTTTGTTATTTTTCATGCATTTTTTTGTAGAAATTTGATAAATAAAATTGTTTTTTTTTAGTAATTACTAATACTAGTCATTAGTGTTGTGTGTCGACCGTTATCATCATAATTATAAGTATAATAAAGTTTTGTAGGTAGATCAGGGAAATAAAACAAAAGTTACAAAAGTAAATTATTTCGATTTGTGAGGTAGACATAACTATGTTAGTTCGTTTCGAGTCTCATTAGAGAACGTTGTTGATTCCTGGATATTTTGTGTGACGATTGTTTACATCTTATGTTACGTTGTTTTAATGTTATTGTTTTGTAGTGAAATATTAACAGTGGAAATAATATAATCACTGAGGTTGAATATTATAGCCGTGCATAAATATGGATGAAACAATACAAATATCAAATTAAACCGGACTAAGTGTGAGTATTAATATTTAATTTTTAATTGTTTCACATGTTAATATCTTATTTATTAGTTAGGATTCCCTACAATAGGTTTGTTTAAAAGATAGTTAAACGTGATAATTACTTTTAGTTTTTACTTTTAGTAAAATAAATTATCAGTTGTATTTTGCATAAAGATAATAATAGTATTCCATGTTTTGTTCTAGTGAAATACTGTGAGTCCTGTGGAAGTGGATATGAGATATAAGGAACGGTCGAGAGCAAAGTCCAACACCGACGGTTGTCAGACATCATAATAAAATTATGGTGAATGAATATGAAGGAAATGGCTTCCCCCAATGAGTAACTAATTCAACACGAAATGAATAACCGTTCAGTTTCACCGTGCACTCAAGACAGAAAACTTCACCAATCAGCCAAAATCCCTTTTGTTTTATAGAAATAAAAGAAACGTTTAAAAGCACGACCATATTTTTTATACTTACGGCTTTTGTTGTATTCATTCTTAGTTAGCGAAAACATCATTTTATTCACAGTTCTTATTAATTTAGGGCTTAGATTTGAGGCAAAGTTTCAATCATTCTTTTCATAAAGAAAACGAAAATTAAACTGATGTCCTCAATAGGGTATATTTATGGAGAGCGGTTATTTTTTTATGGTTAAGAAAATAATAATAAAATTAATTTTTCAGATATACCTAGAACATATTTCGATATTATTTTTTTTTTGCTAAATCGCACCTAGTGGAACGCAAAAAGCTTGATTTCATAAAAACAAAATTTTGGGAACCGCAGCCCCGGAACGCAAAGAGCAACTGGCCCTTTGCGTTCCAGGACCGTGGTGCCTTCACAATCATAGCTGTAGCAGTATTTTTTATGTAGTGATAATGTTATTTATTTGCGTGCTTCTATTTCAGTAAAAGAACATTCATCCTTAAATACCTAACTTTTTTTAAACAACCTGTTTCTGGACCGTGGCCCTGGAACGCAAAGGGCAACTAGCGTTTTGCGTTCCAGGACCGAAGTGCCATGGGACGTTTGTTTGAAATAGTAACAAGGCACCGCGGCCTTGGAACGCATAGAGAAATTGGCCTGCTGAATTATTACTATTTCAAATGGCTTTATTATATAGTCATATCTTTAATATTTCTTTTGTTAACATAAAGACAAAATTACACATTAATTTTTTTATGGGATAACATACTAAAATGGCCGCACTTTATAAAATAAACCCTATTATTTCTTAAATATAATTAAACGTAATTTAGTCTTATAATCAGCTATTTAAATTGGATAATATTGTTTTATCTTCACTTCAAATTTTTTAATTTACTTATTTTATTACTGATAGCTGTTGGGCTAAGTGGAGCTATATCAATGAGATCTGAGTCTTATAATGTGTTTAGCTATTGTTTAGTTTTTTTTTGAAATCATGATCTTATTAATCAAAGTTAAATATTAGTTTAATGTTTTTTTTTTGGTCTTGGTGGAAATAAAAAAAGTCATGCTGAATTAAAATGTTTATTTTGTTTTATTTATTTATGTAATTACCAAACTTATAAATTATATTTTTGATATCACATTCATACGAATCTGACAATCCCTCAGTCAACAGTCAACTCATTTGATGAACTTCAACATGACATTGCAAAAATATTCGTTCTTTCCTCAATATTGATATTCGCCGGCATTATGAGAATACTTAAATATATCGCTATCTATATAATCACACGTCACTAACCAACAACCACAATCTAACGACAACTTGATTTCGATCAAGTTAAATATTCCTAAAACTTGGTCTACCTCACAGAAATTGTGAACAAGCGATTATAATCATATTTCTGTCCCATTACAATATTTAACAATTGAGTAAAACTTACAAAAAGAATATCACTGCGAGGGGATCGAACTCGTGCCTTGCTGTTCACCGCATATTATGTAGTGGAACGCTTAACCATTAGGCCAACTGAACAAGTATTATATATGTTGAAATTATGAATCCTATACAATCAGAAGTTAATGATGAATGTGTTTCTTAAAAATAGAAGGTCGTAAGTCAAACAAAACGTCAAGCTATTTCCTTAAAAGTGTGTTTGACCACTTTTGAACCGCTACTGTACATTACTGTTCGTAACTTCAAATGCGTATTTTATTTAGAAAAATCGAAAATACAGGTAATGTTTGTTTGTAAAAAAGTTTTGTATTGATACTTAGAATTGGATTTCGTAAAAAAAAGTTTAAAAAAAATGCAACTTTGACCTTCAATATCTCGAGAACCCGTGGAGTCCCAGGTATGGTCTGAAGGAAAAAAATGATCCAAATAATGGGTAGAATACGTGGCTTTCGGCTTCGTTAAGCCTCTTTTTACACCCGGTATAATTATATTGTGGATTCATCCTCGAGATTAGCATAACACATGTAGATTTTTAGAGATATGAATCGTAAAATATAGTTGGATGAAATACAAGGCTTGAGAATTATGAATAAGGTCAATAATTTTCAGGTAACTGTTTCTGTGTAGCTTGTGCTGTGAAAAGGCAAATTTCGAACGTTTTATCAAAAAACGGAATAACTAGCATAGGTTGATCCAATTCTAAGACTGTTTATAGGAACGGAACGGGAATTTTAAATGAAAGGTCCCATACCCTTCATTATTAGACATTTTAATTTATTATAAAGTTTGTTTGCACCCTATGTACAGTGACTGTACGGGGAGCTGGGTAGCATTTTTTATATATAAATACAATATATCTTATTAGTATTATTATTTTTATATCATAAATGTTCCTCTGGGTATCATTTATCAAGATTAAGTACCAGAAACATCTCGGGGCTGTCCACAGACAGAGAGGGTACGGAACTAAAAACCTCATAAAGTATCTTTTAATATTTTCATTCCTGGGAATGTTTTCTTTAGTAACTAAACTTAAGAGCTGAGCGGTTTGAATTTAAGGTTCCTTATTGGCACTATTATTATACATTCATGTAAAGAGTTTCATAATATTTGGAATTGATACCTCAAACATGTTATAAATAAATAATAATAAATGAACCACCCTTTATCGCATCGTTTTATAGATGACGGTGGGGTGGGATACCTCTTTTTGTTATCACCTCGCGGATGAGTTCCCTGCCGCTGAGGTACCTATTGGTGTTGCACTTGTGGCGCCGACTGAAATCAGTAGATAAAAATAAATTTTTAGTTACCCGATATCACGATTTTTAGACACCACAAATCCTTTAAATAACCACGGCCATGTTGACCAGTGTGGGTCAACCATTAAACCCTTGGCATTTTCAGAATGTTTTTACATCATAGTAAAGAATTAAACGCATATAAATAAAACCCAGAACAAGAAATTGTAAACTATTTACAGCATTCGGATTTGTATGCCAGGATATATATTATTTAATCGGCTAGCGAATAAATCTATGTTTGGGGGACTATAAATATTATTACAAAAATTTACAAAGACACAGTTTGTTAAAGAAAGCTAAAAAAAACCTTTGTTAAAGAAAGGATTACCAAAAGATGACAAAGATAAAATATTAAAAACTTATCTTGTGCCCGGCAATTGCAGATTACTGCAAGCACCTAAGCTCAATGCAGAAATATCCGCCGCCGTCTCCGAGCTAGTTAGAGGCCGAGACAAGAAACTTTATTACTTTCAACAGCAGCTGGGCACGGGCACTTCAGCAATCAATAAGGCAATGAACACATTGCTTACGACGGATGATAAAATATCAGCCTTGAAATATTTAAGCGATAGTTGTCGCATTTTGTCGGATTTGCATTTTACCCTGTCAAAGGACAGAATAAAATTAATTACCCCAAGTCTAGAAAAAAATTTTCTACACGTAATCCAAGATGCCGAACGTGATGAGACGTTATTTGGAACGACACTGAATGACAAAATCAAGGCTAGTAAAGCCATTGAAAAGCAAGGCTCCCAGATAAGGAAGATGGTAATGAGTCAGAAGCCCAGCGCTTCACAGCCGTCCTCAAGTCGTCCTGCTCCGCCGGGAAACTGGTCAGGACCTCCTCGTTACTCGTCGAACAGGGGGGGGCGAGGAGGTCAGAGGAAACCGTCGTCATCGTCACAGTGGCGAACGTACCCTCCGGCTCCAACACCAGTGAAGAGTGCCAGCTACAATCAGCCGAAGACTCGTGCTCCACCTCCGCAGTAGCACAGGTACACGCAGGCAGAATTAAATTCTATCTTAATTGTTGGTCAAATATCACTAATAACGAAGTCGTACTTTCATGGATAGAACATGGCTACTCAATACCTTTTTGTAAGGAGGTGACTCAACACAGAGCACCATCCCTCTCAAACCTATCTTTAATTGAAAGCCAAGAAATGGCTAAAGCTATTCATAAATTACTCGAATTAGGAGCTATAAGTCAGTGTCTAACAGAAAATAATCAGTTCATTTCAAACACCTTTTTAGCACCAAAGGCTAATGGAGGCAAAAGGTTTATTTTAAATTTAAAGCCATTAAATAAATTCATTAGGAAAGAACATTTTAAAATGGAGGATTATAGAACCGCCGCGAAACTTATTCCTCGAGACGGTTTTCTAGCCACCATTGACCTAACAGAAGCATATTTGTTAGTGCCTATTTCTGTTTCGGATAGAAAATATTTGAGATTTTTTTACAAAGATCCTAATTCGGGTAGTATAAATACCTTAGAATTCACGGCGATGCCCTATGGCCTGTCGGTAGCACCCAGGGTTTTCACCAAAATCATGAAGGAGGTTATTACTCATCTTCGAAAACGGGGATATAAATCAGTAATTTTCCTTGATGACATATTATGTATTGGGGATAATTATGAAGAGTGTGTAAACAATGTATACGAAACTTTAAAGTTGTTACGTTGTTTAGGTTTTGTAGTTAATTACTCAAAAAGCTCATTAACTCCATCGCAATCATGCAAGTTTTTAGGCTTCATGTATAACACAGGTGAACTACCTCTTTCATTGCCGACAGATAAACGTAATAATATTGCACAGATGGTTGACAAGTTCACTCATCTTCCAAAGTGCACTATTAGAGAATTTTCTCAATTAATTGGCGTTCTGATCGCAGCTTGCCCGGCAGTTAAATATGGATATTTATACACAAAAATTTTGGAACTTCAGAAATTTTTAGCATTACAAAGATGTAACAATAATTACGATGCGAAAATCAGTCCTTCAAACATTATTTTACAAGATTTACTTTGGTGGCGCAGTAATATATTAACAATAAATAATTCAATGAGAGTTTTAAGCTACAGTAAAGAAATCTTCACAAACGCTTCAAGAACCGGGTGGGGCGCTGTCTGTAATGGTAAAAAAGTAAACGGAAGATGGAAGGCTACGGAATCAGAACACCACATTAATTATCTAGAACTTCTTGCTGCCTTTCTAGGACTAAAAAGTTTCGTCACGGAGGACGACGAACATTCTTCGATACTATTGCGCGTAGATAACACCACAGCAATATGCTATATTAATCGTCTTGGTGGAATACAATTTCCCCATTTAAATGATCTTACAAGATCTATTTGGCAATGGTGCGAGAAGCGCGACATCTCTCTTTTCGCATCATACATTAATACAAGAGAGAACTGTGCGGACGCCGAGTCTAGAAAAGTAAACCCAGACACAGAGTGGGAGCTGTCAAATAAAGCCTTTAGGCTTATTCAACAAAACTTCGGCTGTCCCAAGATCGATCTATTCGCTTCTCGAAGCAATGCCAAATGCGACCTTTTTGTCTCTTGGAGACCAGAGCCAGACGCATTTACCGTTGATGCTTTTACCATAAATTGGAAGACGGAATTTTTTTACGCGTTTCCTCCATTTTCTCTAGTCCTCAAATGTTTACGAAAGACCATCGACGATGAAGCCACCGGTGTCTTAGTTTTTCCTCACTGGCCCTCTCAGCCATGGTTCCCCCTTCTCCAAACCTTACTGGATTCGCAGATACTTTATCTCAATCCTAATAAATTTTTACTTCAATCCTATTTCAGACATTATCATCCCCTACACAACAAACTTACCCTGGGTGCCGCCAGGCTTTGCGGGAGGCGTTTAAGAGGCGCGGCACACCAGTTGAGACGCTCGACCTAATGTTGGCATCCCTCTCTGATAGCACAATCAAGCAATATAGCGTAACTTTGAAACTATGGTGGGACTATTGTGCTCTTCACAATTATTGCATACATAATGATTGCATACCTTTTATATTATCTTTTTTGACAGAACAGTTTAATAATGGATGTTCGTATAGCTCTCTTAACACTCACCGTTCAGCGTTATCTTTGTTTTTAAATGACAAGATTGGTTCGGACGAGAATATAAGGCGATTGCTTAAAGGGGCTTACAAACTTAAGCCAAATCGACCTAGATATGCATCCACTTGGGATCCACAAATAGTTTTTAATTACATTTCAAATTGGCATCCTAATTTGGAATTGAGTTTGGAAAAAATAACAAAAAAATTAGTTATTCTATTGGCACTCAGTACGGCACATAGGCACAGAATATAACTCCCAAAAAGAAAACAAACAAATGTAAAATCTATGCACGAAAGAATAGAGTCCATTTTTACTTGCACCCGCATCACCCACCTACTTTTATAATAGCCTAAACTTCCCGTGCGCAAGCAAAAATGAACTGAATAGTGACGCGCGAGAGTTCATTTTAGTTTATCTGACGCCAACGACATTAAAAGGTTACTGTCGGTCAAGCTCAATAGGGTTGCGACTCGCGAGTTTGGGCACAGTTAGGTAGGAATACGTATTTTATTCACTGTTTAATTACATTATTAACTAACATAAATACGTATAATATATATCACTCCTCATTACCTCCTTATGTCCCTCAAGGAATTTTGTTTTTATCATCAGCCTATATCTTTTTCTGTTTCGTCATCGATTACTTCATATTCATATCGATTGGTAGCACAGAATGTTAACAGTAGGTACCTACGGCACCTTACGTGAGGAATAATATACACAGCTTGACATAAAACTGTAGAAAACCGGAAGTCGCCACTGTCTTCGCACTACCAGCACTTTGAATGATTTTATTTTATTTATTTTTCACTTATTACGTTAGTTTTATGGCACAATAATAAATCTAACAAACCTGTACAAACCCGTTCTGGCCAAGCTATAATGTTTTTTTTTTTCTCTCAATAAGTTAGTTTTGTGGCACAATAATAAATCTAACAAACCTGCGGTCTTTGTTTACATCAAATATCAAAAATTTTAAAACGTTGTCAGAAACAAAAAGATTAGTTCCGTTTCAATCCGTTCTGGCCAAGCTGTAGTCATAACTTTAAAGATCGATTGTTATCGTTTACGGCAAAATAGGTAACTAGTCCTTATCATTTTCATTTCATTCATTTCATTGTCACAGGCCCCGTGTTGCGTGTTTTTGTAGGTAAGTAGGTAAAAAAGTCACGAAGAGAATTACGATCGCTGACCTTGAATGCGTAGTGTAGCCATTTTCTGAGTTTGAACGTGTCCAAACAATAACGTAAACATCTTCCTACTTTCTACCGATCATAATTCGACCTACCTACGTATTCAGCTTAGGTGAGTGAGAGTGATGTCAGGTTTGATAATCGTCTATTTTATTTATCTTGGTCGTCTTGTAGGCCAAATTTGTAACCTACCTAATCATGCTTAACTGATCATGATTACTAGCCGGTACTTGAATGACATTAATAAGCACGCCACAAGCAGGTAGATAGTTTTTTGATCATTATTAAATATGTACTACATAGATAAATATTCACTTTTTTTCTTACCTTTCGAAATCACGCGGTAGTGTGTGAAACGTGAGGCTCCTATCACTGTCATTATTTAAACAACCAAACGTAATGCAGTATTTTTTTTTCCTCATCATATATATATTTTTTTAACTCATGCGTAAATTCAACCAAACACCAAACTTAAATATTATATAAGTAAGCGCGTGCGTAGTGGGCGGCGCGCGGCAACCGACTAAATGTCCACTCCGAAGTGGTCCCCGCCAATGCTCGCAGTTTTATACCTACACTGCGGAGTGAGCCAGGCCTGACATAGGGTGCAAACACTATCATTATTAAAATTAGAAAACGTGTCAATTACTCAAAGTGGTGTTAAGATAGCCATAACGGACGCAATAAAAACCTCTGCCCCTGGTCGTGACCAACCAACACTATTCTTACCCTTTTTTCATGAAAATTTGAAAATATGCCCTGCTTCAGTCCTTAAGGATTATATTTTTGTTACAAAAAATATGAGAACTACGAATGCGGGAAGTTTACTGCTAACCTATAAACCTCCACATAGGGCAGCTACAGCACAAACCATCAGTCGCTGGCTCAAGCAAGTGCTGTCAGAGAGCGGGGTAGACGTAGGTACGTATAGCGCGCATAGTACGCGACATGCCGCTACGTCAGCTGCATACGCAGCAGGGATAAGTGTGGATACGATTAGAAAAACAGCCGGTTGGACCAGCACGTCCACAGCCTTTGCCCGTTTTTACAACAGGCCTATTATTGACGAAAGTGGTTTCGCTAGGGCGGTTGCCTTTCGAAATTAATCGATCCATTCATTACTTGATTCATTACTTTAAAAGGTTAATTATTTTGTAAAGTAAAATTGGTTTGTTTCTTACCTTAATTATATTTTTTTTATGTTTAAAAATAAATAATATTAAGATGTATTTGTGTTTCACCTTAAGAAACCATCCTAAAATTATGTTTACCAAAGTCACAAAGTTTCTATCTCTAAATATCTACCTGGTATACTTATATCTGAAGGATGAAGCGACGAAATATAATAGATGATTAAACGAACTTTGAAAGTGAAGTTCGATCACTATTATATGAGTCGCTTCATCCGAAGATATAAGGTCCCTCCCAACCCTTTAAACAAATCACGTGGTACCTAACCGGTGATTATACGCCCTGTATGAAAGCTTTGTGTCTAAGCTCTAAAAATGAGACAAGGTTGGACCTGACACGGTATAGAGGGTATAACCGGAAATGTCAAACTTTTTTTTTGTTTTTTGGAATCGATTTAAACATCGATTTAGTAACTCTTTGAAGAACGTGCGATGTTGCCTGTAGGTTAAAGGGACTACCTGGTATACTTATATCTTCGGATGAAGCGACTCATATAATAGTGATCGAACTTCACTTTCAAAGTTCGTTTAATCATCTATTATATCTGATACATTGAGATCTTTTATTGATGCAGGCCAGATCCTAGTATATATTGATGACGTTTTGTTATTGAGTGACTCTGTAGGGGACGGCTTGTCCCTGCTCGATTCTGTTCTGGAGGTTTTAACAAAAGCAGGTTTTTCTATTAATTTAAAAGATGCGCCTTCCTTACCACCGAAGTGGAATATCTTGGGAGGACTATCAGTAAGGGTCAGGTCCGGCCGAGCGTCCAAAAAAATAGACGCACTAGTAAAGTCTCCGATTCCTAAGACAGTTAAGCAAGTGCGACAGTTTCTCGGTCTGGCCGGCTACTTCAGAAGATATATCCCAGGATACGCTGCTAATTATGTGCACTATGGCGACTCGGATACGTAGTTATCTCGCTTACATAAGCACGTTATGTGGATATCAAGTTGTTCTGGCTCAAAACTCTCGTAAGGCCTTGTGTGGCGTTGAGTTCATCAGGGACAATGTTTGCGCTGCAATATACATGTAAGGCCTGGATGGCTTCGGCATAAGGCATTGTACCGTTTTGCTTTCGTGTAAGGCCAGGAGTGGCATCGAAATTGCGCGTTCGTGTAAGGCCATGAGTGGCATCGAAATTGTGTCCCAGTATCCTCGTGTAAGGCCTTATGGGCATCGGGTGTGTATTCTCGTGTAAGGCCTTATGGGCATCGAGTGTGTGGAAATAGTATCAGCGTATAAGGCCTTGTGTGGCATCGCTAACTCTGTACCTTCAGTGAAAAGTGGTACAAGTCAAAAAAACTAGTTTTGAGAAAAATCGATTTAAAGTTTTGCATTTTTTAAATGGCTATAACTTTTTTATCAATCGGTTTATTTCTAAACTTTTAACTGTTTTCGGTTGGAAATTGTTAGTATCACGTCGGATATGATTTGGTTGTATTAAAAAGTAATTAGAATCTGAGATAATTAAAAAAAATTGATTTGTATCATTAGCCACATTTTTATTTTTAAGTGTAAAATGATCCCCACCGTCGTATCTCCACGTTGTCGTCGTGGTGGGGCTTACAAACTAAGAGGGATACACCGGGGAAAGGCGCGCCGCCTGGAGGATCGAGCAGTTAGCTCGAGCTTTCAGGCGGCGCGGGCCCAGTCGTCTGAGACTGGGTCAGGGGGGGAAATGTTCACTTCCGGTACGCGTCTAGTCTATAGACGTAACCGTGAAGTGAACCGGGGAGGGAAATTCGGGGTTAGGTATAGAGGAACCCACCTCTCTAAAAAAGTATAAAACATCATGGAAAAAAAGTGCTTTAAAGAAGTATTACCCCAGGCGGGTACCAGCTGCTCCGCAGCTGGAGAATCCCGCACCGTTTCTCGGTCTGTCCCACCGTATTCTGGGGGGGACAAAAATCACTTCTATCCAATTTTTGCTCCGGCAGTCGCCGCATTGAGCCAGGGAGGCTCACGTGCCCGTGAGGAGGAGTCACTGGACTTGTCCAGTACGTCCGATTCACAGGCACCGAAGGTCGAGCGGGCACAGAGTGCCGCTCCGAGGAGGGAGGGGGCGCTGGTGCTCGAGTCGGACTCCGACTCGGGATCAGACGCCCCGAGCTTCCAGAGCGTAGGCTCTGGGAGTGCAACGAGGAGGAGCGAGGGGAGCGCCAATAGGAGGACCGAGTTCCTCAAGCGCTCCCGACAAGTTCTTTCCTCGTCTGAGGAGGGTCCTCCCTCGGGCCCCAAGATCCCGACAAGTGTTCGGGGTAAAGGCCGAGGCAGGACTGGAGGTAGAGGGCTCACGACTGAGCCCTCCCTAGAAAAGACGGTGGAGGACGCACTTCGCTCCCTCACCAACAAACAGCCGGGCAAAAGAGCCACCAAAGACCGGGCCATAAGTGCGGTCACGGCCAAAATCTTGGCGGCGGCGGCGGATAGCCTCGGCCGGCCTCCGCCCGCATCGACTTCAACGGACGAAATGTCCAAAATGCGGGAGGAGGTCGCGAAGCTTACGGCGGCGATGGATGTTCTCCGGAAGGAGAACATCCAACTTAAGGCGGAGCTGGCCAAGCTGCGAAAGGGGCGCCGGGAGGAGGTCCCACAGCCGCAACCGCAGCCCCAGACGCGGACACAGGCGCAGGCGCGGCAGAATGAGCCGCCGGCGAAGCCCGCACCACCAGAAGACAGCAGCAACGCTGTCTTAAACAAAAAAAATTTAAGTTCTGTCAAAATAATGAAAGTCAGATTAAGATGGACATCATTGCAGAACATCATTCAAATAAGAACTTTGGTGATTTTTGGAAGAATACGCACAAACTTAATCCAAGGTCAGGTACTCCGGTGAGTATCGGTGGTGTGCATGAACCGCGGGATATAGCCTGTGCCTTTCAACGGCATTTTAGTGTAGTATCACCGCTCGGGCCCGCGTCGCAGGTGCTCGCTGCTGAGGATCGCCCTGGCTATATGAACATCAGATTCTCCGCCAAGGATGTGGCCAAAATTATAAAGAAAATGGTGAGAGGCAAGTCTCCAGGTCACGATAGCCTTAGCATCGAGCATTTGAAGTACGCGGGCGTGCACCTGTCAAGAGTCCTTGCACTTTTATTTAACTTGTGCATTAGTCATAGTTATTTACCTGAGGACTTGATGCGCACAGTCGTAGTACCAATTGTGAAAGACAAGACAGGTGACTCATCGGATCTGTCTAATTACAGACCGATCTCGCTTGCGACTGTCATAGCTAAGGTGCTGGACAGTTTGCTTGATCAACAGTTGGAAAAACACCTCCATTTACATGACGCTCAGTTTGGGTTCAGACCCGGGTTGTCAACTGAGAGTGCTATCCTCTGTCTCAAGCAAACTGTTCAGTACTATACGGATAGAAGCACACCAATATATGCATGCTTCTTAGATATTTCAAGAGCATTCGATTGTGTGTGTTATGACAAGCTGTGGCAGAAGCTACAAAGTGAAACAGATGTGCCAGATGAGACTGTATCTTTGCTCCGATACTGGTATAGTGAGCAGCAAAATACTGTCAAATGGATGGGTGCGCAATCGGACGTGTACGGGTTGGAATGCGGAGTGAGGCAAGGGGGTTTGTCCTCGCCTCGTCTTTTCAACCTGTATATGAACCGGCTGATCGGTGAGCTCAGCAACACTAATATTGGATGTTCCATAGACGGTGTGTGCATGAACAATATAAGTTATGCGGATGATATGGTGTTGCTGAGCCCTTCGATCAGTGCCTTACGTAAGCTTGTGCGCATTTGTGAGACTTATGCGGAGGCCCATGGGCTCAGGTATAATGCTAAGAAGAGTGAATTTATAATATTTAAGGCCGGTGGCAAATGCTACTCGTGTGTACCTCCTGTCACTCTTTGCGGCATCCCTTTAAACCGGGTGATGAAATTCAAGTACCTGGGCCACTGGGTCTCTGATGACTTGTGTGACAATCTGGACATTGAGAGGGAGCGCAGGGCACTGTCTGTCCGGTGTAATATGTTGGCTCGCAGGTTTGCGCGGTGTAATAGGCCTGTTAAGGTGACATTATTTAAAGCATACTGTCAGTCGTTTTACACGTGCAGCCTGTGGGCCAGCTTTACGCAGCGGACTTATAGTGCACTGCGCGTGCAGTACAACAATGCTTTCAGGATGTTGTTAGGGCTGCCAAGGTTTTGTAGTGCTTCGACTATGTTTGCTGAGGCGAGAACGGATGACTTCTTCGCGATCATAAGGAAGCGGAGCGCTTCACTATTAAGTCGCCTACGTGGCAGCTCGAACAGTCTCCTGAGGGTGTTGTCCGAGCGGTGGGACTTGTCGCTGATACAGAGGTGGATGCAGCTTCATGTTAGCGCCTCTCCTCTTATTTTTTGACATTATTGTGTAAATGGTGTATGTCTAATTTTAGTAATTCATGATTGTCTAATTTTAGTAATTGATAATGTTTATTATTTTTATTTATTTAATTGTAATTTTAATTTTAATTCTCTGTGTATTTTGATGATTTTAAATTTAATTTATTGGTTGTATGTTATCCGAAATGTATGGACTCCAATGTCTGAATTAAATAAACTATTATTATTATTATTAAACCTGGTGCGGCAGGAGCTGGCAGCTTTTAACCAGCGGTTCTCCGTACTGGAGAGCCGCGTGCTGCGCCCCCCGCTGGCGGCGTCCTCGTACGCGGCGGTGGCCGCTTCAAAGCCGCCCCCGACCAAGCAGGCACCTCCGGCGAAGGCGACTGCGGCGAAGACGGCCCCTTCAAAGACGGCCCCGGCAAAGCCTAGCCAGGCGAAGCCGGGTCCGTCCAAGCCGACCTTGACCCCGACACCTGCGGGGCCGGCACGGTCGGCTTCTAAAAAGAAGGGCGCCCAGGCCCAGCCCAACCCAGTCCAGCCTCCTCCAAAAACTCCTCCAGCCAGCGCCGATTGGCAAGTGGCCGGGGAGAAGAGGAAGGCTGCCAGTGCGGCTAGGTCAAAGAAGAAGAGAGAGAGGCGACGGCAGCGCAAAGAGCGCAACGCTGCGGCGCGACTGCGCGCCCCTAAGACCGCGGCTGTGGTGATCACACTGCAGCCGGACGCGGTCAAGAGGGGCGTGTCGTATCGCGACGTGCTTGCCAAGGCGCGGGAGGCAGTGAACCTCACGGAGCTCGGCATCGCCGGGGGCCTCCGTCTACGGGTCACCGCAACAGGGGCTCGGATGCTGGAGCTCCCGGGTGCGGCCAGTGGCCCGACCGCTGACGCTCTAGCCGAACGGCTCAGAGCGTCCTTAAACGCGGACGAGGCCCGAGTGTCCAGGCCCACCAAGCGCGCAGACGTGCGCATATTGGGTCTGGATGACTCTGTGACGGTTGAGGAGGTGGTGGCTGCTGTTGCCAGGACTGGGGGGTGCCCTCCCGATCAGGTGAGGGCGGGCGTCCTGCGTCCTGGCTTTGCGGGGCTACAGACCATCACGGTCAGCTGCCCCGTCTCGGCAGCCAAAAAGCTGGAGGAGGGCCGAAGGCTCTTGGTTGGGTGGGTTTCCGCGCAGGTGAGACTGCTGGATCCCAGACCTCTGAGGTGCTACCGGTGCCAGGTGGGCAACCACGTGGCATACAACTGCAACTCGGAGGTGGACCGCAGCGACAGCTGTTTCCGCTGCGGTCAGCCCGGTCACAAGGCCGGCTCGTGCACTGCCCCGCCGCACTGTTTCACATGTGCGGCGGCTGGCAAGCCGGCCGATCACCGGGCTGGGGGCAAGTCCTGCGCCCCCCCCCCCCCAAAGCCAAGAGCAGAGGTAGGCCCTCTGCCACCGCCGTCACTGCCACTCCCGCCGCCGCCGCCGCCGCTCCCGCCGCCGCCGCCGCCGCCGTGGCCGTACCCCCGCGAGGGGCCCTGGAGGAGGCTCCAATGGATTCCGATTGTGTCCCCATTGCTCTTCCTCCAGGCGAACATCAACCACTGCGCCGCTGCTCAGGATCTTTTGCTCCAGAGCATGGCGCAGTGGTTGATTAACGTCGCCGTGGTCGCCGAGCCATACTTTGTCCTGCCCAGGAATGACTGGGTAGCGGACCTGGACGGCTCGGTGACCCTAATTTCGTCGGCCGCCGCCGGTGCCCCGCCCCTCGATCGTGTCGAGAGAGGGCACGGGATTGTCGCAGCCCGGTTCGGGGAGATCGCCGTGGTAGGCGTTTACTTCTCCCCTAACCGATCTATCGCCGAGTTCCACGACTCCCTAGAGGAGCTGGGAGACGTCGTCGTCGCCCTCGGTTCCCTCCCCGCGCTTGTCCTGGGGGACTTCAATGCCAAAAGTCCGGCTTGGGGTTCCCGGAACACGGACTACTCGCGGGGCAGGAAGCTCGAGCGCTGGGCCCATGCGCATGGCCTGGTGATCGAGAACCGGGGTTCCGTCCCCACGTGCGTGCGGTGGACGGGCGAGTCGGTGGTGGACCTTACGTTCGCCACCCCCAGCCTGTCGCCGCGCGTCACTGGTTGGCGCGTTGTGGAGGAGGTGGAGACCTATTCCGACCACCGGTATATCCGGTTCGACGTCTCCACCCAGACCTCAGACGCGCCGGTTTCATGTGGGCGGAACCTAAGTGGTCCGCGATGGGCGCTGAAGCAGCTGGACCGGGAGCTATTCCTGGAAGCCTCGATCGTGCAGGCCTGGGTGTCACCACCGGACAGGCATGCCGACATTGACGACGAGGCTCAGTGGTTCCGGGAGGCCATGTCGGAGATCTGCGACGTGGCCATGCCCCGGGTCCGGCAAGGACGCGCCCGGCGTCAGCTGCACTGGTGGTCAAGCGAGTTAGCAGCGCTGCGCGAAGCGTGCGTTGCTGCGCGCCGCCGGTACACCAGATTCCGCAGGCGCCGCACCCGACCTCCGGATGCGGCGACTGTAGAGGCAGAGCTACATGAGGGCTACAGGGCAGCGAAGGCCGCCCTCCGCGACGCGATCTGGCGGGCCAAGGAATTGGCCCGCGAGGAGATGCTGGGGACTCTGGACGGGGACCCATGGGGCCGCCCCTACAAGTGGGTGAGAGAAAAGCTCCGCCCCTGGGCTCCCCCGTTGACGCAGAGTCTCCGGCCTCAGTTCGTGGAAGACGTGGTGAGCGCCCTGTTCCCTTCGCGAGGGGACCATGCTCCCCCGCCCATGGCTCCGTCTCCGACGGAATCTGAGGAGGAAGCTGACGCGAACGCGTACCACAGCGACGACGACGTCTACGACGCTCCAGAGGTGACCGAAGTAGACCTGAGAGTGGCGGTACAACGGCTCAAAGCCAAAAATACCGCCCCAGGATCCGACGGCCTGCCAGGAAAAGCCTGGGTCCTGGCCTTCGGGACTCTCGGGCCTCGACTAGGGGGGCTCTTAAGCGCGTGCCTGGAGAGGGGCCGGTTCCCGCTTCCTTGGAAGACGGGGAAACTGGTCCTGATCCAGAAGTCCGGGCGCCCTGCGGACTCTCCGTCCGCATTCCGGCCCATCGTGCTGCTCGACGAGGTGGGCAAGCTCTTTGAGAGAGTAATTGCAGACCGCCTCGCCGGGCACCTGAATCGAGTGGGCCCGAACCTGTCGGAGAGCCAGTTCGGCTTCCGCAGGGGGCGCTCGACGGTGGACGCAATCATGCGCGTGAGAGCCCTCACGACGGGGGATGCAGTGGCCCGGGGCAGGGTCGTCTTGGCGGTGTCTCTGGACATCACCAATGCCTTCAACACTCTGCCCTGGAGTTGCATCAGGGTGGCACTCCGGTATCACCGGGTGCCGACCTACCTCCGCCGTATAGTCGAGGACTACCTGACGGACAGAGCCGTCATCTACCCCGGTCACCGGGGAGAGTGGAACCGGCGAGAGATGTCGTGCGGTGTTCCACAGGGTTCGGTCCTGGGACCGCCCTTGTGGAACATCGGATACGACTGGGTGCTGCGCAGCGACCTCCCTGACGGCGTCAGCGTAATTTGTTACGCTGACGACACGCTCGTCCTTGCACAGGGAGAGTCGCACCAGGCGGCGGCCGACGTGGCGACGGAAGCGGTCGCGACAGTCGTCCATAGGATCCGGCGGTTGGGACTCGACGTGGCGCTGCACAAGACGGAGGCCATGTGTTTTCATGGCAGCCGTAACGCGCCACAGTCGAGTTACAGCATTACGGTGGAAGGAGTTCCAATCGGCGTCAAGGGGACGATGAAGTACCTGGGACTCGTCCTCGACAGCCGGTGGAACTTCAGGGAGCATTTCCTGAGTTTGGCCCCAAAGCTGAACAGCACAGCGGCCGCCCTCAGGCGACTGCTGCCCAATCTCAGCGGGCCAAACGCTTCCTGCCGTAGGCTGTACGCTGGCGTCGTGCGGTCCATGGCCCTCTACGGGGCCCCTGTGTGGGCCCTGAGCATCCGGACGCGACCACAGAAGCTGGTCGCATGCCAGAGGGTCATGGCTATCCGAATGATCCGGGGATACCGCACGATAGCCGGCGAATCGGCCAACCTGCTTGCCGGATTGCTGCCTTGGGATCTGGAGGCGACTGCCCTCCAGCGCGTCTATGAGTGGCGCGTGGAGGCGCAGCGCCGGGGCGTGACCCCGCTGCCTCGCGAAGTCGAGGCGCGGCGCGAAGACCTCCGGCGCGATCTCAGGGCAGTATGGAAGGAACGACTGTCGCGACCGAAGGCCGGGCACGCCGCAATTGCGGCGATAAGACCCCTCTTTGAGGAGTGGCTGGAGAGAAGTCATGGCGTCCTGACCTACCGCTTGACGCAGGTCCTCACCGGACACGGAAGTTTCGGGAGGTACCTGTGTCTGATGCGAAAGGAGGAGACGCCTGGGTGTCACCACTGCGAAGATCGCCCGGAGGACACGGTGGAGCATACGGTGCAAGACTGCCCAGCTTGGGCGGAGCACCGACGTGTCCTCACGGCTGCGATAAGCGGAGACCTCTCGCGCCCGGCATTGGTTGCGGCCATGCTGCGGGGCGAGACGGAGTGGGAAGCGGTCAGCTCCTTCTGCGAGGCAGTAATGCTCGTAAAGGAGGAGGCAGGCCGCGAGCGAGAGAGGACAGCGTCCTCCCTCCGCCCCAGCCGCAGTGGTAGGCGCCCACGGCGACGGACGTCGCAAGATGATCTCCGGCCACCGTAGGCGCGGGCATGCGGGCAGCGAGTAAAGGGCAACTCGCTGCCCGACCAAGGACCATGCCCGGGTCGACGGCGCGTTGTGTCCCACGCGCGCCTCAAAGAGCGTCAGCATAATGACGGGGCCCCCCTCTCAGAGGGCCAAAGCCTGCCGGGGTCGCGGGATTATTCCCTTACCGTAACCCCGGAACTTAACAGGCTATGAAGGACACCGTGGATTTTAGTCAGTAGAAGTCTGACAGTCCCTCCCGCCCTGCCCGGGGTTGGAGGACTCATTTGATGATTTTACCACGCTAAAAAAAAAAAAAAAAGTGTAAAATGATATAATTCAAATGGTATCATTTGACACATTATAAAACTCATCAATATGGAATGATACAAGTATTTTTAAAACATCTTTTTTGGTAGCAATTCAGCTATAAATAGTAAAAACACTAGAACTAATTTTGTGTAGAAAACGTTGAGGTTTTATTGTTACTATGTCTTTATTATGTGCAATGATAAAATCATCACTTGTATTAATTTACACTTATTAAATACAAATAAAGTAGTGGTGTATAAAGATGTAACTTTAATTATACCAGACAAAATGTAAAACTTTCTTGGTGTAAAATGATATAAGTAGAATTCTATTTCTATAGTACATTAGTCACATATACTTATTCAATCAGGTTCTAGTTTAATTTAATAATGAGTGACTGTATGTGTAAATGAATGATAAATTTTATTTTTTATATTTATTATAATGAACAGTATCTTAATGAAATCAATAACAGTCTCAATGAAATTAATCTATTTATTATTACTTTCTTTACAAGACTCCTTTATCAAATGGACCCACCCACTGCCCAATTTAAGTATAGTCAAGGAGTAGAACACAATCTTTTAGTTTTATGATCACAACAATCACAGTTCTTTATAATAAACCGTGTTAAATAGCACTTCATTATATTTAAGCCAACCGTTGATACTTTCAAACAATAGATTTCTTTCAAATTTTAATTAGTCGCAAAAATAATTAAATTAAATTATGTGGTGAAGTGAACCCGCAGGACCAGGAGCGCACGATCCCAGTTTACGGAAGACTTATAAAGTCATAACAAAAACGACGAGTCGGGTCTAGAAAAAACACTAGGCTACAAAGATCTTTGCATTTCAAAAATTATGCTCTTTATAATTATTTAGCTTTTATTATTTATTTTGACACCCTAAGTACGAAAATATCATGTGTAATTTCGATTTCCTCTTATATTCGGCTTCTGTAACATCTCTACAAGCAGTCCTGCAATAAGTCATAGACATTGAGAACTTCAAGTTGCTCTGAAATCATTTTCCATGTTAACGATGTAGTGATGGAAACGCTCCCGTGATATTCATTGTTAAAACTGCATATAAAGAGTCCAAAGGGCAACGTAAACAGTGGATTTCTAAGAACAAGATGGAGGATATTTTTTATATATATATTTTTTTTTTAGCGTGGTAAAATCATCAAATGAGTCCTCCCACCCAGGGCAGGGCGGGAGGGACTGTCAGACTTCTACTGACTAAAATTCACGGTGTCCTTCAATAGCCTGTTATGTTCCGGGGTCACGGTAAGAGAATAATCCCGCGACCAAGATGGAGGATATAGAATATTATTATAGAATTACAATTTCACAAGCTGAGTTGAGCTTGTGAAATTTTAATTCTATAATAATATCCGATAAGTTAACCATAGTTTTCACTCATTTTCCAAGAAAGTATTATTACGAATTATATATAATCGTTTAATTCAGCTTGTGTTACTGTTTGTTGTTGTAGGAATTTGCCATACGACGATAATAGTGTTTTTTTTTTAAATTTCTGCCTTCTTTTTTTAGAAACACCATGAAATTTTCTAAACATTATGAGTTGTCAAGCAAAAATAATAATCAGTTATTCAAATGAGTCCTGGAACCCAGGACAGGGCGGGAAGGAATGTCAGACTCGTACAAAAGAAATGACGTATTTTTACCAGTTATCCAGCACATGTAGTACCTACATGAATCTCAGCACAAATGCGGTTCCTAGCCTTTATTATGGTTTTATGTTTACGTTAGAGTCGTAAGAAGCAGGCTTTACAAATGAAAAAAAAAAACTAAACAAGTGCCTTTAATATTGTGTCCAATGAGGGCAGAATTAATAATTTGGAAAATGACAAATATCTTAAAAAACTAAATCTTATCAATGGTTTTTACTTATCAATTCGTATTTAGATTTAAATTAAGGTACCTACATTAAATTGATTGAAAATAATTAGATTACGCAGATTTTTTCATTGCGCAAATCGAGATTCGAGTGGTGTATTGCTTATTCTTATATTTAGAATTATTCAAAGACCTACTTGTTATTCTTGCGAATCATATTTTGGTCAAGTTAAACCTAGCACCTACTTGAAATACGAAAAAACACAAGAGCTTCTACACAATCACCTTATTCTTCTAAAAGTAACGTATAACTTGAAACATATTTTAGTGTTACTAATAGGTATTCTTTTAAAACTCAATCAAATTGCTTGACTAACTCTCTGCAGCGGAAATTTGGCAAATAGGGCAAATCGTCTTGCGCTTAAACAGATGTGTAGAAATGTTCTACATAAACATTCATTATTTTTTAAATATGTATAGACATTTGCACTTTGATTATTACATTTTTTTCGAGTCGCAGGATGATTCGCCATTCCCATCGCGCTATACATATTTTTACCTTTGAGACTTACGGTTCAAAAGTTATGACCACATTTTGTGTCCATATTGGCAACAAATGCTTAGATAAAATTCAATTATAGTGTCTGATCATAAAATTAATTGGAATATCCGAATGATGACTTAATTTAGTACGTAATTTTACTGGCCGTCTGGCGTATGAGCGCAATTACCACTGCCGATCTCACTTGCTCATTGCGACGACGGCCGTTACAGAAAGAGATAGAAGAGGTATGACGAAACATGACATGTATTGCTTTTCACAACGATCACTAGATTGATCGCTTCCTAAAAATCCCATACTCATACGGTTTAAATTCATTTATATTATTATGAACCAAACGTATTATTCAGAATACTTAAGTGTCATTTGATACATGTTCAGTTGTATCATTTGACACGTTGGTGGTATGTAGTGCTGCTTATTCTCAAGCGATATAATTTGATTTATATTATTTTTCACAATTGATAATTCTATAATAATTTTTGTGTCTCTTAATATAATGCAAATTGTATCATCAAGCACAAAGTTCATGTTACTAATATTAAATGTGTCAAGTGTTATAAATCGAGATAACCCAATTTACACGTAATTATTATAATTTTAAGCTTTAGTTCAATTTAATATAACTAAAGAAATTTCATTATACACAAAAAAGAACCATCAAAATCCTCCACAAACGCGACTTGTATCATTGCACACGAAACTTATTTCTCGTTTTATGGTAGATAGAGAAACGCCGATTAGATAGAAAAATAGGAAAAAATTCAAACTTCAAGATTCTTTAAAGATTTATAAACTGCTACAACTCTAGTTGTATCACTTTTCACTGAAGGTACAGAACTATTATCAGCGTATAAGGCCCTATGTGGCATCGCTAATTTATTTGATGAAACATAACGTGTTGAAATGTACCTATTAAGTCGCATAGTGACATTTTGACCCACCCAAGTATAAAATTATTGATGAACATGATGTAAGTTAGATCTAACATATGTGTTGTTTGCCTCTCCAGGTTATGAAGACTCGGTGGTTGAGACTGCTGAGCCAGAACAAAGACCGTCTGCAGAGGGCATCGAGGACGCTGCCCCATCAGGAGAGGCCGTGTTAGCTGCAACTTCAGACTGGAGGGAGTTACCAGCGACCAGCCCTATATAAGCCATTGCAGACCGGAGTTCGCCCCTTTTTTGCCGACAGACGCGCGCTCGTGAACATTGACTTAGGATTCTTTTTGTGCCATTTAACCCTTAATAGGGCAGAGGTGAAAAAAATTGAAAAAACAGGTTTTGTGTTATTATTTAAATATTTATTAGGACCCTTTTTAATAACAGCTATGAAAATCTAAAAAAAAATTATCACAAGTGCGTGAAATTTCGGTGGTAATTATTTTACCATTGCCCGTTTATGTTTGGGTGCAAGTGATAACTATTTGACTTTAGCTCGTTAAAGAACTAGAAGTAGTGCTGCTACAGTCCATAGCTTCTCCTTCGTCTGGACTAATATGGAAGCTTTTAAAGCACGGCGTAGCGCATAAAGCTACTTTGCAGACATCGCAAATGATCCTAGAACGTTTTTGAGCATTTTTCGTGCTGCAAAATCGGCATCTAGTAAACTTTCCTTGGCATACTGGGAAGTGTGGTACAGAAGAGCGTCTGATTTCTGCGGGTACTCCAAAAGGGGTTTGAACTTTTTTGTATGGGCCGTGTACCAGATGCCATCCGCCATTTTGATTTTTTTTCAAAACGGCGTACACGAATGAAACATTGATAAATCGATAGATCACATCAATACAAACATAAAATGTAATGGGCAAAACCTCGTAAACCGTCACGTTTCCGAGTTATGAGCTGTCAAACATGTAAAATTAGTGACACATTTTTTCTTATTTTTTTAATATTTGGATGTTGATTGATCAAAAAGGATACTTCCGCAATAAAACTAATTGAACATTAGTTTTTACACGCATTTTAAATGCTGAAATTGCGTTAAACGAAATAATCCTATGTAAAAGCATTTGAAATTCGTGAAAAACTAATATTCAATTAGTTTTATTGCGGAAGTATCCTTTTTGATCAATAAACATCCAAATATTAAAAAAATAAGAAAAAATGTGTCACTAATTTTACATGTTTGACAGCTCATAACTCGGAAACGTGACGGTTTACGAGGTTTTGCCGCTTACATTTTATGTTTGTATTGATTTGATCTATCGATTTATCAATGTTTCATTCGTGTACGCTGTTATGAAAAAAAAACAAAATGGCGGACAAGGAGCTGGTACAAAAAGCACAAAGCCCTTTCCACCTTGCTTGTTTTTGAAAACAATATTAGTGGTCCTTTTTTTACCAGTGAATCCATCTATTAGGCTGCGAGCTAAACGAAGCCTGTAATCGCGATGTGTATGAACCGTTTGTTTGTGAATTTGTATGTAAGATATATACGAGTTGATAATAATAATAATAATAATATTCCACAACTATCACACAACGCCATCTAGTCCCAAGCTAAGCAGAGCTTGTGTTATGGGTACTAGACAACTGATAAACATACTTATATATTTCTAAATACATACATATTATAGATAAATTACACCCAGACACAGAACAAATGATCGAGCTCATCACACAAACATTTGTCCTGGGTGGGAATCGAACCCACGACCTCCGGCATAGCAGTCAGGGTCACTAACCACTAGACCATCAGGCCCGTCAACTATTCATGTAAAAATTATTGCATGCCAGGCTCAACATTTAAGCAGATAATGACATCAGTTTCTAATAATAAATACAATAGCTGCATCAAACATGAAATAAAATAGGCGCAACCAGTTACGTCTTGATTTTCGCCCAATTGGATATGAGGCACGAAAGTGGTCAAAATGATCCACTCCTCCCATATTCACAGTATATTCGGCGATAGTTGTGGGGATAGTTATATCTTTTTTGGAACCATCCTTTTGTGTTCGCTTGACTATAGACACAGATTTTGGGTTGTGTGCCGTGGTCAAAACATTCACGAGTTGCGTATCCATCCACTGTATAACGGAAACTGGAGCTTTGCTTTTATACATGAACTCGTGCTTTTCAAGTTTTTCTTTCTTGCTTTTATTTTTAGGCAACAACTTTTCTGGTAAGCCTTTTCGGTTCAAACGTACGGTACCAACGGCATATATTCCTTTCTTTATCAGCAAATCATTCATCAGAGGAATGCCAGTGAAGAAGTTATCGAAAGCTACAAGAGTATTACATGGCACACCTTCACATAGTTTCATTATCACATTATATCCTAAGCCTTCTTCACTTGAAGCATTTTCATCTGCTTTCCCGATATATATATCGAAGACATACATGTACCCGGTCTTAGCATCACATCGAGCCCATACTTTAGATCCTCTTTTTATTGGTTTTTTAGGCATGTATTGTTTGAGGGTGCTTTTCCCCTTGAATTTTACCATACATTCGTCCACCGATTGAGTACTAGATTGAGAACACCGAGTCTGGAATACTTCGTTCAGTCTTGTTATCATAGGACGTATTTTATAAAGCTTATCATGAGCTGGCGTATCTCTTGCAGGTTCTTTGGTATTATCATTCAGGTGAATGTTTTCAGTTAGTTTTTTTAATCTCTTTTGAGTGAATGTTTGGGCAATGTCTGGATTTCTATAAAAAGTATCAGTTGACCAATATAGGTTGACATCGGGTAAGGGGTGAAGACACATCAGTATCAAGACTCCAAGATATGCACGCATTTCAGCTACGAATGTTGGACTCCAATGAAGCGTTTTCCTCTGTGCTGCATAAATATTCGTTTGTTCTACCAGCAACTCCACGAGATCATGAGGAAAGTAATTGTCAAAAAATTCTATAGGTGGTGTTTTATGTGTGAAACGCACGTTTACAGTCAGCCGTTTATCAAACTTTGGTATGGTATGCTTTGGAACCTTATCTGACCAGTTTTGTGCCACACGAATACGCCTACTTACGAAGTCTGCACTTGTAGATTCATCAGGCTGCGCTAAGTTAGGCTGAGTTGTATTCGGGTTTGATGTTTCTTCATCCCCTAGTTCAGCGCTTTCTGGATATTCCAATGAAACAAGTGGCGAACGAATAGGTCTGCTTACGACGTTTACACTTGCAGATTCATCATGCTGGGCTGTAGCAGGTTTAGGTCCAGGAGCATCAAAAAATATGTCCCTGTCATCTTCATTTCGGGTACTTTCTTCCCTCACCGATTCTTCAGTCACTGGTTCAACACTTTCTACATATTCTACCGAAACACGTGCCCCAGGTGGATCTTGAAAATGAGCTAGGCCTCTCATCTCCAACTCAGAATCATTACCAAATATTCTCGAAAGGCCTCTCGAAACCTCATCATCGTAATTCAATACGCAATCACCCAAAAGTGGTTCTTCCGATACACTTTCGTCACTACTTTCAAAAGCGGAGAGATCATCTTCCAGAATACTGGCGATAATACTATCAGTTATTTTCTTATTCTTCGACATTCTCCTGAAATAACAATGACGCTAATGGGTAAGGGTAACTATATTACCGCCAAAAACTATGAAGTTGATCTAACCGAGCGATGGTAAGAGTTTTACCTCCGAGTTTACGACGATTTTCCATTAAGTACTAGTTTCAGTTGCATGTGTTAGATTTATGATACACGATGTAATTAATAATAATTAAAAATAGTAATTTTTAATAGTAATATTGGTATTTATAACGACTATTTGATTTCTGAACGAAAACAGTTGATAGTCAAATGTTGTATCGAATTTAATAAAGGTTACAAATTATTATAACTAAATTTCTAAATGGTGTAATCAAGTTTTAAAAAGGTTCTAGTACATAGGATTTGCTTATTATTGCTTATTTCATTAGTTATTAAGCTAAAATGTATGACACTCTGCCATTGGTCAATTTTGGCGGCAATATTTGTTGGAAGTGGTACAATTTCAAGTTTATAAAAACAGATGTACCTTCACATTCTGGGTCATTATTGTTCAATTGTGATACTAAATAAGCTGTGCCCTGAGCGGTGTTCTGTGTAATTAATGTGATATAATAATAGAGAATCCAAGTATGTGATGCTGCAAGTTATAATTTGTGTTCTAATGTTCTACAATGAAAATGTAAGTTAATCAATGTTTATTATGATCTGAATATTACTGATATTGTAGTTTTGTAAATAAATGTGTGTACTGATAAAATATGTTGCCGTGGAGTTTGTTTCTCCGTTCTTCTCCACGAGGACCTAGGGTTTGCGAACGGAGGTAGCTTGGTAATAAATACCTAGTCTTGATTTTGTGCTTTTCTTTGTAAACCCATTCCTGTACAAAAATCTTTAGAGATACCTTACATACAGTAAATAAATAACATTAACCATCCTGATATCTAGAACTTGATAATAAAGTCTATTTAATGTCAATAAAACCAGAAATAGGGGTAACAACCCAAACGCTAGCACTGCACCAAATTATCAGCACTCCGAATAAATTGTAAAATTCTAAGGTTTTCACTTACTAATATGGGTTACCACACTAATAAATAAATAAATGTATGTTTTTGGAATCCTGCTATTGGCAAAAAAATACTCTAAGACTACACAATGGCGGAAATTGTTTAAACAAACATTTGTGTCTAGCAGTTTCTTCTGTTTTTGCCTGTTTCTTGTGATCGCCGTTAAGTTCACGTGTTTACATTTTATGATATATCAGAACTTTTACATATTTTATATTGAAACTAACGGCTTCTCTGATATTATAGATAGTTCATGAGGATAATCTGAAGAGTAGAATCTGAGGTTATAGTGATAAATTGGTAAAATACGTGGTGCTGATAAAGGGATCGAAAATTTTGTAAATTCCAATTTATCAGCACTGGTGCTGATAAATGGAAAAAATGTACCTAACTACTAATTTCATACTTTTTAATGTAAACTGTGTTTATTTTATGCATAGAATTCATTTTGTTTTGTATAAGTAGTATAAACTATCAAAATCCAAATCTTAGCACGGTGCTGATAACTGGATCAGAAGCATGCTGATAAATTGGTTTTCCTAGAATTTCATCATCTCGACAAATTAAAAGTTAAAAAACTTAAAGAAGAAGAACAAGAGACTCGCAAAAAGAACAGATACGATCGGGTGGAAAAGATGAAAAAAAAAACAAAAGAAACCACCAGAAACAAGATTAACAAGAAAGAAAAAGGGACGGTCAAAACTAAAAAAATAACAATAAGAGGCTGAAGCTAATCTTATAAAGGAGACTAAAGTAAATTAAACTACAGCAGAGACCACCAGAAACAAGGTAACCTAGAAAGCAAAAGAGGCAATAGATACTTAAAACAAGAGACAGAAGCTACGAATATACAGGAGACAAAAGAAAATAAATCACGAGAGACCTTTATTAATCACCACCAGACATCATTTAAACACGAAATTATGATTCATAACACAAATATACCATCCTCACCTGAAAATGAAAACCCGATTAATATGAAAAGAAAAGCCGAAGACCAGAGTAGAGTATCCACCAAATAAAAAAATCTTAATTTACCACCTAGAGCCTCGCATAACAGTCAAAGAGGCAACAATCAAATAGACCCGTTGAAAATAATAATAATGAATAAAAGAAAGAAGACGAAACTTACTCTTTACTAGAACTAGAGATCATTCAAGAGAATTAAAGATGTGATGGCAAGAGCCTATCCTTTTCCAAAGTATCTAATCTAATATCTTTAAACGAGCAATTCTTGTATATTTATTTATATATAATCAGGATCTCGGAAACGGCTCCAAGGATTTTCACGAAAATTAAAGATTAGGGGTTTTTCGGCTCAAGGAATCGATTTATCAAGGTCCCAGGTACGAGAAAAGCTCGGTTCCCAAGATATAGACATTTTAAAAACCGAGCGAAGCTCGGTCAACCAGATATTGATTATTACTTTTATAAAATTGTCAAAATTTTAAAAATTAAGAAACATGCACACTAGGAAGTGTACAAGTAAATAAAAAAAGGATAGGCTCTTGCCATCACATCTTCTAATTCTCTTCTAAAATTATAGGTGATTGTTTTATATTACAGGGTACCTACCTACTAACTTTATAAAAATAAAAATCAGATTTTAAGAATGGAAATATTGTTTTTAATGCAATTCCTAACAGTGATAGATAAGTGCTGATAATTAGCTCTCTCTGTGCTGTTAATTGGGGGCTTGGGGGTAATGGTGCTAGTAAATGGTGAGAGACCCATTTTTTAATCTTACTTGTCTAAAAAAATTTTGACAGAGTTCAACCATGTTTTTCTTTTAATATCGTCTTCCTTATTAAATATTAGAACTATCAAATTTGCCTTAACGGGTAAAGAACTATTTTTCACAATAATAAATAGGCTTAAATTAGGACCAACTCTTTAAAGTGCTGATAATTGGGTACTTCACCCTACCTACACATTCTATTAATCACAAACACACAAAATCCTTTTTTATTATCTAACACATGCAGGATATAATAATCAATTATCTTACCAAATATCATAAAATCACGTACAGGAATCTTGTTAGAACAAACTTTTAATTTGTTTGCATAAAACACTTACGAGTTTTAAGATTGTTCGTTTTTTTTTTTAAATGTTGGTAGAACGCAAACTTTTGCAATTAGCGCAATTGCTAGTATTAAAAAAAGTTTTAAGGGTCTCTGCACAACATAAATAATGAATAAAAGCAGGTACGTTTAGGACGACTCGTGGTCTATGGTCAAAAAACTGAGGTGATAAATTATTGTCCTATACCCTATTAAGGGTTAAATATAATTCTCAGTGATTTATTTTTGTGTAAATTTTAAAGGATTAAATTATAAGTTTTGATTTTGTTTGATTGTACTAATTTTACTTTTTTTTATTAAAATCTGTTTAGTTTCCCAAAAATATATTTTTATTCCGTGCGGGGATCGAAACCGCGACACGCTGCGCAGCAGTCGATCCCTCAGCCACTGCGCCAAGCGTGTCGTCAAGTATTGGTTTGATATTCTATGAATGTTGTTTTTGTTTCTATCCTACTAATATTATAAAGGCGAAAGTTTGTAAGTATGGATGTATGGATGTTTGTTACTCTTTCACGCAAAAACCACTGAACGGATTTAGATAAAATTTGGTACACAGATAGTTTATAACCTGGATTAACACATAGGATAGTTTTTATCCCGATTTTATGTTCCCGTGGGATAATTTTCGAGTTGTAGCGGGTGAAACCGCTGGCAACAGCTAGTTAATTATAATATTGATCTAATATAAGTTTCAATACGCCATTTGTAGGTATGTAAGGTAATCTTCATTAGAAAAAAAATCATTCGACTAAAGAACTTAGAAGGAATTTATTATTCAGTAGTTAGCGTATTGAAATGGCTCTTTTCAAGGGAAATCTTAGTAACTAGAATCTTGTGGACTTTTATTCAGCAATGAAAGCAAAACAAGCGATCGCCATTTTTGTTTTGTGAATGATTATAATTACAAGGAATTCATCAAGATTACTTGAATGATATCTTACAACTACAACATTTTCAACTCTGTTTATCATAATTGTTCCATTGGAATTGCTAAAATTAGAAATTTCGCCATAAATATTTTAGTCAGACCGAGCATGCATTTACGAAAATAATATTAACAATCACTTATCTTGATTATTCAAGCGGCGCGTTAAAATAATCGGAAAAATCATAAACTATTTACGACAAAATAATTTCCGCACTAAGAATCAACATGTAGCAAACCATGAACAACAATTAAACTTATTATTTACTTACTGTCTGCTTGTGAGACATAAGAGGGTCCTATTCTAGTTGTGAATAAAACCCGAGAACTTGATTTTAACTTGTATACTTGAAATAAATTGAAAATGTACATGAAAACGATGTGAACTGTGTTCGGTGACGGTGAAGGAATATAATAAAAAAATTGCCGCTGGGGGTATGTTGATAATTGTTAGACGTCATTCTTAACGCCTGTTGAAATCCGTTGAGCGGCGACTCGTAGAAATGCACGTTGCTATGTAGATACTGTGTGGCGCTCAAGCTGCGCCATGCTCCCCCCTTTGAAAGGCTTGTCTTTCAACTTAGACTTCTTCTTCTAGAATGGGGAGGGGGCACAAGCGTACCAAAGCTCGTCGAAGGCAGTTTGTTGAAGTTTTTACATCTGCCACTCGTACCACGCCATCAGGTCCCGGAAACAATTTTGTTACTCTTCCGAGTCTCCAACACAGGGGTGGCAAATTTTCTTCTTTAATTAGAACTAAGTCATCCACCTTGAGTTGTGGAGTGTCTTTCATCCATTTTTGTCTTCTCTGTAGTTCATTGATGTATTCACTTTGCCAACGACGCCAAAAATGCTGTCTGATTTGCTCCAATCTCTGATACCGCTTTAGCTTATTGGGATCCACCTCTTCTATTTGTGGAGAGGGGAACGTTGTTAGCGCTCTCCCGATGAGAAAGTGTCCCGGAGAAAGAGGAAGGAAGTCATTAGGATTTGAGGTCATGGGACACAAGGGCCGGCTGTTTAATATTGCCTCCACTTGTGCAAATAATGTTTGCAATTCTTCAAAGGTCAGGTGAAGATTGCCTATAACGCGTTTAACGTGGTGCTTTGCGGATTTGATGCCTGATTCCCAAATGCCGCCGAAGTGAGGGGAGTAAGCGGGGATGAAATTAAATTTTATGCCTTGTTGTGCAGCGAAGTCAGAAAACAAGTGGTTATGTGTTTTTAAAAATGATCCTAGTTCCTTAGCCGCTGCGACAAAATTACGACCGTTATCGGAGAATATTTCCGCTGGCTTACCGCGTCGGGCAATAAAACGTCTTAAAGTCATCAAAAAATCATCCTTGGATAGGCCGCCTACTGCCTCTAAATGTATGCATTTGTAGCGCAAGCAAATAAATAAATACATTTAGCATTTCGTCAGTCTTGCTCCTCGTCCTCTTCGGTTAACAATAAAGAACGGGCCAGCGAAATCTAGACCAACTGAAATAAAGGGAAAGTTGAGGGTAATGCGCTGTGCAGGAAGATTCCCCATTTTGGGTTGCAGAGTCTTTCCTTGAAATCTTCTACATGTTGTACAGTTGTGCACTGTCCGACGAGCCAGATGACGACCATTGATAGGCCAAATGGTTTCTCTAACTGTAGCTAGTAAGAGTTGTGGCCCGGCGTGCATCTGACGAACATGTTCATACCGAAAAAATAATTTAGTTAGAAGGTGAGAAGGGGGACTATTGTTGCTCGCGTCCGTAGGATTTACCACCTTATCCAGGCCCACCCTACACGTGTCCCCCGGGTGGTGCTAAACGAGCACAACGCCGAGTCACAGGCGGCGGTACAAATAACCTGTAGAAAAGACAGCAGGACTAACAATCCTGCCAAGTGAAGGTAGGAAATGATCTTCACAAACGATAACTCTGCTATTACAGAAGAAATCGTGGCCTTGGCTTAATCGCCCGGACTGAGAGGAATCGCCTAACAAAAGGAACTATTCCTCTATAAATATTCTCTGATATACCCCCTATCCTACGGTGGGCAACGTGTCAAAAGGATACTCATAAACATCCGAATGAGTGGCTAGTGGGAAACTAGTCGTTAGCGCCAACCACAACGGACCTGGCAAACGTTGTGTGTATCTGCCTTCTTGAGGGGATGGGCGTAACCCTTCTTGTGACTTGTTATATCGACCCATACTCGTGGGAATCTCATGGAAAACTTACAAAATAATAAATCTACTAATCTACAAAAACAAAATCTGATCCAACAAACATTTCATCCTTGCATGTTCGAGAGAACAAGAAGCAACTCATTAGGGGCACCACCTAAGGAAAACCAAAAACCTATTGAAACTCAGATAATACCTAGTGATTCAGAAAACACAGATACAGAGAAATGGCAAAAAGATAAAATCCCTGCTAGGAGAAAGAAACAGAAAGAGACAAGCCCTATTCAAAATACAACAAACAAAAAGATTAAAAACACCTCGGGTTTTCAGATACCAACACATAACACCTTTGAAATCCTTAATGACGAAACTACAAATGAAACCAAAACAGATGGTAAAGAATACATTCCAAAGCCAGAGCCTATATTTGTGACAGGTGTACTGAACATAGCATCCCTAAAGGAAAAATTAAATGCATTTATTGAAACTGATCAGTTTATCATGACCACACTAAGATCTGGACATGTAATCAAAATTATGCCAAAAGACATCCAAACATACAAGGCTATCAGAGAAAACTTCATAGCAAATGACATTTTTCATTATACATACCAACTAAAAAGTGAGAGAGCCTACAGGGTTGTTTTGCGTGGGCTGCACGCCTCTGAAAGCACAACAGAAATATCAAGAAACCTGGAAAGCATTGGACACCAAGTCAGACAAATAGTAAACGTACGACATCGAGAAACAAAAGAACCACTGCCATTGTTTTACGTCGACCTGGAACCTAAGCAGAATAATAAAGATATCTTCAACGTCAGATACCTGAACCAAATGAAAATCTCATTTGAAGCTCCTTACAAAAAGAAGGAAATTCTCCAGTGTAAAAGATGTCAACGTTTCGGACACTCAAAAAACCAGTGTCACCGACCTTTTCGCTGTGTCAAATGTGGCGATGACCATCCGACAACACAGTGCATCAAAAAACCCGATACTGAGGCCACTTGTGCAAACTGTGACGAGAAACACCCAGCTAGTTATAAAGGCTGCAAAATCTACAAGCAATACAAGGAAAGAATACTGAAGACTGCTCCTAAGAGAAACGAACAACCCATAAGAAAATTACAGAACAATAACACAGACAGTGTCACCCCACATGAACCAAATTTCAAGAAAACATTTGCTGAAGTCACTAAAACTAGGCCCTCAGAGAGAAAGAACGATCTGAATGACATGACTGACATAATGGAAACTATGTTTGAAAAAATACAACACACAATGCTGACAATGATGGAAAAAATGATGGACAGAATGATGGACCGCATGGTTCAATTAGTCAGCAGCCTTGTAAAGAAATGAATCGCAATCTCCGAGTTGTCACTTGGAACGCCAACGGCTTGACGGAACGCCGTCAAGAACTTGAAACCTTTCTTCAAACAGAAATGATCGACATTGCATTAATCTCAGAAACGAGATTTACCTCAAAGTCTCATGTCACTTTTAATAACTATACGATCTACACAACCAACCACCCCTCCGGAAACAGCCACGGAGGCACTGCAGTTATTGTTAAAAAAAACATCAAACACTTCTCGATGGAAGAGTATCGCACGGATAAAATACAAGCAACATCTATCACAATATTAGATGGCAAAAATGAAACAGTGTTCTCGGCGGTATACTGTCCTCCCAGACACACAATATCAGCCCAAGACTTTACAAACTACTTCGATACACTCAGTAAAAGATTCATTAGTGCTGGTGATTGGAACTCAAAACACCTCCACTGGGGCTCCAGACTGACCAACTCGAGAGGAAGGCAACTGTTCAAAGTAACGGAAGATATGAAATTGAATTGTTTGTCAGGTAGAGAGTCTACCTACTGGCCAACTGACAGAGCTAAAATCCCTGATCTGCTCGATTTCTTTGTTACAAAAAATGTAGACAGTAACTTTGTAACAATAGAATCGTGCATTGATCTCACCTCAGACCACACTCCAGTTATCCTGAATATTAACTCGACGGTAACTCTAGTAGAACCACCCTCAAAAATCTACTCCAAAACCACTGACTGGGTAACATATGCAAAGGTGATAACAACAGAAATTAGCCTAAAAAACAAAATAGGCACACCCGAAGTACTAGAAGATGAGGTAGAGAAATTTAACAAGTCCATCCATACTGCTGTTAGCATTGCTACCAACAAACGAAAAGGTAAAGGGAAGCCACCAAAACATAACACATATCCAAAAGAGATAAAGGAAAAAATATTGAAACGTCGGAAACTTCGAAAGATATGGCAGACAACAAGATATCCAAGTGACAAAGCAACATTCAACAAATTCTCAGACGAACTTAAAGCCCTTATAAACAAGCACAAAAATGACAACATACAAAGCATGCTTTCAAATCTTGATCCAACGATTGAAACAAACTATTCGCTGTGGAAACTTACAAAAAATTTAAAGCGCCCTAAAACCCACATACCACCCATCAACGATAATAAGGGAGGATGGGCTAGGTCTGATCTTGAGAAGGCAACCATTTTTGCAGAACACCTTAATACTGTTTTTCAACCACTTCCCGAGAACTGCCATGAACATACTAAAGAAACTAAGGAGTATCTTGAAACAGCAAATCAAATGTGCATGCCTCTGAAAAGCACTAGTCCTAAAGAAGTATGTCATGAAATAAAAAACTTACAGGAAGGGAAAGCACCCGGCTATGACCTTATCGACGCTACACTCCTGAAAAATCTCCCATTCAAAGGAATAATGAAACTAGTACATATTTTCAATGCATGCTTGAAACTCGAACATTTTCCTAGCCAATGGAAGATGGCATTGGTAGTAATGACACCAAAACCAGGTAAACCAGCACAAGAGACAACTTCTTATAGGCCCATCAGCTTGTTACCCGTAGTTGGAAAACTCTTCGAGCGAATTCTACTAAATCGAATGAAGGGACACCTTGGCGCGGTGTTAACCAAGCACCAATTTGGATTTCGTGAAAAGCATGGAACAATCGAACAAGTACACCGCATTGTCGACACTATCAGCAGAAGCCTAGAAAATAAAATGTATTGCTCAGCGGTCTTTCTTGACATCAGCCAGGCATTCGATAAGGTATGGCACGACGGACTTGTCCATAAACTCAAAAAGACGCTCCCACACTGTTTTCTTCACATACTCAAATCGTATCTGGATAAAAGAAGCTTTCAGGTGAAGTATAACGAAGAATTCTCCGAACCCCACGAAATCAAATCAGGAGTCCCGCAGGGTAGCATACTGGGCCCAATATTATACCTAATTTTTACAGCAGACATACCAACAAAGGACAACACATCAACTGCGACATATGCCGACGATACAGCCCTGCTGTCCACTCATACAAACCCAGAAACAGCCTCACTTCTACTACAAGATCACCTACACGAAATAGAGTTGTGGCTTCAAAGGTGGAGAATAAAAGCTAATGAAAGTAAATCTGTTCATGTAACCTTCACACTCAGGAGAGAAACCTGCCCCCCAGTTAAATTAAACGACAAAATAATACCTCAGGAAAATAATGCAAAGTATTTAGGAATGCATTTAGATAGAAGACTGACCTGGCAAAAGCACATCTGGACCAAAAGAAAGCAACTTGACGGAAAACTTCGCACACTAAACTGGCTAATCGGACGCCACTCACAACTAGATGATAGCAGCAAAATGTTGTTGTATAAAACAATAATCAAACCCATCTGGACTTATGGCATACAGCTGTGGGAACCGCCAGCAATAGCAACATCGACATACTAGAAAGATTCCAGAGCAAAGCACTAAGAACAATGTTCGGTATCCCCCAGTGTATTAGCAACAAATACATGTATCTAGACCTCGGCATAAAAACTGTCCGGCAAGAAATAGCCCAAAGCAGCCTTAGGTACCAGGAAAAGTTAACAACCCACATAAATGAACTTGCCCAGACTTTGAGTGGAAAAGGTGGACTCCAACATACCCGATTGAAACGACATGACATCCCTAATCTTACCAAAAGATTTTAACAGTAAGACAAGGAGAGAGCTTGCTGGAAAGAAATTTTCCAACAGTTTTTAGCTCTCTTAGATAACACCTATAACAGATATTTTATCAGTCAAAGAAGTGGATTATTGTTCCTAGAAACAGATTGCCGCGGAGCAGGAAGATTTTCATACGGAAAATCAGAAGCTTGAATTCTACCACCAACTCTAATCAAATCATTAGTGTCAATAAATGGTGATAATGGTAAAATTTTGGATTTACTGTTTAACGGCTTGTTTTGTTTTAAAAGTTTGTACTCTAAAGAAAATGTTTGTTGTTGAGCCATAAAACAGAGGCTATAGAAAGACTGATTTAATTCATTTGTTGTTAAAAAACCAGTATGTTTTGCATGAGAATTAATAGAGTTATAAATAAATTTTTTGACATAAGCTATTACTCGTTGGAGTTTAGTAAATGATGAATAATTTGCAAAGAATGGTGGGCAAAATACACCCAGCTCCGCCAGCCATATACTAAGTGTGACTTAAAACATCTACCAAAAACATGTATTTTTTATTAAGACGGCATAAAAAATATCCCAGAGATATAAACGTGTACTTAGGTACCATAACTAAAAAAATATTTTTTATTATTTCTGCTTGCGGGTAGTCGAGTTGTTATCTCCGCAATCCTTTTGAGTTACATCGTGGTGATTGTGCGCTCTTTTGTTACTTTACGATACTAAATAATTCCTGACTACACGCTTTGGATTTTGGACTTTGTTTTTGCTTTGTGAATTGTTTTTTTGTTGAACTGGAATCATGTTTCATCCTAGCCGTGGAACAGTTTGTTTGATTTGTAATCGATCCGTATTACGTAAGAAGACGATTAACTATAACCAACCTACTGTTTGAACAAAACCCAACAGCCGCAAGATTCATCTTAATAATGTTGGATCACACCAAGTAAGTACATACATACCTATTATTATGTTATTATTAAACATGCACTTTAGCATTATAATTCGCGTAAAGTTCAAAAGTAGCTTCTTCTTCTTATCGTGTTTCAAGGCGCGGGGCCCACCGCGGCGCATGCTGTGCTCGGACACGCGGCGCATTTTAGCTGCGTGTAATAAGTTTGACAACGTGGGTCTACGTTTCCACTGGAGTACACGAATATGACCCACGACTATGTATAGGCGTGGTACGGCACACCTAGAGGCGACGCACGTACCACTGCAAAACTGCACTGTGATAAGCGAACTGTCACATAGTCATGGTCATATTCGTGTTCTCCAGTGGAAACGTAGACCCAAGTCGATAGCGTTGAGCTACGTAACTGCTTATTCAAACAAGCTACGCATGTACTTATGACGTCAATTCATGCATAGCCTCTCCATGGGTTGCAGTGGACATAACCACATACATATTCTTACAAATCGAAGCTTAATACACGTGCGTAGCCCTCTCCGTGCGCCGTGCCTTTACTGTTTATTTTTTTGCAATTGTATTTTTTTATTACAGATTGCGTTTAACAACGCAGAGTTCATTTGTCGTCCTTGTTTACCAAAGAGCTTTCGGCGTCATCTGGGGCTACTCCACAAAGAGCACCTACATCACGTACTCCTCAAGATGCCACCGCAGCAATCCATCAAGTTCCAGTACAAGACGCACCCGTTGCTCTCCACTTCAGGCTGACGTACCAGCACAAGATGTCCCCGCCATTCCACATCAGGTTGATGAGCCAGCGCAAAATATCCCCGCTGCTCCACTTCATGCAGATGTTCCAGCACCACATCAGGAGGATGCGCCAATGCTAGGTGCTCCTGATAATACATCAATTGTATTACCGAATGTTTCTCGGCCACCAAATTCCGCCCGAACGTGTATGGTTTTCGGATGTCACCGACACTCACTACATAGAATTCCAGAAAAACAAAGAATTCATTTAATGCAAATACTCAATTACTACATTCCAGAATTTGCAAGGATTTGTGATGTGCATCTGCGCTCAAATGATTGGGAAATAATGACGAACGCCCCAAATGTCATGCATAACTTTAATGCGGAACAAATGACAGATATAATAAACATGTTAAAAAAAGCTGTTGAAGATGCGTCTCGGTTAGATTTTGAGAATATAGAACATTTCGATGAAGACGAACTGTACTACTTCACGGGAAGAAATCGGGAAGAATTCATAAGAATTATAGATCAGACTCCGTCATTATCTGCCACTTGTAATCAGCCGAATACTGCCCTTGGAATAATGTTAGTTAAACTGAGAACGGGAGAACCCAACGAGAGGTTATCGTTGTTATTTCACATGAGCCGGAGAAGCTTAGAACGACTAATGAAGTCCGCCCGTGAGGCTCTGATCGAAGACTTTGTTCCGACATACTTGGGTTGGGATAACATTACTAGAGAACAAATAGCTCAGCGGAATCTGCAAATACCAAACACACTATTTGGAAATGCTGACACAGGCGATATTGCAGATAGAAAATCCGTAATTATTTGTGACGGGACGTATATATATATATACAAGAGCTCGAATTTTTTGTTCCAAGTTGAAACCTATAGTCCTCACAAGTATACCAATCTATTAAAACCATTTATATTTGTGTGTTCAGATGGCTATATAATTGAGGTCACTGGTCCACATGCTGCTAAAAAATCAGATGCATCAATAATGCAAGACATAATTACCAATGAAGAACATCCATTTCATTGGCAGTTTAGACCAGATGATGTATTCGTGTTAGACCGAGGATTCAGAGACGTTGTTCCAGATCTCGAAGCGCTTGGATATGAGGTGTATATGCCCCGTATCGTTGATAGTGGAGAAACACAACTTACAACAGCACAGGCAAACGAATCCAGAAAAGTCACGCTTATTCGGTGGGTCGTTGAAGTCGTGAATGGTCGTATTAAGCGTGACTTTAAGCTGTTTCGCCAAGAATATTTCCACAGCGCAATGACACACATGTTCCAGGATTTTAGAATTGCTTGTGCATTAATAAACTGTTTTCACGTACCTATTACCGATAGTGAATATGCGATGGAATTCATAGAAAGAATTAATGTAAGACAAGAAATGCAAAACATTTTAGGTGAATTCGTCACAAGACGCCGCATGAACAGACAACGAGTTCCTTTCGAAGAAATGAACGCTGATTTGCCTGGCTTTGAATCATTTCCCAGGCTCACCCAAAGAGAACTTGTTATTTTTGCGCTGGGAACTTACCAATTGAAATTGGCAAAAAGTTATTATAGTGAGCATATTCGGGGCAACGGACACTTCAATATATTTCTTTACCGGGACCCCGAACGACTCGTTGCCGAGCTCAACAATGCTGGCATTGAAGGCTCAAACCTGTGGCTCTTGCGAGCGAAGATAAATCAAGGTACACGAGGTCGAAGCTCCATTACACATATGTGTTAATTAATGAAAATGAGAGTGGATTAAATGCACTGAACCATTATTACTGCTCATGTAAAATAGGAAACCGTACTTTAGGTTGCTGCGCCCACGTAATGGTAATTATATGGTATTTAAGCCTAGCAAGACATGAAGAAAATATCCACAGGCCGGCTCTATTTTTGGACTCAGTAATAATAGATCGCAATAATTAATAATTATGTACAGGTGGAGGTGGGGGGAGTTAGGACTCATTACTTCGTTTAA